>CM076576.1:6266471-6815344 GCA_034641835.2 Pinus albicaulis | reverse complement strand
TCCAGTAAGTACAGAGACACTGTAAAAATAGGCCTCCATAGCCAGAAAGGACCAAAAAATCAAGAAACTCAAAAATTAAAAATCTGCCTAGGTATACGCAACTTCACAGTTATGCAACCAGCGTGCATACGCGTCTGTTCTAAGGGAAACTCGTGTATACGCGGTTTCCTTCAAACAAACTCGCGTGTATACGTGACTTTGTGCAAAAGAAAAAGCGTATGCAAAGGTAAATAATGAAAAAACAAAAAGAAACAGGCCTGGAAAGACACCAAGACTTCAGACTGACTGCAAGAAAATAGACTGGACTGCAAATGAAAGTTAAAACTGCTAGGATCCTACCAAATAGCTGAAACCACCCAACAGGAGAATCACAAGAATGTGATCCCCAGTGGAGTCGCCAGTTCTGTTTCGGGGAAATCTCACCCTAGAGGTTGGTTGGGGTACAACCTCCACAGAGCAGGGGCATGCTACTTAACAGAGACTCACACAACCATGAACGTTCAGAAAAACTAAATAGAGTAGAATGAGAAAGTTACCCGTAGGTCCTACGGTTGAAGTAGATCCACGTGGGGTCCAAACCCCCTACAACTGTCCTTCCTTCTTAACCTGAGAAATAAGAAGAAACCAGCACAAAGGACAGGTTGTATAGCATATGTCTACTCTAAATGTTAGTGAGATTCATATAAAACATTAAATAAATCATAATGAATGCTTGTATAACAAAATATTCTCATACATATAAGCATACACTAACACATTTATTTCGGGAACAACATGATACTTCTGTATTATAAATAGCATGTACAAAATTAATCAAGTGGAGAGATCACCTGATCCTTCCAAGGCCTTCGCAGACCGTCGTCCGGATCCGTCCAGCCCTTGCCTCGCTAAGACTCCTTCCAAACTGGTGCATACGAGATAACATATAAAGGGATGTGTATCTCGAGGAAACAAGGGTTTCCTACAATGAACTGGGAAAGTGCAGGAGGCACGGGGAATCAGACTTGGATAGGGAATACCAACAGAGTATAATATCAATAATTCTCTCCCTCCCTTAGGCCATACATATGAGGGCTTTTTATAGTCCCTCCAAGTAGTTTCAGCAGTTGGAAACAGTTGGCCACGGGCTGGGGTGGTTGAACTACCTGAGTAACCATCAACCCAGCGCGAAATTAGGGATTTTTATATATTTTTTAATCATTTTAATGGCATACGCGGAAAAGTCTAGTTGGACTCGCGTATACACGCGGAAAAACACGGGCATAGTCGCGTATGGGGGATTTTGCACTATTTTTAAGTGAATTTGTCCAAGTCTGTAGGAATGGGTGCCCAAAAGCCATGAAGCAATCATGAATCATGTCAAGGTGAGAAATGATGCTATAACATTGACTAAGGTTTCAAGAGGAATGTTAGTGGAGGACTAGTTTTGAATGGCATGGTCGATGAGTTCATCTTCATAAAGCTTACCCACTCTAAGAATAACATCTATTGTACACATAGGGGAAGTGTTATATAACTCATCTTCTTCATCCTCCAACCATATAGGGAGATCATGATCAATGGAAGGCTGGGCTATAGGATATAACAATAGTTGTTTAGATAAAGGCACATTTTTGATATTCGTGTTTCCGGCCCGACAACTAATATAAGCATATATAGTGGCTAACCAAGGTCTCCCTAAGATGAGAAGATAGCCATTAAACTTGGTTTTTGGTTGAAGGACCAGGAAATCTGTAGGATACTCCCAAGAGTCAATGGTAACCATAACATCCTCAAAAATTCCTTCCAGAGTTACTGTGGACCGATCTGCAGGTTGCATAATTGTTGTGGTTTTCTTTAAATTCCCTTGGAGATTAAGTTTCAACATAGTTTCTGTTATCACTCAGAAAAAATGAAGCATCATTTGACAAAGTCCTAGAGGTTCATGTGTCAAAGGTAGGGTTATAGGATTCATTTTTCATTACTTGGTCAAGGAAATTTTTTAATTTTTCTTATTTAGCCTATCCTAGGGTCTAAACCCACCCTCATGTCACATCAATCATAATTTTATGACATTTTTCATTTCCCAAGGTTATAGCACCGAAAGTGCCATTTTAGCCAAGAAACCACACTTTCGTAGCGAAATACACAAAGAAATTACACTTTTCGCTATGAAACTGCTAATACTTTCATAGCAAAAATGCCCAGAAATACACTAGGAATGCTACGAAAGTAAGGTTTCCTGTCTGTCATGTCAAATTAGCTGTTCGGTGTCAGAAAATGATTTGAAAAGGATAAGTTAGTGTAATATTCCCAAATTTTCACATTATATTTGGAACATTAGAGTTCTTAATAAAAATAATTAATTAAGTAAATGAAAGGGTGGAGGGACCCACAAAACTCAAAGATGAATAAAATCCATTTTTAATATGTGTATGTGGATATTCTAGATCTAGATCTAAAATCATGGAGTAGTGGAGCAACTCCATTAATGGAGATCATGTCTCATTTATGAGATAGATTATGGAGGATGAAACAGTTAAATAAGATCATGGATATTAAATGCAAAATCATGAGGATCTTTGATAAGGTCAACTGAGATCATAGTGCATTCAAGGAAGATCATAAAGCACTTATGATAAGATAGTGGAGGAAGTGATGCATTTAATGCACACATGATGGAGAGGATGATCACCCCATGTGAACATGATGGAGGACATGGAGAAATAGCGTAGTCAACCATGGAGACTTATGCCCACATGTACAGTGCAGTTTTGGAGTGGGCCTAGGATATGGAAGGTTCATATCTATATAATGAAGGTGAAGGCACAATAGAAGGCATGATTTGGATTATTAATTTCTTGATTTGTTTAGATCTAGATTTGTCTTAGGACATTTCTATGTATTCTTGGGTTGTTTAGCTAAGATTGCAGTGCTATTTAGCACAGGGTCTTCCCAAGTGGGAATCCCTCCTCTTTCATTGACTAGCTCTTGAAAGAGGGTTGTACTTCATCCCTTATCAGAAATTGGTGCCATCTTCAAGAGGTTGATTATAGAATTCAACTAGGAAACTGGTGGAGGATTCATCCTACCACTTTGTTCTTTACATCCAGTCTTCCAGGAACAACAGATCTATATCTGGCATTCAGACCATTGGGTTTCACCTCCATGCAGCACTATTCCCTTCAAGGATTGCGCAGTCCAGTCTTGTAGATATATTGGAGGAAGGAAGTTTCTAGTATTTCAGCTAGAAAAATTGTGAGGGATCATCTCCTCACATTGGATCTATTGTTTCCATCATTCAGGAGCTGATTTGACATATCTAGCAGTAGGCTATTGAGCCTCCCTCTCTGACAGCGTAGTTTTCTGAAGCTATTGTTCATCCAGCAACTATTTTCAGTGGAGGTGATTGAAGGAGCTAGATCTTGAGCTTTTAGCCCAAAGACATAGTGAATGGATGAGCCCTTCTTGCATAGATATGATTGTGCATCATTGCAGCCATCATATCATTAGATCTAGCTTTAGATCTGCACACCCAACAGTATACATGTGGAGCCCTAAGAGGGTGGTTTTCTTAGATTGATATATCTGAGAAACCCTTTTTGGGTTATCTTGGGTATCCATCATAGAGCTCGGATCTCTATTTTCAGCATCATCAGAGCTCCCATTCTGCCTAGATTTGACTTTCTATCTTTCAGGAAGTTGTAGTCCCAACAGTTTCAATAGGGACAACGCAGTTTACCTTCCAGCAGTTCAGCAGTTATGTAGTCCCTCTTGTGGGATCATTGCAGGGTCATTCCAGGCCATCCCTTTGGCTTGAGTGTCTCATATTTTTAGCACCGTTATACTTGCTTTTCACCTCCTATATAATAAAATGGCTTAGCAATTTATGTGCATTCTGATGTGTATTTAGATTTATTGTTTACTTTTTTGCAGTTCTTATATTGTGTTTTAGTATTACTGCATTCTCCCTTTTAGGATATTATAGTTAGATGCCATTCGAGTTAGTTAGGGTAAATATCAAGGTATGCAATCAGCTGAAGTCATCATTATGTTATGAATGGTCATATAACTTCAAAACATTTCCAAATTGAGTCATTTTTCATTCTCTATTCCTTCTTTCCATGTTATTGAGCTTTGGAGAGCTATTTCATTGAGCCCAAGCTATGGCTGGTTTTTTCAAAAGTTTGCAGATATCATTGATCAAGCAAGGTAGAGAATACATTATCAAGCAAGGCAGAGAAGACATTAAAGAACCATGGCTGCAAAAAGGAAGACAAATCATAGGTAGCCACTGTCTCAGATATGAGCCATGAGATATGAACCTGATAAATGAATACCCAACAACTGTAGAAGTCTTCAGAAGGACAAGATGTTTACAATTTTGTGAAAGACTACAAGGATGTCATGTACAGGTTTCCAAATAATTTTCCCTAAACTTCAATGGAACAACTACTAAAGTGGGAATGCTGAATCTCAATATAACACGAGAGATCATTGCAGCAGCAACAAGGATTACAAGAGGACAAGAAAAATGGTTCAAAGGGTTCAAATTGAACATGGAGGAATGAAAAGAGTTTATCAAGCCAGAAAATAGTGAAGTTGACCTTACAAATGCCATTCCAAGGAGCTGCATGAAGGATTATTTCTCAAAACTACTGTTCATCATCCATAAATATTTCACTTGTGAAGGGAGATATCATAAAGTCTATTCTTACCACTTCAAGCTTCTCCTACACTTTGTTGGTAAGATATCTCTTGATCTACCTTTCTATTTACACAGAAGCTTAGAAAAAATGGTAGATAAAGTTCAAGAAAAATATGAGGGAAGTGAAACTTCACTTTTCCATCATGGCTTAATAAAATTGCTAGTTTTAGATGAGTTACAAAGACTAGGCATAGACTGGTCTTCATTTCTGTTTGTTAGTGGTTTTGAAATGGATACCATTACCCCTAAAAGAAATCCTAAACCTACAGGGATACCATCACCTTTAGTGGTAGAAAAAAATGAACTAGTAGGGGCAGAGCGGAGTGAGCCAGTGATGATGGAAATAGAGCAGTTGCAGAGATTTGATACACCCACTGTTCCACCTGCAAAAAAAAGTCAATAATCAGCAAACCTGCAAAAAAAGATCCCACAATGAGTAAACAAGGTAACAAAAGGGTTACAAGGAGCCAAACAGTGGCTAAAGGAAATTTAGAAGAAATGCTACATGCCATTGATATTGAAGAGACTCCTATAGTCCAAGCTGACGATATAGATGAAGGTGGACAAAAACTCAAGAAAGATAAATCTGCAAAGAAGCTAGAATTTGAAGGTGAGGATGCAGGTTTTATGTTCCAAGCTAGAAAGCCCATGACAAGACGTGCTAAAAAGTTGTTGGAAAGTAATAAAGAGGTTCATCTAGCCATTGAAACAATCCCACCACCACAAAAAATTATTGATGTTTCATCACCTGCAGAAAAAGATCTAGTCAGAAAGCTAAAGAAAGGAAAGGATAAAGTCATTGAAAAAATAGATTTTGAACTCCTTGATGAACATGTTAGTCATCAATAGTTTTTACATATTTAGATGACTAAATGCTTTGTTCTGGATTTCTAGAAACAAAATTCAAGAATCATGTGAGTTCTAGAAATCTCCTCAAAGAGAAAATTTTCACTATCCCACTTCTCTACCAAGGCATGGCTAATCTATCACTCGAATGAGACCAAATCCTGAACTGATGTCCCTCGCTATCACTATGTTTGCCACCTCTGCCTACAAAACTCTGTCTCTGTTTACCTAAGCCCTCTATTTTCACACCTTGTTTCGCCAAGTAAACCAAACTTTTTCCCCTACTCACCAAGTGCCTCAAGCAATGGTGGTTTCAAAACTCCCTTTCTAAAGATATTTGAAGTAAAACAAGGTTTTCTAGTTGTCTAGGATGGTAGTGCATAATAGAGTTTCAAAAACCCTGTCTCTTCATCCAAACCCTGATTCGAGCTTTTCAGTCAAATACCTATTCCAAGGACATTACAATAAGTCAAATAGGGTCACCTAGGTTATGCACTATCATGGTTCTAAATTCACTATTTCCACAGATTTTCAAAGGTGAAGTCAAGAGAACACAAGAATGAAGCTTATCATTGTCCAAAGAATATCAAAGACCTCAAAATATATCCTCTTGATCAAGCAGTAAGCCTGCAAAGGAGAAATTTACCATGTCCAAGCATTTCTGCAGGAATGTTTTGTAAATGGTCAACAGAAGAAATAGAGCCAAAGAAGAAGGCCTAAAAAAAAACTTATAAAGGCATCCACAACAGGTGGTAAGATACAACATGCTTAAGTTCACAAAGGATATCATTCAAAAGGTATTTGGCCTGAAGCACAAGTTTTGTAGGGAGACAATTGTACCTTACTTACTTTTCTGCAAAAGAGTCAAAGGGCTATCAACCTAGCAAGAGGTAAAGTAATAAGAGGCATCATCACAAGAAAACCACTCACAACCAAGAATAAATCAGCAGGTATGTGTTTAATGGGAATCAGGATGTACAACTATTTTGACCAAGCAATAGAGAAATGCTAAGGTTACAAAGGAAAAGAACCCCTAAACCCCTTCAAATGATCATTGAAGGCTTTTAGACATAAATAGTGAGTTTGATAAGAGTCTCTTTGAGAACTTAGAAGATAACAATGTTTGATTTTCTAAAGTATCCCTAAAAACTCAGAAGCTTGGGAAGATAGACAAATATGGTCAAAATAGTGACAAAGAAACCTCCTTCATCCCAGCAGATGGTTTCAAGGGTTTTCAAGCTACCTTATAGGGTTTGGTAGACAAGCACTAACTCCACCTCAAAAAAAGGTAAAATAAGAGTTTTTAAAGAAGAGAAAGAAGGGAAAAAATGAAGATCAAATACTCCACTACACCAAAGGTAGAAAGATGATGAAGAATGTCAGCAAGAAGAGGCAATAAATGTCAGTTCAAAGGTATTTTTCTCTAAAAAATAGTTAGAGACATCTTCAAGTGGCCAAAGGGGACAAACATGGGTATAAATTTCCAAAATGGAAACTATGATAAGCATGGGTCATTATTTGATAAAGCAAGCTGTCCAGGTTCAAAAGTGACAGTGATCAAAGTGACCTAAAAACAAACAGATATACCCCTGGTTTACAGCAGAGCAATGAAAACCCAACAAGGACCTCTTTATCAAATGACTATTCTGCAAAAAAGATGACTAAGACATAAATAACTCTTTACAGAGTTGACAAGGGTGTTTTTCCCACAGAAAGAATGACAAGGTCAAAGGAAAGAATGTTTCAAATACATAATATCAGTCAAAGGGAAAAATGGAAAAAATAATGAGTTTGTTGTGTATAGGTATTAAAGTCAAAAACAGTTCTTTTTCCAAAAAAGGGCTGAAAGGCATAGGATTGGTGTCTTCAGGAAGGTTGTCAAATTAAAAAGAGCCTTAAGAGGCCCCCCAATAGTAAAAAAAAGGAAAATGTTTTAATCAAATTGCCCACCTACAGGACCAAAAGTAGTTAAAGGCACAGTGAGAAAAAGTGAAAAGAAATGAACATTATTAAAGTGGGTTTGGCATAAAATTTATTTTTTCAAAAGGTTATAAGGACCTTTTTGGGTATTCCCCACATCATTTTTCATCTTCAAGCAAGAGAAAGCTGTTGGGAGAGAATTTGAGGGTTTTTGTGCAAAATTGGTAAATTTTCACAGGCGCTACGCACAGGAGAGGTGGCTGCAGTGTTATTTAATACTGCACTATGCACCCAAGGCCCGGCGCTACGCACCCAGGGCCCGGCGCTATGCACAGGCACAGGAAAACACCCAAGCTGCCCGAGCTACCTATCAGCCACCCGACGCTACGCTCCAACGGGCCCGACTGGCCCATCTCCGGCCCGAGTCAACCTAGGCGTTACACATAGGCGCTACGCATAGGTAGAGTGTGTCTCGATTTGCTGAAAGGGTCCAAAAAATTTGACTTTCCACCTCCAAAATTCTTGCAATCAGAGACACAAGGTTGGTGGTTTATTTTCTTGCCTCCAATCTTTCATTTTCCTAAGCAAAGAGATATTTAAAGGCCTAGTTAAACCAAACCCTAGGCTGCATAAGAAGTCAGTTTTAAATATCTTTGTTTAGGGTTTGTAAAGGAGAAAACTGTTATATATGCTAGAGGAGACCGAGTGACATCAAAAAAACCTCTAAAACAATGAGTGCACTCCTGGAAAGTTTCATCTTGGCCCCCATTTGCAAAATTCTCCAATCACCTCACTCATTGCAGCCTTTTGACCTAAAGGCTCTCAAACAAAATCTAAAAATCTTGTTGTGCTAGAACCAACCACCATGTCTGAAGGAGAAATTCATACCAGCAGTGATGAAAGCCAAAGACCTTCCAAGCCTAAACACAAGGGAGGAAGGGAAATTAGGTTTGAGCCCTTAGACACCATTCAAATTACTTCCTCTCCCATGATCCTTTCATGCTTTCAGGATGTTGGGTGTTATCAGTTTTGTGAAAAGGTCAAGCAAGTCAAAAGCCACTTAGACTTGACTAGATTGTTCATCCTTGGCTTGAAAAATTACCAAGTTAACCTAGCAGGAGTGGAGTTTTAACTCTCATCTAAATCCATTTCTAAAGCAACATGTATACCAGACATTGGTGAGATATGGTTTAAACAAAAGAAGTTGGATTTGAGCTATTATGAGCCCTACCTAAAACATAGCTGTCAACAAGGTTGCAAGGCTATCTTCCCCTTCTCCCACTTGCTAGAGAGGTATGCCCTACTGATGAGGCAGATTATCAGGTGTTTCACCTGTGAGGGGAGATACTCCAAGATTTACTCATATCATATAAGGTTACTGATGCACTTCACCAAAGTCAAAATGATGAACCTACCATACTACCTTTTCCAAAGTACTGAAAAAATGGCCTCAGTTGTCAAGAAGATAAGCTATGACCTCCAAATGCTGAGCCTTTTCCACCACTTCTTGATCAAAATGATTGTCTTACACCAGTTGGAGAAACAAGGAATCCCTTGGGAAGTCTTCATCTCACATGATGTGTTTACAAACCCCCAAGCCTTCATTCAGCAGAATCTACCTTTCACTTCACAACCACCTACCTCCACTCCTCCATCATCTCTCCATATGCCTTCTCCACAAATAAATTCACCTCCTATCTCTTCTCCTAATGTACCAAGTGAATAAGACGATAGTCTCTCTAATGAAGAGAAAACAGATGACAATAATGAGGAAGATGATAGTGAGGTAGAAACTGAGATAGATGAAGAAAACAAAGAAAAGGACAATGAGGTAGAAACTGAGGTAGATGAAGAAAACAACGAAGAAGACAACAATACTGAAGGAAATAATGAGGGCAGTGACCATGAAGAACAAACAAACAATAGTGGGGAGGAGGCATATGAAATCAATGAAGAAAAAAAAAATGACAGTGAAAAGAATGGAAAAAGCAGTGAAGAAAAAAAGTTTGAAGTTGTTTTCCATAGGCAAGAAAATGAAAACAATAGGCCAAGTAATGAAGATAATGAGGAGAGAAGTGAAGAAGAGATCAGCCAAAAGAACTCACCTAATGAAGAAGGAAATGACCCTCACAGTGATGGGAAGACTAATGAAGGTACCCAAGACAATGACCCTACAAAGAATGCAAACAATGATACAAAGGATCAATTTGACAATGAATACAGTGGGTCAAAAGATGAGGAAGAGGACAGTCATGGAAATGAAGATGTTCCCAATAAAGATCAAAGCACCCCTAACACTGCAAAAATAGAGGAGGACAGTCTTAAGGATCTTGACAGTGATAATGGCATAAAATATAGTGAGGATGCTGATCAAAAGGGCATCCAAGAGAAATATAAGGAAGATGCACACACAGAGATCATCCATGAGGAGAAAAACAATCCTAAGGTCACTAGTGATCAAGCTTTGCAAATAAAACTTGTTGCACCTTTCACAATTACCTATCAAAGAGGAGAGAGGCATGTGTTTGCTACCTCCAAAGGGCAAGGGGACATGCACTCCTCCTCAACTCAAATGAAAGACAAAGGTAAACAACAAGTGAAAGAGGAAGAAGACAATCATGAGGAAGAAAGAGAATTTGAGCTCATTCACATAGATAACGATGAGGAAAATGAAACGAGAATTGCAAACTCTCTCCTACAAGATAAGAATGCACAGATTAGGGATTTGGAGGCTGAATTAGAAATATCTAAGGATGTCATTCATTTGTTACAAATGCAGAACAAATAAATGAGTGGCCAGCTGGCCATCTATGAAGCAAGGGTGCTAAAATATCGGAAAGATGCTCAAAGGTCACAAGTGCAGTTGGAGGAATACATCGGTGCTTATGAGGAGGATAGTGGTGAAGAAGGCCAAACTAGAAAGAGACCTAGGACTATGGGTCTTAGGAAAGCATTGGCACAACAAAGAGAGGAAGAATCAGCCCAAGCACAAAAATTTCCTCTCACCGAAATCCTTGCCATGGAAATTGAGCATGATAGGGAATCATGGCTTGAAAGGGCCAACATACATCTAGAGGCCAAATTGGAGAAGGCCAACAAAAACTTGGTCTTGCAAAGGAGAATGACTTAGCACTATAAATGAAGAAATCACTTTGCAAGGAAGAAGCTAAAAACTACCCAAAGTGAGGGCCGACACCAAATGAGGAAAAGGACCAAGCTAGGCTTGGTATTTTGGCTGAGGCTTTTCAATAGGTGTCCAATGTAGAAATTATATGCACTAAGCATGCATATGTCCTAGATCCACCTGATCTCACACTATTTAACTTTATGCAAGATACTGAATCATTCCACTTGTTAATATTTTGCGGAAAATTAATTGCACACACATGTAAAGCATAAATAAAAATAATCGCACATAACACAGTTGTTTTTAACCGGGAAAGCCTGAAGCTGAAAACCCCAACTATATATTATGTATCATGGAATCATATGACAATCATCATACAAAGCTTATCAAGCTCTCAGTACAGTACAATCGTCATACACTAATTAGGAACAATCTTGCAAATCCATGCACCGATCTCTGCCTCTTGCTAGCCTGCCTCCACTGCGCAATCCCTGCTAAAGAATAGCTCTGAATGAATTTGAATTACTCTTGCCTTGAATGGACAATCCTCATTGAAAAATCCAATGTGTGTGTGATGCAATCAATGCATAACTATAGTCACAACATATAGTCTATCTTTCCCTTTCACCTAACTCTCCATTGGGTCTCCACTGAAACTTCCATGCACTGTAGTTAACTGCTGTATTTTTCAGTTGATTAATGAGTTATTATTGTGAATTAATTAACTAATTAATTCACTTCACTCTCACTAGTCTATCATTCAGTTAGACTAGATACAACTAGCTCAACTGAGTCTAACTGAGTTAAACTGAATACAACTCCATAACTACTTCTTCCAACTGTGTCATAACTCTACCACTTGAGTTCTAACTGAGTCCTCCATGCATTAGCTCCAGTAAACCCTTGGGAATTTCATAATTCCCTCATTCCACTGATGTGCCTCATCTGTGCATTGAAACAAAGTGCTCCAAGAGAATAAGTTGTTGTTTAGAGTCTGATTATTATTAAGAGCTAATAATAATCGTCATGCATCTATTTTTAGATCAGCGATCTATAAATCGACTTCGCCCAATATTCTAAAAGTATAATTTCATCTAATTTTACAACTTGATCAACCATCCACAAATAGCATCCTGCAACTTCTAAAATATGATCACCATGTCTAAAAATAGACATAGTCTAAAAATAGACTTGTGCCAAAAATAGCCTGCGGGCCCACTTAGTGAAGGGGACTCTTTTCACTAAGCTCATCATCTTGTTGAATCTCAACATCCAGAACCTCTTGATGGGTCTCTCCACAAATTTTGAGGCAAATTGGATAACTTTTTATTTTTTTTCCAAATTTTGACCCCTAGGAGCGCAACACCCTAGGCGCTACACACAAAATTGGTGCATATTCAGCTCTAAAAGTTTACATTTTTTGGTTTTTCACATCACCAACAGTGTACTCACCAATTTTCAGATCATTTGGAGCATTTTTACCCCCTCAAAAGGTCAAAAAACATAAAAAATTTGACCTTTCTGCCTCCTTTTTAGACGAGGTGCTACACACAGAGAAGTGTTGGGATATTTGATTTTTGAGAAGGTAAATGGAATCCAATCAGAAAAACTCAATTTTTTTTTGAAATTACACTCATCAGGCTTTCCACCGAGCCATCATGGAGCCAAATTCGGTGTCGGGAAGACCTCCAAAAGACTGTTGCAAAAAGGCCTATTTATGTGCTACGCACTTGGCATTTTTTCACTATTTGACACAGTGTGCTACACACCTGTAGATGAGTGGGAAAATGTGCGTTTGGAAAGATTTCAGAGGCATGTCAGGCCTAAAATTCAATGTAATTTCTATTTATAGTCAGAAAATATATTTGTAGGATATTTTTATGCCTTGGGCTTTGCAAAGCCTCAAGGACAAATTATGATATTTCTTGTTGGCCAATAGGCTTCTAGATACTCTCTTAGATATTTCTTCTCCTTGCATGATAAATAGAGCATGGAGACTCATTTCAAATGTTGGGACTTGATGTGTTTAAGAGCAATACATGGTTTTATGAGCTTGGAGAAGAAATCGGTTTTATGAAGTGAATGAATGGCTTGTTTGGCTTGATGATGGAGAAGCATGTTTGCAGGATTCCATAGCTTGGTGAATGGTGATGTTTTCTTAACTTATTATTGTTTTCTTGTCCTCATTTCTGTTTCATTCTTCTTGGTTTCTATAGATAAAAAAGTATAGGTTGAGACATGCTCATGGAAGCACCTCAAACCTCCTGTTTGTTATAGCCTTGATGTTTTACTCTTTTAGTCATCTTAAGGAATTCTTGACTGCTCCTTAGGCCCACTAAAACTTTTTTTTGTTTCATGAACGGTTAGTATGCTAGCTTATAAGTATGATTCATGGTATGCCCTGCTTATTTAAAGTTTTCAAAACCCCTCTTGAAGCTTTTCTATGGAATATTGATTGATTAGGTTAAGACAAAGAGGTCTCGTTTTGATCTTGTCCTTTTCCCATGCTTACCAACTTATTTTAGAGTTCCCAATAACTTGATATATGCTGTTTAGGATTTCTCTCTCCATAAATTGAGTTGTTTTTTTATCTTATGTGTTTTCCCAAAAGCTGAAGGTGAATTTCTAAAGTTAGGATTTCTAATGCTTCTATGTTTCACCGGAATGTTCATCTTACATGTTTATCAGTTTGAGTATTGTTCATAGAGATTAATCGTTTTCCCTACCTCATGAGTTATTACTTAAGACTATATATGTTTAAGACCTCTTAGTTTTTTCCCAAACTTGATGTTCATTACACCTCATACATCACCTAAAAGATCCATTCACCTTGTAAATCGGCCCTGCAATACACTCTGTTTCATAATTTAGACACCCTTGACTTCATTTGACTCCATAGCCCTATTGATTTGATAACCTCTCATTCCAGCTATCCTACTTAGTCATCTTACCCCAACCCAAAACAAACAAACAAAAATACACTTAACAACTAGCCTAAAATCAATCATTCAAAGTGAATCAATCTGCCAAATCATTTACCTTGTCATTTGGTTTACCAATCTTCCAAATCACGGAACTCCAACAGAAAAATTAAGGTTAGCTAATCATGAAACAATAGTCAAGAAGAAGGAAGCAAGGAAACATAATGTCCAGAAGGTTCAGTTTGAAAAGATGAAAGAGGTTTGGGAAGAGTAGGTTGACACTGTATCAAAGACCCTAGACAACACTAAAAAATTAATCACATGGATTATGCTATTGAGGAAGGAGTGAAACATGTCAGAAGAATGAACCTGCACTTAAAATATACCAATAGAAAGCTGAAAAATCAAGTTAAAGACCTCCAAGAACAACTAGAATTGATACATGAAGAGCTAGAGAAGAAAGGTCTAAAAATGACAGTAGTTGAGGAGCCAATATCTCAACTCATCATCAATGAAGAAGAAACACCTCAAGACTCCTAGTTTGAGCTGGTTTATCTTTTGAAAGGTCAATGGCATGTTGGAAATAAAGTCTATATAGCTGGAAAGTACATTTTTGAAACTAAGAAAAAATATGGAATTAACACAGTTTTCCACAGTTTCGTAGCATTTCCTAGGCTTGAAGCCAAGAAAATGCTACGAAACCACCTGTAGCTTTATTTTTGAATTTAAAACCACTTTGGGTAGATTCCAAGGAGAGGAAATGATATGGAGGATGTGTCAGGGCATGATGAACACAATGCAGAAGGAAAGAAGTAGAAAATTTTATTGCAAAGGTCATTTTTTGTACGCTACAAAACTACCATAATTTCGTAGCGAGCTGTTTTGAAGGTTTCTAAGCAAGTTTATGGGCATTTTTGGATAGGTGGACACTTTCAAAGGGTCAAGGGAATTTTCTAGCAATCATCCATGACTTGAAGACCATAAAATGAAGACAATCCATTAGCTAAATCATGCGTTGAAGATAAGGACCTGTTTGCCTGAAAAATAGGGTTTGTTTCCAGATTTTGAGGAGGGTCATCAAGATGTCAAGTAGTGATGAGTTATGTAATAGCTCATTTGAACATGTAAAACATTAGTTGTAAGATGTGTAACTATTTTAGGAGATAAGGTAGTTGATGTAATAATTAACAATTTGATTCCTATTAGGAAAATGACTGTTTTGTAGTGTAGCTGTCATTTTCTCATTAAAGCACATGTTTTCTTGTTATGCAAGGTGTCATTAGGAAAATTTCGATGAATCTAGCCAAGAGGCAGATCATCTCTCATGTAACAGGGTCTATTAAAGGGTAGATATTCAAAATTGCAAAGTGTTGGATATTTTTTGGCAATACTACAACTTTATGTAATTTGACTGATTTCAGTAATACAAAGGACTTTTTCTTGACCAACCTGAGATTCTCATGGAGTTTTTAGTGCTTATTTGATCTATATTTTCTATGTGTACAATTTACTGTGGTTTTAAACTTTACTCAGAATTCATAGGTGTATGCTCTGACTTCCTTAATTGGTGAAATGGCTGTGTTATTTCATGTTTCATTTGTGATTTACCTCAGCTAAAAACTCTTACCTGCCTCAACTTCCATGTCAAGAGAACTTACCACTAAACTACTAAATTTGTTGACTCCATAAGCCCAATGATTGCAGATTTGTACTCTTTTCAACCTACACACATCACAATCAAGTTATTTTCCAAGTAGAGATAACCATCTAGTTTCATCAGTATCAAATATCATTAACCCCTTTGAGAGAGCCCTCTCAGACTGAAGAGGCTAAGCTTTAGTTAAAAGTTGGTTTGAAACAATTACATGAAGTTGTCTGATTAGTATCCAATCAAGTGAAATTTTGTGATAACATTTTGGTACGTCTGTCGGGAGCCTAAAGATTATACTTTCCTGAAATTTTGAAGCTAAAATTATGAAGGTAGAAGGAGCTTAGAAAGTTGTTCGAGGCTGCATCTACCTTAGTGAATCCATTCAAAATTCATGTGTTCAAAGCTAGCTTCGAGAAGGAGATACATGAGGAGTAATCCTGACCCAGATCCACCTACCATTGTGGACAATCCAAAAACCATCTCCAGAGGAAGTCAAGGCATTTTTGCAATATCAGGTGCTCCATTACATACAAAATCCTTGTCCTATGAAGTTTTAAGAAAAACTGAAGATAAAATATTTCATGATAAAATTCAGGAAGTATTTTTTAGGTCTGAAAGTGAAAAATAATTGACTGAAATTGTCTTAGAGCTACATAGAAGAGGTATTGATACCTCAACCTTAATAACTCTAAAAGATAAATAATATTTTTGGGAAGTGTTAGTGTCGGTAGCTTCATTCCTCCGTTAGTGATCAAATTCCTCTTGTTGCATTGCATATTAGGTGTCTCATTCAGTCAGCTGCATTCCATTAGGAGCATTGATCATCTGACGGTAGTGGCTTGTTGCTCATGTCCCTCATGTCCTTTACCTATTGGCTTATTTCTGTTCATTAAAATCATTTGCAGTCACTTTTGGTCTCATAGTTTGCAAAGAGTCATTTTAAGAGTTTTAGTGTCACTAGGTCTAGGGTTTCATTAATAAGGTCTTCAAAATGCCCTATAATGGTCAGCAGGCACATGAGCAAGTTTGAAATAAGGTTTCAGTGCAAAAAATCTCATCTTCATATGCTTAATAATGTATTTTTCTTCAAAACTCTATTTTGAAGAAAATAGAGTTTCTCATATTTATGTATAAATGTAATGTGATTTCTAGTTTTCTTAGTTGTGATAATACTTTCACTGGCAACCCTGGTCGCCTTTGTCGAGCTCCAACAGATTCATTCCCTGCAAGAACAAACAGAAACGACATTATTCAACCAAAAAGCCAAAATGAAGCAAAAATAGGGCTTGAAAAGAAAGTGCCAATGTAAACATTACAAAAGTGAGTTTTATGAAGTGAAAATTAAAGTCTTCTGTATATAAGTCATTGGTCATGTTAAAAAAAAAACTCATTTTCACTCAAAAGAGAAAGATTGAAACAAGAGAAAGTCATGTTGAAGAAAAAAGAGCAAGTTTGAATAAAAACTGGGCAAAGTAGGGTGCGTGGCGCATAGGCTGAGTGTCGCGACGCATTGGGCGAGTGCGACGCATTGGGTCGGCTCCCACAGTGTAAAAAATATACTGGCGTGATGCATCAGGGAGGCGCGACGCATTGGGTTGGTTGCGCGACGCACAAGGAGAAAGCTAATTTATTGCCATTTCTTCCAAATTTTCAAACCGACTCAATCCATCTTTGTCCAAGTAAGTCCATGCAACTTCTCCATTTCCCATGACATGTGTTTGGTGATATTTATGAGGATCTAAATACAAAAAATCAAACCCTATTATCTTGTGCAACCCTTAGGGTTTAGAAGTGGTTTTGTGCCTATCATTCCATTTCCCTTAGTCAATTTTCATATTCCCTCATATCCCTAAAGCACTTATTCCCTATCCCATTTCCATTACCCCACATCCCAATTATGAATTTCCCAAACCCCAATGATATCCCAAAGAACCTAGTGACTGTCCCTAAACTTTTCAATTCACATATTTTAATTGGCAAATTTCACTTGATAATAGTCCATCATCTCCCCTACCCTATCCCTCCATAGTCCCTCACTTGTTATCACATATTTTGCAACAAAACCAAAGACATAAAACTTCTCATATACATCCAAGACAACATAGACTTTGGAAATAATGTTTGCAAGGCACGAATCAAGATCCTGAAGGCTAAGTTGGAGAGGGCATTAAGGTGTCGTAAAAGGCAAGATAGACTTCAAATTTTGGCCGAGGCTTCCTTGGCCCAGCATAGTGCATGATGGAGGACATTCAGCCCAAATTTCAAGAAATTTGGGACACATTTTGTCAATTTTGATTTTTTTTTGGCCTTAACACAGATTTTCCTGCCCGACGCGTCGCGCCACTTGGCGCGCGCTTATGATTGGGAGCTCCTCTTGGGTAAAACTTTGTATTTTTGGATTTTTCATGAAAATTTATGCATGCCTACCAATTACCCATAGATTTTGACAAGTTTTGGGTTGCCGGAGGGGTCAAAAACACCCTAAAAATGACCTTTCTACCCCTTTTTGGACACACAGGAAGAAGTGTTGGGAAAACTAATTTTGGGGGGGGGGGGGGTGGGATGGGTAAATGGAAACCAAATTCAGAAATTACACTTGGGTTGGAAATTAGACAGGAAGGCTTTCCAGCAGAGAGCTATCACAGACTCAATTTGGACACCGGAAGGCATTCAAAACTAGCTCCAAAGCGGCTCGGCATCGAGATTTCGGGCAGCGCATTGGGATTTGGCTGATTTTTGACCAGGTAACTGTTTTTTGCTAGTTTTGGACGGTTTGACTTTATTATCTCCAAATTTTAAACTCATGATGTAATTTGATGTAATTTGATGGGTTTTGATATAAATTTTGTGGGGTGCTACCGAGGAAGTAGATTCACATCCATGAGTGAATTATAAATAGGAATGAATCAATTTCCTATATTATGAGGCAAGCTATTCCACACTATTTCCGGTTCAGTTTAGAGATGTTGTTTAAAAGCTCTAAAATTGTGAGCTTGACTAGAGTTGGGGATGAGTGGTTTCTTGTCTATATCATGTGGTTTTAGTCCATGAATGTTGGGCATAGGATTGCTTGGAGCTTCATTGTACATTTCATCTCTGCATTTTGGCAAAGGAATAGACCAGGGTTTGCAGCACTCTTTGGGATCCATGTGGATCTATGTTTTGATGGTGTGTTTCTCTCTGTGATTGTAATTTTATTGATGTTTCATGTGTATCATCATCCTTCTTATTTCTTCTCAAGTTAAACAAACAAGTAATAAAGGTGGAATTCATTAGAGCTGCAGTGCTCTACCTTGAGTTTTGTTTAATTTTCTATGTTTTCAATTTTCTGAAGAGGATTCTTGAAGGCCTCTGCCGTCTTCAAATTCTCACCGGTATGAGCTATCCATTTCATTAAATTCGAAGCATCAAAACAATTTCCTTTCTTGCCCCATTCAGCTCTCTACAAAACTGATCATTTCCCAAACCCAAAATCTGCCCTTCCCTTTGATCCAAAAAACAAACCCCAAAATCAAATCAAACCCTTTTACATATATACCTAGCCTAAAATTAGATTTTATTTCAAGTTATCTCAAGCCTCACTGATTATTTTTGTTGAGATCGACAAGGAGAGAGCCCTCTCCCAATCTGGCAGGGATAGCTACCAGATTAAGCGTGGTTTGATGTTACCCTAGATTCTGCCTTCCTTCAGCATAAGGTAGATTTAGGCAATAACATAGTGGCGACCATACTGGGGATGAAAATTTTGTTGTTTGCTTTATAAAATACAGACGGAGCCTGAAGTTAGCCAGGTAGCCTTCGAAACGCTCTTGCTTTGCATTAGCGAAAGTAGATGAATGTTGCTTCAGTCAATCTCCGGTCTAGTTTATGAACTAAACATCTAGTTTCCTCAATAAGATCTAATCAAGTTCAAATCTAATTTCTGATGGTGGAAAATGATCAGACACCGCAAGGCTTAAATCATTCACCTGGGGACTCTAAATCAGTTTCGAGATTAGATCCAAGGACTCCACTGGAGGATGAACCTGATTAGCAGAAACATGAAAGGACAATATGGAAAGATCAGGTATTCAAGTTGGAATTTCATCCAAGACACTTTGTTTTTTGTCGTAAATTATTTCTTCTATTTTCCCAAGAATTTCAAGAAGGCTTTGCAAAGTATATTGTATTTGAGAAAAGACCCTCGGGCTGCAGTTGATTCCTTCGCTTTGAATATTGTAAATACCAAAGATTTGCATGCTTTTGAGCTTGATCAAGACCTTTCTTCCGAATCTTGTGATGACCGTATTCAAAATGATGAACCTCAAGAGACCAAGACTGATTCTACAACATTTGTACATACCCCTATACCTTGTAAAATTCCAGATCAATACAAACCTCTGATTTTACCTCCTATATCCCATGCTTTCGATAAAAATCATGACCTATATCTACCAAGATTTGATGGTGAACGCGACAACATCACTGCTGAGAGACATGTTCTGAATTTTGAATCTTTTCTTGACCTTTTTGAAGTTGATGAAGAGGATGTAAGTATTAGGCTTTTTTCTCTTTCTTTGCAAGGCAAAGTCAAGAGTTGGTTCAAAGCCCTTCCT
This sequence comes from Pinus albicaulis, assembly GCA_034641835.2. Lineage (NCBI taxonomy): Eukaryota > Viridiplantae > Streptophyta > Pinopsida > Pinales > Pinaceae > Pinus > Pinus albicaulis. The sequence goes on along the minus strand of CM076576.1, from coordinate 6,795,597 downwards.
GATGCGAGCATCTCAGATTTCCAGCAGTTTGTCAAAGTTTTCCTCGACAGGTGGGTGATCATACATAACCCTTTCTTGATTATAGAAGAGTATAACCATCTGAAAAGACAGTTAGGGGAGACAGTACAACAGTTTTCTGCCAGATTTAACCAAATTTATTATTCAATGCCAATAGATATAAGACCTCCTCTTGGATCCGCACTCTTGCACCACCCGGGTGCCTTTGATCCGGAAATGGAGTTTCAGATGAGAGAAAGGAATCTTGCAACACTTGAAGAGATGCAGAACAGTGCAGTATATGTAGAGGCTCATTTACTGATCCAAAGGGCAAGGTTGAAGGAAGAAGAGATGAAAAACATAGATCCAGAGAAATCAACGTCTTTAGAGGTAAAGCTTAACATGTTGGTAAGTGCAGTGGAAGGGATGATGCAAAAGATCACCACAAGGAATGAGTATAATGTTCAAGCTCATCGCTCACTGATTGAAGAAGAACAAGTTGCTGATCCAAAACATTTTTTTTCTTGTCCCAGTTGTCATAGATTTGATAATGATTGTTTTTTAGATCATCTTGGAAAAGAGAGATCTGTTGATTTGACATGTATGCTTGATGATGTGTTTTATACTGATGATTTGCCTCAGTTACTTTCGTATTGTTCCTTCGAGAAGCTTTTCTTGGTGTGTCAAGACATTAAAGATTATGTCACAAAAATGTATTTATGTGTATCTGTTTCTTAACCCTTTAAATGTTAGTAATATATTTCCTGAATATCAAATCTTTAGTAGCCATGCAATGCCATATTCCCTTTATATTGAAGTGAGCAGATGGAAGACGAAGAAAGAAAAGGATTTTAACTTGTCATGCTGCTTTACACAGAAACTGCCATTATAAAATCCAGAAGAAGTGAAAAACAAATAAGTTAAAGAAGAGGAGCGCCCACTAAGGATATTTAACTCTTAGATATATAAATACCAAGAGACCTGCAGCTCTAATCACTCTACTTTATTCACAGATATGCAAATGAAATGGAAACTAAGAAAACTCTTCAACACAGATAGAATATTGGAAACTTGCAAAACTTCTTTATTCATTCAATATTGCTCAGTAAAAAATTAGCCTTCAAAGGTTCAAAACTCGGAACCTGCTTCCTTCCTTAAGATGCCTTTAAATACAATCTGAACCAAAATGGTTTCAGTTATAAAACTGATTCTAACTAACTGTAACTACTTAACTACTTTATGTCACGGAGGTATATGCCTCAGTAGCATTTCATTACATTGCATCATTTGATTTGAAAATAAAATAAAAGATGACAAATTCTAATCTAAAGGAACTGATGTTCCTGGAACAGCAAGCGATTCAATGATTTCTTGCTTGTTTGTCACGGTCACTTGTGCTGTTTGTGACAAATCTGAAATAACCTGTCAGTGGGAAAGAAAGCAACTGAGAATTCACCACTTCTTGCCAAAAGGATGGAATATCTAACACCACTCCTGGTTTCATCATGAGAGCAAACATTCCCAGAACTGCTTTGTCAACTTCGCAATCATCTTCTCTCCCCAGAATCTCCATAATACAGCTGAGAATTGACCTGTACTGAACATTAAATGCATCTAAACCAAACTTTCCTAATCCAAACTTGGTTTTCTCCGGACTCGATACCAAAAATGACATGCAGCGGTTAAATTCCTCAATTGAGAGCTCCTCGAAGTATTGAACCAGCGAATCTTCTGAGAATTGCAAAGGAGAATCATTCTCCGGGAAGCATAATGCCTGTCGCATTAGTTGAGCTGAAACCTGCAAAACACTTTCGCCCTGGGAGTTCATGACATAACATTTGCCGGGATACATGGACGAAACCAACCAGGAAATGAATTCTGGAAAAACATGGGTTTTAGGAATACAGGTAGACAGTACTCCAGAACTCTGCATGGCGGAAAACACAGGCGACTGGTCGGTGTTCAAGGACACTTGGTAATGCCTGAGAGGATGATTGAAAGAGGAGACAGTATCACAGACGTCTTTCTCACTATCTAGGAGAGGGTTCAGAGTGGACAGACCAGACACGGACGCTCGTTTGGCCATGGCTGACGAGAATTTTGAAAACAATTTGGTGCGAAGGTGGCGGGACGGGGTTTAAAACAGGACGACAATCACAAATGAACCACAACGGAACGGAAAACTCGACTTTATAACAACGAAAACCGTAATTAATGCAAAGGTGACGTGGGACGACACGTATGCTGTTTTGCCAACTGTTTAACACTTCAGGGAATGACGTATTGTCTGAAGTCAGTGAATGCAATGAGACAACTCAATACCCACAATCCATCGAACCGTTGATCAACGATTTTAAATGAGTCGACCTAGTCAGCTAACGAAATTGGTTTGATAGCAGGCGAGCAAGTTGAGCCCCGCAGTTGCTCATCCAACCTTTTGTGCGTGATCGCGGCTTCCGTCAGTCGCTCGATCTTTATGATTAATAACATATATAACAATCTAATGTTTTCCGCTCCACAAATCGAAATGAAAGATGTATTACTTCTTCGTATTTCTCCTATACTAAAGTATAAAACCTTATACTATAGCATATTTCGGATCTTTAGAAATATTTTTTCAAAAACATTTTTTTCTTTTTCCAAAATTTCAAAACTTAACATAAAAAAGGATATGCGGATAGAATGATCCACAACAAGTATGATGATGATTATGTTCTCCAAACAGAAGCTAATCTTGCAGACAAATCAACAGCTAGTTTGTGGAAGGAGGAAGTTCACTTTCAATAGCTCGAATACAATGTTCAACCATCACATATCAGCTATGGAAATGACAAGGAAAGTGAAGAAAATTTTGAAGTAAGTGAAGGATCTTTGCATTTTTGTTTTGATTTGTTTCAGTTCATCAGAGACAACTTCCGTGCAATCAGAAATCAACCGTTGACAAATCTTGATCTAGACCATCTTGAGGGCAATGAAAACCTTGTTAAAGACTTCTCATATCCAAATTTGTAGCCCCCGAATGCCATTTATTGTCAAGTTGCAGATGAGGACTTGGAAGCTGGCACATATGATCAAATGATACAAGATGATTCCGTACCATTTTGTTTTGAATCATTTAAGTTTTTGAAGGGTAAATTGCATAGTATATCTTCAAATGAGCAACTTGTAGGAAATCATGTAATCTCATCGGAACCAATAGAAAATGGGTTGCAACAGTATTTTCAAGTTTTTCACGATCCAATAGCTGATGTGTTGGATGATGTCTGCAGTCAAGGTCCTTCTCCATTGACTACATGTGAGCTTGAAACATGTGCTAATATAAACTTGATCTGGCAGCTGGTTTCTTTTTCATTTTTAGCAGGAGTCTTGTCACAAAGCTCAAATTGTTTTTTGCATTCATGGTATGAGGAGAAGAGAAGTAATCCATTGGATGAGCTAAGTCCCAGTGTGCATGAACTTCAAGATCCTTATGCAGTGTTTTTGGAGGCGGATAGAGAATCCATATCATTCAACGGATCTCTTTCCAAGTTTTCATGGGAGTTGCCTTTCGGTAGTTCTCTCTTGTTGTTCATAAGAGAGCACTTTCAGAGAATTCAAATAGCAGCTGAAATACTTACTTGGTTGCATTGGTTGTTTCATTTCACTTGATCAGGTGATGAATGGAACAACTAGAGTAGGTTGTATTGAATAAGCTTCATATTGAGAATATTTTCCAGTTTTTCGGTTGTGTTTAAGTATCAAGTTAGTTTTTAGTTGAGTGAGAGTCAATTTGTGTCGTCAAGTCATTAGTTTTCAGTCATGCATTTTAGCTTGAGTTTTTGACTCCATTTCATAATGGATGAAGGCACTGTCTGCTTTCCAAAGATTTGTAGTTCTTGGCACCTCCAAGGAGCTACCATCCCCATTGGAGCCAATTTTAGTGTCGGTATCTTCATCCCTCCGTCAGTGATCAACATTCTCTTGTTGCAGTTCATTTTAGGTGTCTCACTCAGTCTAGTCATCTGCATCCCATTAGGAGCATGGATCATCTGACGGTAGTGGCTTGTCACTCATGTCCCTCATGTCCTTTATCTGCTAGCCTATTTCTGTTCATTAAAATCATTTACAGTCATTTTTGGTCTCATAGTTTGCAAAGAGTCATTTTATAGTTTTAGTCTCATTAGGTCTAGGGTTTCATTAATAAGGTCTTCAGAATGCACATGAGAAAGTTTGAAATAAGGTTTCAGTGCTAAAAATCTCATCGTCATATGCTTAATAATGTATTTTTCTTCAAAACTCTGTTTTGAAGAAAAAAAAAGTTTCTCATCTTTATGTATAAATGTAATGTGATTTCCAGTTTTCTTAGTTGTAATAATACTTTCACTGGCAACCCTGGTTGCCTTTGTAGAGATCCAACAGATTCATTCCCTGCAACAACAAACAGAAAGGACACAATTCAGCCAAAAAGCCAAAATGAAGCAAAAACAGGGCTTGAAAATAAAGTGCCTATGTAAGCATTACAAAAGTGAGTTTTATGAAGTGAAAATTAAATTCTTCTGTATATAAGTCATTGGTCATGTTCAAAAAAAGCTTATTTGCACTCAAAAGAGAAAGATTGAAACAAGAGAAATTCATGTTGAAGAAAAAGAGCAAGTTTGAATAAAAACTGGGCAAAGTTGGGTGCGCGGCGCATAGGCTAAGTGTCGTGACGCATTGGGTCGGCTTCCATAGTGTAAAAAATACACTAGCGTGACGCATCAGGAAGACACGACGCATTGGGTTGGTTGCGCGACGCACATGGAAGAAAGCTAATTTATTTCCATTTCTTCCAAATTTTCAAACCGGCTCGGTCCATCTTTGTCCAAGTAAGTCCATGCAACTTCTCCATTACCCATGACATGTGTTTGGTGATATTTATGAGGATTTAAATACAAAAAATCAAACCCTATTATCTTGTGCAATCCTTAGGGTTTAGAAGTGGTTTTGTGCCTATCATTCCATTTCCCTTATTCCATTTGCATATTCCCTCATATCCCTAAAGCAATTATTCCCTATACCATTCCTATTACCCCACATCCCAATTATGAATTTCCAAAACCCCAATGATATCCCAAAGAACCTAGTGATTGTCCCTAAACTTTTCAATTCACAGATTTTAATTGGAAAATTTCACTTGATAATAGTCCATCATCTCCCCTACCCTATCCCTCCATAGTCCCTCACTTGTTATCACATATTTTGCAACAAAACCAAAGACATCAAACTTCTCATATACATCCAAGACAACATAGACTTTGGAAATCATGTTTGCAAGGCACGAATCAAGATCCTGAAGGTTAAGTTGGAGAGGGCATTAAGGCGTCGAAAAAGGCAAGATAGACTTCAAATTTTGGCCGAGACTTCCTTGGCCTAGCATAGTGCATGATGGAGGAAATTCAGCCCAAATTTCAAGAAATTTGGGACACATTTTGTCAATTTTGATTTTTTTGGCCTTAACACAGATTTTCCTGTCCGACGCATCGCTCCACTTGGCGCGCGCTTATGATTGGGAGCTCCTCTTGGGTAAAAATTTGTATTTTTGGATATTTTATGAAAATTTATGCATTCCTACCCATTACCCAGATATTTTGACAATTTTTGGGTTGCCGGAGGGGTCAAAAACACCTTAAAATTGACCTTTCTGCCCCTTTTTGGACACACAGTAAGTAGTGTTGGGAAAACTCATTTTTGGAGGGGTAAATGGCAACCAAATTCCGAAATTATACTTGGGTTGGAAAGTAGACAGGTAGAGCTTTCCAACGAGCTATCTCGTGCTCAATTTGGACATGGGGAAGGCCTTCAAAATCGGCTCCAAAGTGACGCGACGCATAGAAATTTCAGGCACAACGCATTGGGGATTTTGGCTCAGTTTTCACTCAGTAACTCTGTTTTTCGCCTATTTTTGGTCAGTTTGACTTTTTTATCTCCAAGTGTAAAACTCTTGATGTAACTTGATGTAATTTCATGGCTTTGATGTAATTTTGGAACATTTTTACTTATGTAAGTAGATTCATTCATAAAAAAGTGAAATGTAATTGAATGAATCGGTTTCCTATCTTATAGAGGCAAGCTGTTCCAATGCCTATTTTCCAATTCTTAGTTTAGATATTGTTGAAAAAGCTCCTAAAAAGTGAGCTCGACCCCTAGAGGCTGGTGATGAGGTAGTTTTGTCTATATCTTGTAATTTTTCAGTCATTGGCATAGGTTGGACACTTGGGATTGCTTTGAGCTTCATTGTACATTTCATCTCTACAGTTTGGCAAAGGAATAGATCAGGGTTTGCAGAAATCCTTGGGATTCATGTGGTTCTTTGTTTTGATGATGTATTTCTCTCTGTGATTTTAATTTTACTGATGTTTCATGTGTATCATCTTCCTTCTTATTTCTTCTTAAGTTAAAAAAACAAGTATAAAGGTGGAATTCATTAGATTTGCAGTGATTTACCTTGAGTTTTGTTTAATTTTCTATGTTTTAAATTGTCTAAAGAGAATTATTGAAAGTCTCTTGCCCTCTTCAACCCCTCACTGGTCTGGGCTATCCATTTCATTCAAAATTGAAACATCAAAATTGTTGCCTACCTTGCCCCATTCAGATCCCTGCAAAACTGCTCATTTTCCATACCCAAAATTTGCCTTTCCCTTTGATCCAAAAAACACCCTCAAAATCAAATCAAACTCTCTTACATATATACCTAGCCTAAAATCAGCCTTTATTCAAGTCATCTCAAGCCTCACTGATCATATTTTGCGAGATTGACGAGGAGAGATCCCTCTCCTGATGCGGTAGGGCTAGCTACCGAGGATTAAGCATGGTTTGATGTTACCCTAGACTCTTTGCCTTTTTCGGCTTTGAGGTAGATTTGAAGGCCATAACGGAGACGAGTCCTTTAGAATCTTTGTCCAGAAAGAGTCATTGGATAGGTTGAAGGAACTAGACCCATTTGAAATTTTGTTAAGAAGTAAAACTGGTGTTCCTCTTCTTGATTGGAGATCAATTGTGACTAGACAACAAAGACCAAACAGCCCTCCTCCTAAAAGTTCCTCTTACTCTACTATTGTTGTCCATAAAAATACCACAGTCCCAGTCATCATGGCTAGAAATGTGCCACCTCCACCTGCTGCACCTACTAGGTATGCCCCTCTTGCCCTTCTAGTTGTCTTAAATTCCCTACCTAGCAAATATTCTTTTAGAATCAAAACTTGGGGGACTGATGAAAATATTACAGCTGAAGAGCATGTAGATCAGTTCAATGACTTTATATACAAGGAGTAGGTTTCCCATGAGGATGTCAAGATGAGATTGTTTGCTCAGAGCTTCACTGGTGAAGTTAGGAAGTGGTTCAAAACCCTTACTCCTGGAAGCCTACGCAACTGGAATGAATTTGAAGATAGCTTCTTGAGGAAATGGGGAAATATAACCAACCCTATACAAGCCCTCATTAAGTATAATAGTTTGGAAAGAGCTGTTGATGAAATTGTTCAAGAGATTTAATAAAGTATATGACTCTATCCTGCCCTTATAAACTCCACAGATGACCTGGTGAGATATCTTTGAAGATTTTTATTAGCGTTTCTATCACCTTTAAGGAAGAAAGAAAATCCCATTCACTTGCTAAAATGAAAAATGATGCGAGTGAAAGGTGGAAGTCGACTATGATATGACAAAAAGTCCAAGATGGGAAAGACTAAGTTGAAAGAAGAAGATAAGACTTCCACTTCAGATGAAAATTTTGATTCTACTATGAAGACAGTGGACTAACTGATGGATAGGCTTGCCCTTGGGAATGATTCTTCTCTTCCTGTAGGAAGTAGGGAAATATAACCAACCCTATACAAGCCCTCACTAAGTATAATAGTTTGAAAAGAGCTATTGACGAAACTGTTCAAAACTTTTCAAAGAGCTTAACAAAGTTTATGACTCCATCCCTACCCATATAAAGCCTCCTCCAAATGCAGCTCAGCTGAGATATGTTGAGGCCTTTGATTATGAATTTTTTATCCCGCTGAGAGAAAGATAATCCCCTTCGTTAACTGAAATGAAAAATGATGCAGTGAAGGTGGAGGTCAATATGATAGTAGAAAAAAATTCCAAGATGAGAAAGACTAAATTGAAAGAAGAAGATAATCCTTCCACCTCATAGAATAAATTTGAATCCATGATGAAGACAATGGAAAAAATTATGGATATGTTTGCCCTTGGGAATGCCTTTGCTCCTCCTGCACAACATGAGATTTAGTTTAGAAATCCTCAGTTCAGAAGACCTCAAAACCAACAAAGACTAAGGGAAAATAGAAATCAACCTGGCCCTCAATTAAGGCCTCCTTTTTAGCAAAACTTAGTTGATGAAGAAGATCAGCCTGAAATACAAGAAGACTCAATTCATTGCTTAGATGAAAACATGTCAGGAATGTTTTTTACTAAGGAGGAACATGATGAGTCAGATCATGAAGTAAACAAGGGTGAGAAACCATATGATTATCTTAAAGGATATCAACATGCAATATTTGATATGCAGAAACAGTAAAACCTTAGAAACATAAATGTTTCAATTACTGCAAACAAAACACAACCCAAGAAAGATGCCCCTAAAGCTGCCGAGGTTAGGAAAGATACACCACCTCCTCCTCCTATCAAAGAGACTGAAAAATCTGCTTCTGTTTTCAGTTTGGAGAGTGATATCTCTAAGATCAAAATCCATTTACCTTTTGGAGAAATTATTAAGGTGAATGAATACAGAAGTAAGATTATAAAAATGGTAAATTCCCATCCAGGAGCTGCTGATATTCTAAATGTTCAAGAATATCATCCAACCATATAATTGGGTCCAAGATTAGAGGATGAGCAGAATGAAGAGGTGCCTTATTTTTATGTCAGCCTTAGTATTCATGAAATGACATTGCATAATGCCATGTTGGATTCAGGGGCCTCTCACAATCTTATGCCCAAAGTGATCATGGAACGGACGGGGCTGGAAATTACTAGACCATATAAGGATTTGTTTTCCTTTGATTCAAAAATATTTCATTGCATTGGTTTAATACAAGATATTGTCGTTGGTCTTAGACAAGTCCCTGCCAAGACAATGGTCATGGACATTGTGGTAGAAGACATTCCACCTAAGTTTGGCAAGTTGTTATCAAGGTCATGGGCAAAAAAGATCAAGGGTACAACGCAGAGGGACCTAACTTATGCCACCATTCCTGTTTTTGGTGAGCAAAGGAGACTATACAGAGAAACAAGGATGGCTTGCATGGTAAGTAGTAAAGATAAACCTCAAAATTTTCCAATATATGCTGTTAATACTGAATTAGGATCTGCTATTCTCATCAATGAATTAACTAATGAAGCAGAAGATGAAAAGAAAACATAAAATCAGCAAACTGAAATTCAGGAAACAGAAAACCAACAGACATAAAATCAGAAAATTAGTGAGGAGAAGGCAGAAGGCTGGTGGTTGTTACACTTTGATGGATCAGTAGGAAGAGAGGGGGCTGGAGTAGGAATTTGGATCACAACTCCAAAGGATGAAAGTAAGTTATTTTCTTACAAACTGAATTTTGATTGCACAAATAACATGGCTGAGTATGAATCTTTATTTTTGGGCTTAGAAATTTTGAAAAGAATGGGTGTCCAAAATATTTATGTTTGTGGAGATTCTGAATTAGTTATTAAGAAAGTTGAGGGTGTATATCAAACTAAGGATGTGAGAATGAGGGCATACAAAAATTTGATCATGGAGATGTTAGAGAATTTTCAAGAATATTCATTTATTGTGAAGACTAGGGACCAAAACTCAGTAGCTGACTCCCCAGCTGTCTCTGCAAGTCTATTTATCATTCTTGTACATTACACTGAAATACATGAGGTTGAAGTTTGCCATAGACCTGCTATCCTTGAAAACATTATCCATTGGAAAGTTTTGAGGATGACCGGTGTTATCACAAAGTATGCTGATTGGCCTACGGTAGACGCTTTCAGGTGTAACTATTTGGACCAAAATTTTAGGCGGGAGGCTTAGCCTCCTCAACCTGAGAGGGCTCTCTCAAGGGTTTGTGATTTTGATTAATGGGTAGATGGCTAACTCTAAGGTAAAAAGATAAAATAATATAACTGGTTGTATCACAGATTAGAAAACATTCATTGAGCCATGGAGTCAAGATAACTTCAACAAAAACATCACAGTCTATTTATCATGGAAGTCAAGGCACTTGGAGTTTAAATCAATGAGTAAAATAGTAACATAGTGAAACACACAGTCAGTTTGTATATGAAGGAAGTTAGATCATTATGAATGAATTCTAAGTATCATACACAAACACCACTGCAAATAGAGATATTGAAGAAGGCCACTAGAACAATAATGAACATAAAATCCTTATGAATCTTGAGTTGTCAAAACAGATCTCTGTATTAAGCTGAAAAAACCAGTGACATACAATAACACACATTATTTGCTAATAAAAATTCCCAACCCTTGTAGATTTCGACCTCATGCTTTTTATAGAACATTTACAAGATAGTATTCCCTTATTCTCCACTAGAGAATTCGAATTCATAGTGTTTGACACCTTTCCTAATCATGAAACATGATATTTATTACAAATTGACAGCTAGAACCCTAATGAGCAGTCCTATTTCAAATAGGAAATAGGACTAAAACTCTTTAATTCCTTCCTAACAACCTTATCTAGTATTCATTACATATTTTTCCACCTGCAATCCCATGAAGTCAAATTTGGATGATGATCTTTAACTTGATGTAACCATGTTGTTGATGATAATGTTCTCCTAGAATCTAGGAAACATGTTTTCTTGTTTTTAGGCTTAGGATCCTTTTAGTTTCTTGAGATATTATGACCACTTCTAACTGATAAATTCGAGGATGATTGATGTTAGGAACATTATTAGCATAATTCCCAAGTTATCCCTTCATTCTAGCTATGAAAAATCCACTTTGAACTTCTCAAAACAGTGAAAACAGATCTGCGCTACGAAAGTAGAACAGTTTCGTAGCACAGTGTTTTCACTCCTTTCGTCAACATATTTCAATATTTTTCTTTCATGATAGCCTTGATCTTCACTTGACACACTCCCAAAATAAGTTTCAAAACCAAAATCACAAAAATTCCTTCAAAATTTGCTGTGAAAAATGATGAAAAGATTGCTTCAGCAAATTATTCATGTTTCTTTCCTAAAAATTAGGTCTTGGAACAGAGACTATATCTTCCCATCCATGATGTATTTTGAGAATATGAATGAAATTTTTGTATTCCATTCTATCCTAAATAAAAACCTCTCTTGGATTTTTGTAATACCTCTCCTGCTGTCCAGAACCTGTCTTTGAAGAACAAGTGTAAAACAGGAAAACTCTATTTTCTGAAAATAGGGCTTCAAAGAAAGCCTTGTATCTCCCAACTGATAACACTTGTGAATAAAATGAGAGTTATTTGTCTAGTTAGGTATGTTAGGAAGACAAACCTCTTTCAGTTTTCACAAATTCGTTTTCAGTTATCCAAAAACCCCCTTGGAAGTTGACTACTAAAACCAGAAAATAGAGTTTTTCTCTTCATGGTGAAAAAGCTGCTTCAGTAGTTTCATAGTACATTTGATCAAATTTTCACTAGCTATGCTAAGAAACTGCTGTGTGGGTAGTTTTGTTGAAAATTTCTTCAAAATTTGTAATTTTGAGATACTTAAACTTTAAGGGTATTAGTACCATTTGAAAAACACAACAATATGACCCTGAAAATACAATCTTCATCAAATTTTACCTTGATTTTGATTAGAGATTGTCTTGTGGATTTATCATTCTGTTTCACTGCCATTTTAACCTTTCTTGAGAGTTTGTCAACTATATCTCCAGATCTTCCACCTGTCTTTTTAACCTTCTGTTTTCAGGTTCATATCTCAGACAATGACCCCCTCTATGGATCTTTTTCTCCTCAGCCATGTTTCTTTCAGAAAAAACCCTGTTAGTTTCTTTAGAAATCTGCAAAAAAACCTCGTTTGCAAACAAACTCTCTTGATTATAGCCTTTATTGATTTAATATAGCAGCCTCTCTTGATTATAGTGAAATTTGTCTATCTATATAGCAACCAACGACTAATTGTCACTGTTTCAGAGCTCATGCAGTTGATTTGGAGATAAATGAACCGAGGATGGCTCAATTAGGCAAAGAATTTGAATTTGCGATATTCCTTCATAACCAAATGATGCTTTCTTGAATTCCTATCATGATTATGATAAGTGTAGGAAAAGTGGGTACAATGGATTTGATGACTAACTGACTCACCATACTCCTATCCTGTCATTCCAAAACGAATCTGACAATTTTTTGGCTTATTTGACATGATAGCTAAGAAATCGCGCTTTCGTAGTGCACTTAGTGTAAAATTTTCATTTTGTGCTATGAAAGTAACAACGATTTTGTAGCGCATTTCCTGATTTTTGAACTGGCTGCACTACGAAACTGTGGATTCTTGACTAAATGCAGAATTCAAATCAAAACTTCATGGCATGACCCCTAAATGAAAAATATGACATTTTTATCATGAAATGAACCTAAAGGACTTTATTTGAACTTGACGGATGACCTTTAAAACTTATAAAACTATGACCTACCCTTTACCAAGACTTAAAATGACCTTTAGACCTACTTGAAAACATGACCAAAAACAGTGTAGACACAATGATGTCTTGAGAATTTTTGAGTGATAACAGTGTCTCCACTTGGGATAGTGTGCCCCTATGGTACACTAAGAACCAGTAGTTCCAGTGCCATCTATCTTCTTGGAAATAAAAACTTTGACATTTTACCAAGGTTGCTTCAAAATTTTATGGCCCTCACATCGTGCTCAAGTTTGATGATCTCTGCAAGAAGCACCCAAACTGTACCCATGTTGTGGAGGTAAATCCCCTCTGTGGATAGAGGCGATCCCTACTAGCCCAGACCGGGTCTAGCAACAATCGTCACACGCTATAGTGCAGGTTCCTAATTGCAAATAAACCAACTAGCGATGAAGGCTTACCTAGAATCCAACGCTGTCGCTTGTAGAGAAAGTAGCGCTCCCGTTCCTTAGCTCTGGCAGATCACAATCCTCACGATCTCCGTGATCGGACACCTGCACACGCAAGAAACAAAACAAACGCAAGCGTAAAATCCAGTGCATACAACTATATGTCAGTCAGAGAAGACATAACTCATGATCATCATCAAGAACAAGAGTGGAACCATAACCAATAGTCTCTTATCATTAATTAATCAAAATAAGAATACAACCATAGCTCCTACTTATTTGAATTGCTGAATTCTCCTTGGAGGGTCGCCAGCGAACGTGTCTCGATAAGCTTTGTTAGGAATGGGACAAACCTCTCTCTCTTCGAGAGGCTGTCTGACAGTAATCTCCTTACTTGGTTGGCCTTAATGGAATCGTCAAAAAGCTCTTGCGACATTAGGCTGTGGGAACTTGGAAACTGCTATTCATCCATTCATCCTTCATCAATGGATGAAGGCTATATTTATAGAGGAGAGGAGGAGATTGGGATCCCTACAATAGTGGAAGGGAGGCCTTATCCCTTGGGAGGTTCCCCATAAGGTGGAAACAAGAGGCCAAAGGAGGAAGGCTGTGGTTATTCAGGCGAAACCACTCCTGATGACTCATCCACGAAGTTGTTGTAATCAAAACTTTGCCTCTTTTTTAAAAAAATTTCCAAAAGCAGATTGGCACGGGTGCTTAATTAGGACAGAGCACCAATTGACACGGGCTTAGTGTTAATCTTCCCCCATTGGCGCGAGTACATAGCGGGCTACCAGCGCCAAGGAAAAAACATGTGTTTTTAGGGGTCTACTCAGGAAATGATCAACAGAAGAAATGTTGTCCTCATGGAAAGGGATGCAATGATGGTGACTGAGGCATGAAGCGCTTATTGGTCACAAGCAACCCTCCAATTGGCAAGATGGGGATTTCGAGACGGTGACAAGTGCTGTGTAGCGAATGCTAAAGCATGAGGCAGAGAGAGGTGAAATGTTTTACGAACGTGTCCGGCCAGCCGCCATCGGAAAACCTACGTAGAGAAGTACAATTGATATCTCAAATACATGATATATGTGGTATGGGCGCAGCCATCCATAATAGAGCATACAATAATCTAGATCCAAGGTATGGACGCAGCCATCCAGTGAGGATCGATAAATAGACTCAGGTATGGTCGCAGCCATCCAATCAGTGAGTCATGTAAATAATCATAATAATCCACAATATCGCAGCCTGGATTACAACAGACACAATCCAGGGTCTTGCGCTCCATCTCGACCCGAACAAAGTACAAGTTCAAGCATGCAAATATGTGAGTTGAAGCCGAACATGCAAGAACATCATCTGATTACCAGCCAATGATGAAAGGCGGTAACAAGCCTTGAGAGAGTACCACCAATAATGACAATGGTCCTCGAGGTACTATCGTCTTTGTTGTTCCTTGAGAAACAATTCTTGGGCGTAATACGAGAATCGATGCTCAAGACATTAAAGATTATGTCACAAAATGTATATGTGATGTGTGTCTGTTTCTTAACCCTTCAAAATATTAGTAATATACTTCCCAAATATCAAATCTTTATTAGCTACGCAATGCCATATTCATTTATATTAGTGAGCGGATGGAAGACAAAGAAGAAAAAGGATTTAATTTGTCATCTTCGCCATGACGCCATCAAAAATCTGAGGAGGTAAGAAAAAAAAATAAGCTAAAGGAGAGGGCGCCCGTGGAGATATTTAACTCTTAGATACACATATATATCAAAGAACCTGCGACTTATTTGACTCTCGCACATTCACAGATATGGAAATGAAATGAAAACCAAGAAAACTCTTCAACACAGATGGAATATTGGAAGCTTGCAAAACTTTTTCATTCATTCAATATTGCTCAGTACAAAATTAGCCTTCAAAGGTTCAAAACTCGGAACCTTCTTTCTTCCTTAAGATGTCTTTAAATACAATCTGAACCAAAATGGTTTTCAGTTATAAAATTGATTCTAACTAACTATAACTGCTTAACTACTCTCTGAAGCGGAGGTACATGCCTCGGAAATATTTCATTACATTTGCATAACTTCACTTAAAACAAAATAAAATATGATAACTCCTAATCTAAAGGAACTGATGTTCCTGGAATAGCGGCTGACTCAATGACTACTTGCGGCTGAACGACTACTTGTGGCTATTTGGCTGGAAATCCTTTTTCTGTGTCAATAGAAAATTTCTTGCATTCCTTCCAGAGTTTATCTTGAGTTATCGGAGCGTTCTTATAACGATGATATTCCAGTGAAAAGGCAACAACTTGACTGTGAGTGAGGTTACTTGTGAACAATGTCTTCACCATCCACAGCAAAAGGAAATGCCTTTGTAAGAAATTGAATACTGTTTCTCCCTTCAATATCTGTGTCTTCTCATGTCGGCCATCTGCTCTGCTTTTTGCAAATATCAATTGATCCTCATAAAATTTCCAGGACATAATCTCACCTCCCTTCCTCCAGCATGAGGGCAAACCTGTTCTTGTCAACTTATCAAACGAAATATCAAATTTCTTAACCATCTCTTTAATTACCTGTAGCCGCTTCTCTGATGCCTTTAGAAGGTCATTTTTAATGATCATTTTGTTTACCTCTTCAGCATAGAAATACCTATCCAGTATCCCCATATCTTTCAACTCTTCATCTGTCTTGGCATTAATAAAATTCATGAATTTCTTGGCCCAATTTGATCTTTTGATAGCGGCTTGCTTATCCGATAACAGCTCTTTTTCGTGATCTACAACAATGTTCTTCTCTCTGGCAATTACTTTTATGGAGTCCCATTTTTCTTGCATTTCAGAAATGATCTCATTCCAGATGAGGTCCTTGGCTTTGATAAGGGAAATATTTCCCTTCAATTTATCCTTGAGTTCTTTGATTTCTTCCTCGGCTGTTCGTAGCTTCTGCTCGTTTTCATTCGCCTTTCCTTCCCATCCCTGCATCAATCTAAGAGCTGTTTCCAATTCAGACTGGGCCTGTTTGCAATCTCTCTCTGCCATTTTTAATTCTGTGTTCAACTGAATAACCTAGGCTTGTGGGTCGGCTCCACCTGCAGAAAAATCAAAAGTACAAGTATGGTTCTGGATTTGATTTTGTAAGGTTATAGCAGTTTGCTTTACCTTATCAAGCTCCTCGTCCTTCTTTATCAATTGTTGTCGTAGCTCCTCTTTTTCCTTTTCTACCTCTGCTACTTCAGCTGCCAACGAATGCTCTGCAGCTGGCAATTTCAGCTTCTTCCTTAATGAAGATATTTCTGCTTCTGCGCCCTTTATTAGTTTGTGCATTGCGCTTTTATCATTTGGATCAATGCCAATCTTCATTATGATTTTCTTCATTTCTTCATTTTGAATAGTCAGCGCTCTGGCATTGGCTTTCTCCATCTTGCACTGTTTGACAACCTTAGGAAGCATATTCTCTGTTTTGACTGATGTAGCATGAGTCTTACCTAAATCATTAACAATTAACTGACCTGTTTGCATGTGGAGATTCATCTTGTCCCACAAGGGAATCTTTTTCACATCCATAACAATATTCAACTCCTTAAAACTGCCTGAGGGTCCCAGAGACATTCCTGTCGGATGCGACAGCGCCATTTTGAACTGATCTTTCTCCAAATCCATTACAGTCAATAGTCTTGTTTGGTCAGCAGATATATGATGTTCTGCTTGTGTCTCTATATTGGCCTTGATTCTTTGATTCTTTTCTTCAATTCGGGAGAACACTTGCTTCATGGAAGGAGCCTTCTCCAAATGAAGTTCTGATCTGCTCGGAGATGAAGCACCCTGTTCTTCACTGACCTGGAGAGTGAAACCAGGTGAATTGGAGGAGTGATCTTCTGCTAATTTAGTCCTTTTCTCCTCTCAGGGTTCTTCCTCATCAATCTCAACAACATCATCTCTCACTCTCTTGCCCATCTTTTCCAATATTACAGGTGTTTGAATACTAATCCGTGATGAACTTGGCCCTCCTGGATTAGCCAACTTTTCTAAATCCGGTTTACTCACATGAGTAAAAGCAGCATACCCATTCTCGACCCTTCTTTGTGAAATAATCCCATGTGGGTCATAGGCCCATTTCTCTCCCAACAGCAACTGTGTTTCTTCCAATATTTTTGATACCTCCTCAAAAGCTTGCCTTGTGTTAACAACAAAAGGGCCTACACTCATAGGCAACTTGTACATTAATCCTTTCTTCATGGGCAAAAAATGAACTTGATCCACATTAAGACTTTGCCTTATAAATTCCAAGGCAAACAGTCTCATGGGAACAAATGTTGGAAGCCTATAAGGCTCAATGCTGACTCCATATAGCCTTATTTCAGAATAATCTTCAAAAACAAACCAGTCTCAAAATTTACAATTAGGTCCTAATTGCAAGAACTCCTGGGCCTTTGGCAGGAAGCATGGAGGCAGAGTTCCATTAAGAATTTTATAATCAGTGGTCATGAAATGGTCCACAAATTCAAATAAACCGGCTTCGTTCTCTTCTCTTCTGACCATATTAGTCCAAAGCAAAACTGACTGTTTATTTTTATTACTATCCATTATATTCAAACCAACACTCATGAATTCTTCAACATTCTGATATAAAAACAAGTAGACTACCAATGAGGAAAATTTGAAATAAACTGTTAAAGGGAAGGCAATCAATTGAGAATTCACCACTTCTTGCCAAAATGATGGGATATCCAGCACCACCCCTGGTTTCATCATGAGAGTGAACATCCCCAGGGCTGCCTTGTCAATTTCGCGATCATCATCTCTCCCCAAAATCTCCATAATACAGCTAAGAACTGGCCTGTATTGAACATTAAATGCCTCCAAACTGAACTTTCCCGATTCAAATTGAGTCTTCTCTGGACTTGATACCAAAAACGACATGCAGCGATTAAACTCCTCATTTGAAAGCTCCTCGAAATATTGAATCAACGAATCTTCAAAGAACTGTAAAGGAGAATCATTTTCTGGAAAACATAATGCCTGACGCATTAATTGAGTTGAAACCTGCAAAATATTTTCCCCTTGGGAATTCATAACAAAACACTTGCCGGGGTACATAGACGACACTAACCAAGAAATAAACTCGGGGAAGAAATGAGTTTTTGGGATGCAAGCGGCTAACACTCCCGAACTTTGCATAGCAGAAAACACAGGTGACTTGTCAATGTTCAGGGTTGCTTGATAATGCAAGAGAGGATGGTTTACGGATGACACGGTATCATTAACGTCTTTCTCGCTATCTAGGAGGGGACTGAGACTGGACAAACCAGACAATGATGTTCGCTTGGCCATGATTGACAGGAATTTGAAAAAAATTCAAAACACTGAATAGCGCAAAGGTGGCGGGACACGGTTTAAACAGGGCTAACAAACACAAACAAATCATAATAGGACGGAAAAACCCTTTTTATAGATTGTGAGAATCATAATAAATGCACGGGTGACGTGGAAAAACAGCGAACAATGAATGACAGCGTGCTTTCCACCTCGACGGATGACGTAATGCGGGGGGTCTGTGAGTACGGCGGAGAATTCCTACCCATACCCCCCGCAATTAATCAGGGCCGTCAATCGTCAGTTTTTAGAGATCTCACCAGTCAACTGCGGGGGGTCGGGTTTTGATAACCGACGGGCTAATTGACCCCCCTCAATTGCATATCCAAATGTTTCTTTGCGTGATTGTGACTTCCGCTCCGGAAGTTGCTCGAGCTTTATCTTTAATACAAACATATCAACCTAAACTCAGCCCGCTCCATGTATCAAAATATAAATGGAAATATATTGCATTCCCCCTTTTTTGTTTTATGCTAAAGTATAAAAACCTTATACTATAGCATATTTTCGGATCCTTATATATTTTTTTTAATTTTCTTTTCAAAATTTCAAAAATGAAATATAAAAAAGGATATGTAGATACTGATCCACAACATCTGGCTCCACCTGGGGATAGTGTTTTTACCACGAAACACTAAGAACCTGCAGATTAGTGCCTTCACCTCGGGCATGGAGTCATAAATTTCTTGATGGAAATGTACAATGAACACACCGGATATATACAATGATGAACCAGCAACTGCTTAATGTCGGAAATAATTCTTGAGATATTGCCCATTCACAGGCATATCCAACACTTCTCCTTCCAGATTTTCCAACACGAACGTATTATTTCCTCTGACTTCATTAATTTTGAATGGGCCATACCACAAGGGGTCAAATTTACCGTGTTTGCCTTTATCTTCCCTTCGTGTATCCCATCTCAAAACTAAATCCCCTTCCTGAAACAAAACTTCCTTTGCTTTTCTATCAAACACTACCTTCATCTTTTGCTGATAAGTGAGCAAGCGGTCCCGAACCTGATTTCTGTTTTCACTTAGTTCCATCACATTGTTCATTCTTCATATCATGGCATTTGGTTCTGCTTGGGCATCTTGGAGAAAAGAAATCACAGGTTTTACCAATTGTGTGGGGAATAAAGCTTGAGTGCCGTACACGAGCTCATAAGGTGACTTGCCAGTAGACCTTCTTGTAGTCATTCTTGTTGCCCACAAGGCAAAAACTAGCTTCGTGTCCCAATTCTTTTGATTCTCACTGATTGTTTTCTTCAAAATTCTAACCAATGTTTTGTTAGAAGATTCTGCTAATCCATTTCCCTGTGGATGGTAAGCTGTAGAGTGAGACAATGTCACATTGTAAGTTTGGCAAAAATTAATAAACCTGAGTGAACTGAAAACCTGAGCATTATCTGTCACAATCTTCACTGGGCATCCAAACCTGCTAAAAATATTCTCTTCCAAAAACTTCATTACTACCAAATCATTTGCTTTCCTGGTGGGAATTGCCTCCACCCACTTTGTGAAATAATCTGTAGCAGTCAGAATCCATTTAAACTGCCCACTGGATGGTGGATTGATTTCTCCGATGAAATCCAATCCCCATTGTCTAAAAGGCTCTTAAACGAAAACAGGTAAAAGAGGTAGCGGAGCCAGATTTTTCTTCTCTGCAAATAATTGGCATTTTTGGCAACTTCTAACTGCTTTGTAAACATCAGAAAACACAGTCGGCCAATAGAAACCCGATTTGAATATTTTGTGAGCAGTTACCTTCTAGCTGTAGTGCCCTCCACACAAGCATTCATGATATTCTTTTATCACTTCTGAAATTTCCTCCTCTGTAAGACACAACAACAACATACCAGCTGGATCCTTCCAATATAACTTTGCTTCGATTATAACATAAGGCTGAGCCTTAAGTTTCAGGGCCCTGTATTTTTCTCTATTAATGGAAGGGGGACATGAAAGAAAGCACAGATAATGTACAATATCCTTATACCATTCTGAACAGAGAAATTTATACTTAACTGCTATCTTTGACTGATTATCATGCGTTTCCTCATTGGCCTCTTCTACAGGGGCGAGCAAATTGATTCCCAGCGCTTGGAAGTTAGATTCTGTCAGTAACTTGGCCAATCCCAATCCTTTAACCAACTTGGTTGGTTTTACATCCAAATCATACTCTTGGATTTTGGCGATCCATTTTCCTCTCTTACCTTCCACATCGCTTTGTACTAGCACGTCTTTCACAGCTGAATTGGGAACGTACGCTAAAATCTGAGAATGAAGAAAATAAGTTCTGAAAGCTTTCAGTGCCTTTACCAGAGCATACACCTATTTTTCCAATATGTTATAATTCAATTCTGCATCCCGGAGAACTTTACTGAAATATGCAACTGGCTGTTCCTGCTTTTCTTCATTTCTCTGCAATAAAACAGCTGCAATAGTTGAGGGAGAAGCAAATGAAAAAATTTGAAACGGTTTCAAATAGTCTGGACTGACTAAAACAGGTGCTTCCTTTAAAGCTTCTTTGATTCTCTGAAAATATTCCCTCGCCTCCTTGTCCCATTTTACCTCAGCATTCTTTTTTAACATGTCAGTAATCTTTTTAACGATTTCAGCATAATTAGGGACAAACCATCTTAGGAAATTAATTTTTCCGAGGAAACGCTGAATATCTTTTTTACTTCGTGGCAGAGGAATTGTCTGAATGGCTTCGACTCTGGCCGGATCAATCTTCACTCCTTCTTTCGAAACGATGTGGCCTAGTAATTTACCCTCCTCCAGGGCAAATAAAGACTTCTTTGGATTCAGTGATAATCCAAACTTTCTGCACTTCATGAAGGCTTTCTGCAAATGCTGTAAATTTTCTTCATCGGACTTCGAGAAAATTGTAACATCATCCAAATAAACCACTACAAACGTGTCCCCCACAAATGCGATATCCATCGCCCTTTGGAATGTGGCCCCTGCGTTCATCAGGCCGAATGGCATCCTGGCGTACATGAACGTTCCCCAAGGCGTAGTGAAAGCGGTTTTCTTCTGATCCTCCTTATCAACTGCTACCTGATTATAACCTGAGAACCCGTCCACCATAGACAGTCTATAAGCACCGGTCACTTTCTGTAAGACAAAGTCCATTTTCGGCAAAGGATAATTGTCCTTTAATGAAGCCCTGTTCAAATTCCTGAAATCCACGCATAGCCTTATCTCTCCGTTTTTCTTTCGGACAGGTACAAGGTTAGAAACCCAATCTGAATACCTGAGTGGGACGATTATCTTGGCTTGCAACAATTTCTTAATTTCCTTCTCGATTGGAGCCAACAGCAAAGGATTAATCTGCCTAAGCTTCTGTTTATGTGACTTGACTCCATCCTTAAGTGGGATCTTGTGCTGTATGATATTTTTATCATATGTTTTCAGATCATCATACGACCAAGAAAAAACATCTTTAAATTGTTTAAACAACTCTACATACCTTTCTTTATATTCTTTCGGAAGCCCTTTGAACAGTTTGACCATTTTAGGGTTTTGTGGAGTACCCAAATTGCAATCCTCCACTGACTCATCTTGGTTCATCCTCTTTTGATCCACAGCAACATCATTAGCCCCAAACAATCTCTCAAGCGGTACTAAGCCTCTGGGTAAGACATTGTCTTTTAACTGAATAATTTCTCGACCACCGATCTCCTTTTTAAAGGTTTTACCAGCCAACTCGTCTTCATCACTTTCCAGATCAATCTGATGATCCTCAAAATTTTCAGTCATCAACAGAAACTGCTTAATCTACTCATCATCTTCGAAGACCTGCCAATGTTTAATATTATCAGGAATCGAAGGCCTATGTCTCATCTCTATTTCATACCTTAGTTTCACGCTGATAGGAGGTTTGAACGTACTTGCTGCAACCGCCAATGAATCTGCCAGTCTATTTTCTTCTCTTGGCACAAACTGTAAATTGAATGCTTCAAAATAATTCTCAATCAGATCCCATACTTCATTCCGGTATGCTCGTAACCTGGGATGTTTGGTTTGGCATAAATTCTTGATCTGCCTTATAATCAACTCTGAATCTTCGAACACAGTCATAGCTTTGATTCCCATCTGCTTAGCTGTCTGCAAACTAATAATTAATGCCTCATATTCTGCGACATTATTAGTAGATTCGAACTCCAATTTGAAAGAAAAAGGTACCAAATTACCTTCCAGAGAAACAAAGATGAAACCCGCTCCAGTACCTTCTTTGGAAAATGCTCCATCAAAATAACACTTCCACAGCTTTTCTGAATGTAACTCCTTATGTACAATTTCTGAATCAAGCTTCCCCTGAGGTTCCTCAGCAAATTCTGCAACCTCCTGCAGCATGAAACATGACAGTTCGTCCTTCTCCTGGCCATAAATTGGTGAATTACTTGCATCCTTCTTGGTAGCCGTTTTTTGAAATCTGGTCTCTCTATACAACCTTCTCTCTTCACCATTGAAAACAAGAATAATAGCATATGTAAAGTCCAGTTTCAAAACTCCCCCCAGCTTTGCTCCCCATGATCTAGATAACAACATTCCAAACCTGGCTGGAATATCTGCCACTACAACGTCCATCATAATGCTTTTGGCTGGGATTTGGGCCAATGAAACAACCATATCTTTAATGAGACCTACACACTTAACCCTTTTCGAGTCAAAAGAGTAAAGATCTCTGTATGGCTTGGTGATTTGTATATTTAACTCCTTCATCACACTCAATGGCATCAGATTGTGTGATGCACCAGAATCCAGCATACAATTGTGCAAAACGAAATCATGCAAGAGAAGAGATATATAAAAAGGAGGAACAGACGAGTCTACCTCTTCCACATGAGGTCCAAACGTCACCACTGGCTTTTCTTCTTGCAGATTCACTGTATCACTCACTTCATCAGGCTGGGACAGATTGATAAATTCAGCGATTTCTTTTTTGTAACCCGGTGTTTTTATGAGTTCAAGAAGAGGTACTTGTATCTTTACTTTTTCTAACTCTTTCGACAAACTGAAAGTTTGATTTGATCTTGTCAACTTTTCAGGGTCTTCTTGATCTTTTTTGGAATTTAGATTCTGATTAGAAACTGTAACCACCTTCTCCAAAATGTTAGAATCTTTATCTTTTGCCTGGGATGTTTCATCTTGCTGCTTACCTTTCTGCAATGGAGTCGCCTTTGGAGTAGGTGCTGCTTCTGGTTCTTTTTCTTCATTTTCTTGCGTCCTCAACCTCTTTTTTGACCTCAAGTCATACTTCTTATGCAACTCGGATTGCATAAAATCTGTGAATTGTTTACAGTAATCGTCCATTTCTTCTTGATCAAATGAGGGTTCAGCTTCTTCTTCTTCCTTCTCCCCTTCTTCATCGATCTCTTCTTCTGTTTCGTCGTCTTCCATATACATAGCAGAAATTCGAGCATCATCTTCATCTGCTGAACGGGACGGGGCTGCTTCTATGTACAAGGGTGCTTGCACCTGATCTTGATCCTTTCTTTCTCTTTGTAGAATTTGCAAAGGCTGTTTTTTGAATTGGGGATTAAAAACCCCTCTATTCTGTCTTGCAGGCTTGCTATCTATTTCCAACTTTACCAACTTATTTGAAAGATTTTTTATGACCTTAGTCATGTCTTCAATTCTCTGATCCTGAGCTGAGGCTTCTTCTTTAGCCTTTCCTTTATCTGAAACTTTACCAGCAGCAGACATATTTGCTTCAATCTCCAAAGCATCGGTTTGAATCTGTTCCAACGTAGGAGACCTTCTTTCCCTCAGCGTGAAACTGAAATCTGGTTCAAAAGCACCAGCAAAAACAACCCTTGCTCCAATCGGAGGGGGTTTCATTTCAACAGGCAAACTATTATACAATTTGTTAAATCTTTTAACAAAATCGTTCATATTTTCATCAAATTTTTTCTTGATTGCATTAAACTCCGTCAAAGAATAACCGTGGTCCCTTTTTTCGCCCCATCTCTCAATGAAACGTCTTTCCAGAGCATCCCAATCATTGATGGAACCATTCTGTAATCCTTTGAACCATTTCCTTGCCTCTCCACTCAGAGACTGAACGAAAAGTCTCATGACAACATCCAAATGTTCAACGTTTAAATTCTCTGCAAAAGTGCAAAACAGGGGCAGGTGCTGTTCTGCAGTTATTTCATCTTCACCAGTAAATCTTGGGAGTAACTTGAGGTACTCCTGCGGAAAATCATGTAATGGTTGCGGTAGATTTAAAGGTGCATATATGTTCATCAAGAAAGCAGGGGCTGCAGGAACTGCCATGTTTGCGCCCGGGTTAACTGCTCCTTGAGCGGGGGTAAAATGAATACCAGTTGTGGGAAAAGATGAATGAGGTGAAACAACTGATATGGGAATGGGACTTTGAACAATCGCAGAAGAGCTGGCAGCTGTATGTGGCTGAGTTTCTATAAAAGGGAAAGACACAAACTCCAAAGATTGCTCTTCTAATGTGGGTTCTTGAAAATGAATGGGTGATGGTGATGATTCTTCTTCCGAGAAAATGAGTTTCTTGGAAGCTTTCTTGGATGAGAAAACGTGTGAACTGCTGCCAGGTGCGAGCAGTGTGGTTTCAGGTGTAACTAATATTTTTGGTTTCTGGCCCTTCTTTGAAACAAGCTTCTCAGGATTCGACAAAACGGGAACTGTTTGCTGAGAGGTATCTGACCTCGTGTGAGGTTTCTTGGGAGCCAGAGCTATTTTCAAAAATCGCAGCGAACTATTTCCTCCTCTCTGAACAACCAGAGGAAATGCAGAACAAAACCCAGGGAAGAACTTCGACTCTTCGTTCCCCGGCAATGGCGCCAATTAATGTTTTTCCTTGAGAAACAATTCTTGGCTGTGTACAAGAATCCGTGCTCAAGACATTAAAGATTATGTCACAAAATGTATATATGTGTCTCTGTTTCTTAACCCTTAAAAATATTAGTAATATACTTCCCAAATATCAAATCTTTATTAGCTCTGCAATGCCATATTCATTTATATTGAAGTGAGCGGATGGAAGACGAAGAAAGAAAAGGATTTAATTTGTCATGCTGCTTAAAACAGAAACTGCCATCATAAATCCTGAAGAAGTGAAAAACAAATAAGCTAAAGGAGAGGAGCGCCCATTAAGGATATTTAACTCTTAGATACATAAATATCAAGAGACCTGCAGCTCTAATCACTCTACTTTATTCACAGATATGGAAATGAAATGGAAACCAAGAAAAACTCTTCAACACAGATGGAATATTGGAAACTTGCAAAACTTTTTCATTCATTCAATATTGTTCAGTACAAAATTAGCGTTCAAAGGCCCAAAACTCAGAACCTTCTTTCTTCCTTAAGATGTCTTTAAATGCAATCTGAACCAAAATGGTTTCAGTTATAAAACTGATTCTAACTAACTGTAACTACTTAACTACTCTTTGTAACGGAGGTACATGCCTCGGAAACATTTCATTACATTTGCATAACTTCACTTAAAACAAAATAAAAGATGATAACTCCTAATCTAAAGGAACTGATGTTCCTGGAATAGCAGCTGACTCAATGATTACTTGCGGCTGAACGGCTACTTGTGGCTGCTTGGCGGGAAATCCTTTTTCTGTGTCAATAGAAAATTTCTTACATTCCTTCCAGAGCTTATCTTGAGTTATTGGAGCATTCTTATAACGATGATATTCTACTGTGAAGGCAACAATATGAATGTGAGTGAGGTTACTTGTGAACAATGTTTTCACCATCCACAGCAGAAGGAAATGTCTTTGTAAGAAATTGAATACTGTTTCCCCCTTCAGTATCTGCGTCTTCTCATGTCGGCCATCTGCTCTACTTTTTGCAAATACCAATTGATCCTCATAAAACTTCCAGGACATAAACTCACCTCCCTCCTTCCAGCATGAGGGCAAACCAGTTCTTATCAACTTATCAAACGAAATATCAAATTTCTTAACCATCTCTTTAATTACCTGTAGCCGCTTCTCTGATGCCTTCAGAAGGTCATTTTTAATGATCATTTTGTTTACTTCTTCAACATAAAAATACCTATCCTGTATCCCCATATCTTGCAACTCTTCATCTGTCTTGGAATTAATGAAATTCATGAATTTCTTGGCCCAATTTGATCTTTTGATAGCGGCTTGCTTATCCGATAATAGCTCTTTTTCATGGTCTGCAACAATGTTCTTCTCTCTGGAAATTACTTTTACGGAGTCCCATTTTTCCTGCATTTCAGAAATGATCTCATTCCAGATGAGATCCTTAGCTTTAATAAGGGAAATATTTCCCTTCAATTTCTCCTTGAGTTCCTTGATTTCTTCCTCAGCTTTTTGTAGCTTCTGTTCATTCTCATTTGCCTTTCCTTCCCATCCTTGCATCAACTTAAGAGATGTGTCCAATTCAGTCTGGGTCTGTTTGCAATCTCTCTACGCCATTTTTAATTCTGTGGTTAACTGAGCAACCTGAGCTTGAGGATCAGATCCACTTGCAGAAAAATCAAAAGTACAAGTGTGGTTCTCAATTTGATTCTGTAAGATTAGAGCAGTCTGCTTTACCTTATTGAGTTCCTCATCCTTCTTCATCAACTGTTGTCGCAATGCTTATTTTTCATTCTCAACCTCTGCAATTTTGGCCGCCAACGAGTGCTCTGTAGCTGGCAACTTCAGCTTTTTCCTTAATGAAGATATTTCTGCTTCTGCACTCTTCAGTAGTTTTTGCATTGTGCTTTTATCATTTGGATCAATCCCGATTTTCATTATGATTTTCTTCAATTCTTCATTTTGAGTAGTCAATGCCTTGGCATTGGCCTTCTCCATCTTACACTGTTTGACAACCTTAGCAAGCATATTTTCTGTCTTAACTGATGTAGCATGAGTTTTGCCCAAATCATTAACAATCAACTGACCTGTCTGCATGTGGAGATTCATTTTGTCCCACAAGGGGATCTTTTTCACATCCATGACTATATTCAACTCCTTAAAACTGCCTGAGGGTCCAATGGACATTCCTGTCGGATGCGACAGTGCCATTTTGAACTGATCTTTCTCTAGATCCATTACAGTCAATAATCTTGTTTGACCAGCAGGTATTTGGTGCTCTACTTGTGTTTCTATATTGGCCTTTATTCTTTGGTTCTTTTCTTCAATCTGTGAGAAAACTTGCTTCATGGAAGGAGCCTTTTCCAAATGAAGTTCTGGTCTGCTAGGAGATGAAGGGCCACCCTGTTCTTCACTGACCTGGAAAGTAAAACCAGGTGAGTTGGAGGAGTGGTCTTCTGCTAATTTAGTCCTTTTCTCCTCTCGGGGTTCCTCCTCATCGATCTCAATAACATCGTCTCTCCCTCTCTTGCCCATCTTTTCCAATATTGCAGGTGTTTGAATACTGATCCGTGATGAACTTGGCCCTCCTGGATTAGCCAACTTCTCTAAATCCGGTTTACTCACATGAGTAAAAGCAACATACCCATTCTCGACCCTTCTTTGTGAAATAATCCCATGTGGGTCATAGGCCCATTTCTCTCTCAATAGCAGTTGTGTTCCTTCCAATATCTTTGATACCTCTTCAGAAGCTTGCCTTGTGTTAACAACAAACGGGCCTACACTCATAGGCAACTTGTACATTAATCCTTTCTTCATCGGAAGAAAATGAACTTGATCCACATTGAGACTTTGCCTTATAAATTCCAAGGCAAACAGTCTCATGGGAACAAATGTTGGAAGACTATAAGGCTCAATACTGACTCCATATAGCCTTATTTCAGAATAATCTTCAAAGACAAACCAGTCTCCAAATCTACAATTAGGTCCTAATTGCAAAAATTCCTGGGCCTTTGGCAGGAAGCATGGAGGCAGAGTTCCATTAAGAATTTTATAAGCGGTGGTCATGAAATGTTCCACAAATTCAAATAAACCGGCTTCGTTCTCTTCTCTTCTGACCATATCGGTCCAAAGCAAGACTGACTGTTTATTTTTATTACTATCTATTATATTCAAACCAACATTCATGAATTCTTCAACATTCTGATATAAAAACAAGTAGACTACCAATGTGGGAAATCTGAAATAACCTGTTAAAGGGAAGGCAATCAATTGAGAATTTACCACTTCTTGCCAAAAGGATGGGATATCCAGCACCACCCCTGGTTTCATCATGAGAGTGAACATCCCCAGGGCCGCCTTGTCAATTTCGCAATCATCATCTCTCCCCAAAATCTCCATAATACAACTGAGAACTGGCCTGTATTGAACATTAAACTCCTCCAAATTGAACTTTCCCAATTCAAATTGGGCCTTCTCTGGATTTGATATCAAAATCGACATGCAGCGATTAAATTCCTCATTTGAGATCTCCTCGAAATATTGAATCAACGAATCTTCAGAGAACTGCAAAGGAGAATCATGATCTGGAAAACATAATGCCTGACACATTAATTGAGTTGAAACTTGCAAAATATTTTCCCCTTGGGAATTCATGACAAAGCACTTGCCGGGATACATGGACGAAACTAACCAAGAAATAAACTCGGGGAAGAAATGAGTTTTTGGGATGCAAGCGGATAACACTCCCGAACTTTGCATAGCATAAAACACAGGTGAATTGTCCGTGTTCAGGGTTACTTGATAATGCAACAGAGGATGGTTTACGGCTGACACGGTATCATGAATGTCTTTCTCGCTATCTAGGAGGGGACTGAGACTGGACAAACCAGACACTGACGTTCGCTTAGCCATGACTGACAGGAATTTGAAAACAATTCAAAACACCGAATAGCGCAAAGGTGGCGGTACGCGGGTTAAATAAGGCTGACAGACACAAACAAAACATAATAGGACGGAAAGACCCTTTTTATAGATTGTGAGAATCATAATAAATGCACAGGTGACGTGGAAAAACAGCGAACAGAGAAAAACAGTGTGTTTGCCACCTCGACGGATGACGTAATGTGGGGGGTCTATGAGTACGGCGGAGAATTCCAACCCATACCCCCCGCAATTAATCAGGACCGTCGATCGACAATTTTTAGAGATCTGACCAGTCGACTGCGGGGGGTTGGGTTTTGATAACCGACGGGCTAATTGACCCCCCGCAATTGCACATCCAAATGTTTCTTTTCATGATCGTGACTTCCGCTCCGGAAGTTGCGCGAGCTTTATCTTTAACACAAATATATCAACCTAAGGTCAGCCCGCTCCATGTATAAAAAATATAAATGGAACTATATTGCATTCCCTCTTTTTTTTTTATGCTAAAGTATAAAAGCCTTATACTATAGCATACTTTCGGATCCTTATACACTTTTTTTATTTTCTTTTCAAAATTTCAAAAATGAAACATAAAAAAGGATATGTAGATACTGATCCACAACAGGTACAATCTACGGCGTGTGAATCAATGAGATGGCGTCGAACACCCGTAGAATCACTTGATCAGAGGCCAATGATGAAAACCTCACGTCGAATGCGAAGAACCTGCCATTGAGGCATGCAGGCTCCAAGGTACCAGAAGGGAGTCTCTAGATCAGCTTCCTGGATAATGAGCTGAAGTCGACAGAAAGTGACCTTGATTGAAGGTGGGCCATAGTGTTACCCACATCATCGACACGAGGCAGAGGAACATAATGTCTTTGTGAATCAAGATCAGATGAGAATCAGAGGAAGGTTGAAATTTGTAGAGGTCAACTTCTCTTGAACATATCAGCGGAAAAATGGTGGATTTGGCAGTATTTGACATCAAAAGATCAAGGTTCATGGTGACAAGGCAAAGAGCAGATGAGAGGTCAAAAGGGATTACCCAAACCCATGGATGCAAGTTGAAAACGAGATGAGATGTCCCTAACCCGACACGAATGCATACAAGTGCCATGTTCAAGAGCAACATACTGCCGACACGACAATGATTCTGGTTCCATTTTCCCCACCATTTCTGGCGAGTACCTCTTTATTTTTACACAAGCTTGAAGAGGATTCCATATGATTGTCATATAAATCCGTCCTTCGGACGAACCCATCCTAGTACATTTAACGAGCCCTAGGAAGGAGAAACTCGAATATCGTCATTATGACTAAATCCAATGTCATCAGGGTTTAACGAGTCTGACAAAGGAAGAACTCAGCATCTTTTCATGTTTAGAGAGTTTGAAAAGACAACAGAAAAGCAAACTCCAAAGGTCCCTTTTCGTAAATAGTTCCTCAGATTCGAAAAGGTAGAAAACAAAATCCGAGAAAGCCTCCTAGTCGCGATAGGCTAGGGCATTCCTTTTTCGTAAATAATCTATCCCAGCCCGAAAAAGGGGTAAACGTATACTGGGTAGATGTCGTTTTGTGTCCACTTTAACGAGATCGAAACAACAAGGGACTCGACAATATTTTCATGTTTAGAGAGTCATAAAAGAGCTTAAAGATGACTCCTCCTGGAGGAACGAGTGGTATAAAGGGTAGCAACTGGTTCCGGTAATGGTGGAACTGCTCAGAACAAGTAAAGGTTAAGAGGCTGGCTAACAAGACCACTCATCGCAGAGATTCCTCAGGAACGGGTAAAAAAACCAAGTGAAGGCATATGATCGGCCAAGCAGATAGTGACGATGGAGTGAGAAAACCAAGGCTCATCTGGCAAAAACATGCTGATAAAATGGCAATCACAAGAGGTAAAAGGGGAATGGTTTCATTTTTACACAAGCTTGAAATCAGAAAACTCTACTTGAAGTTGGTTTCATTTTTACACAAGCTTGAAACAGAAACAAACTATGCTTGAAAAAGTAAGCATGCCCCTGGCATGGTGACTCAATTCGAGGTACATGCCCCCCAAGCTTCAGTCCATATGAAAGGTAGATGGAGTGAAGGTTCAAATTACGAGATCAAGAGACAGACTCGACTGGTATTTTACGAGATCTTATCAAAGACTCGAATTGAACGGGAATGTGTTTCATTGTTTTAACGAGGTTGACACATTAAAAGAACTATCCTCAGGACACCTTGTTTCATGGTTTAAGGAGCTTGACATAAGACAAGGAACTCTGCTCCGACAACCTTGTTTCATTTTTCAAGGAGCTTGACACAGGAAAAGAACCATGCTCTGGCAACCTTGTTTCATTTTTTGACACAAGACAAGGAACTCTGCTCCGACCAGCTTGTTTCATTTTTTAAGGAGCTTGACACAAGAAAATGAACCGTGCTCCGACTATCTTGTTTCATTTTTTAAGGAGCTTGACACAAGACAAGGAACTTTGCTCCGACAAACTTGTTTCATTTTTTAAGGAGCTTGACACAAGAAAACGAACTATGCTCCGAAGACCTTGTTTCATTTTTTAACAAGCTTGACACAAGAAGGGAACTATGCTCCGACAAACCCGGTTTCATTTTTTAAAGAGCTTGACACAGGAGAAGAACCATGCTCCGACGACCTTGTTTCATTTTTTAAGGAGCTTGACACAAGACAAGGAACTTTGCTCCGACAACCTTGTTTCATTTTTTAAGGAGCTTGGCACAAGACAAGGAACTCTGCTCCAACAAGCTTGTTTCATTTTTTAAGGAGCTTGACACAAGAAAACAAAATTTTCTCCGACATACCTCATCATAATGAACAAGAAGTCATTTCTTCCAAGAGTTTCCCATCCGATGGAAGGAAAACATCCTGGAAGTCAGGACCCAATGCCCCCAGCACCTAATGCACAACGGCACTATCACTGAGTACAGGCACGGGGTAGGTAGCTACATAGTTGACTTGCGGTGGGGCAGATACAACGGGTGGATAAAAACCAGGAAGGGATGATGGTGGGCCAGCTGCCACATTAGGACCAAAGAGCGAAAGTTGATCAATGGTCACGATCCGCCCTTCATGTGGAAAACAGACCACATGAAAAATGGAGGAGACAAGCGCTCCCATGGCATAGGTGTAATCGCGCCCCAAAAGCAGATTGAAATCCAAGGGGCCTGGAACAACCATCACGTCCATATGGACGGTTTTACCTCCCAAAGTAATAGGTAACCTTGGAAGGATCCCTAAGGGTTGACTCATTCTTCTGTTAAATGCCAACAGATTCTGCGTAACGGGCGCAAGCGGCAGTGAACCGAAAGCTTGCCAGGTAGTTGAGGATAGAACACTAACAGATGCACCTTCGTCTATAATGGTACTGGGTACGACCAGACCAAAGGCCTAACTGTGATCTCGAAAGGCACATAAGACGGAAGGCGGTATCCTGCGAATCGATTCCAGTCAAAGGAAGCGACAAAACTACTCAGAGGGGCTACCATTGAGCTGAGATGGTCTTCCCCTGGTGTTACGGAAGAAGAAGGAGCATCCTCCATGACCTCCATCTCGAAGGCGAGTGGAGTATCCTCCGGGACCTTCATCATG
Organism: Pinus albicaulis; assembly: GCA_034641835.2. Lineage (NCBI taxonomy): Eukaryota > Viridiplantae > Streptophyta > Pinopsida > Pinales > Pinaceae > Pinus > Pinus albicaulis. The sequence goes on along the minus strand of CM076576.1, from coordinate 6,762,816 downwards.
GGAGGTGGAGGAGCAGCTTCTTGAGGTGTAGGGACAGGAGAATCTTTCTCCAAGTCCAAGGAATCTGAAGAAACAAGAAGAACCTGAGGGATGTGAGATCCACTCTCGATGGAAAAGACCTGGTGCACCGTAGAAGGGGCTAGCTCAACTGATCCCATGACCAATGGTTGGTTGGGAATGGATTCTTGAATTTGAATTTCCGGAGGAGCGAGATCGACCAAGGATGACTCTTGACCAATCGTAGGATCAGCTGGTGGAGGACTCACAGAAAGCTGTTTGTAACCAGCCGGAAGGGAAGGTACTGAAACAGTCGAGTTGTCCAAAAATCTCTTGGCTTCATCCATATACGGACAAAGGTGAATATCATGGTGCCCTTTACACAACTTACAGGGATTGGTAAGCTTACCCTGCTTCTTAGGAGCCTTAGCAACACCAGTTGAAGACGTGCCCCCAACTTGACTCCCACAAGCCAGAGGCAACGTCGGGCGACCGTTGGACCATACTTCGAGAACCTTGGGAATGCCAGGGCAGTCTCGAAGAAGATGGTCTCCCGTGCACAACATGCAAGGGAACTTGAATTTCCGTGGAGGGTTGGAAGGTTTATCAAGAGGAGATGTTTCAGAAGCAGTAGGTGCAGCTTTAGCCTCTCTCTTATCGGACTTCTTCTTCTTTGTCTTCTTCTTCTTCTTCTTAGCCACCTGGTTACTCGAATCTAGAATTTTACCAGGCGAAGTAGAAGAGGAGGACGCAGAAACAGGCGAAGAAGGGGAGAGGTCCACCTTGGAATAAACATGATGTTTTTCAAGCGGAGGAACTGATTGAATAGTATCTGAGACATTCGGGACCACAGAGGTTGAAAATAAGCAAACAAGCAACCCAACAGTTAACCCAAGAAGGGACAACATTGCCATATAAGGAGCACCAACATTTCCAAAAGGAGGAAAATGACCAGGATTCCCATCGGAGGGGATTCCTTGGTTGGTGAACTCTGGAAAAGTTGCCATCAAAAACGATCTTCAGAACAACACCCTAAGGAAACTAACTTTAACCAGGAATATTTCATGGGCAGTTAATTTTTAAAAAATTGAAACAAAACTCTACTGTTTCATATTTTAAGAGTCAAGAAACAAGCAAAAGGTGACTCTATCACTTTCAGATTGGAAACAAGCATGAAAGGATAAGCGCTTGATGACCCTTTTCAAATTTAAAGAGTCAGAAAAGATCGAAATGAATACTCAAGAATTCTAGGCAAGGGGTGTACCAAATAACCGTGAACTGCAATATACACCTTGGTTTCAAAATGAAAGAGAAATCAACCAAGGACTTGACGTACGTGCAGGTAGTCTCCTCGAATGCTGTGTCCGGTGTATCATGGGTATAGGGCGACAGACTCGGCTTCCTATGGATAAAGTATATCAACCTAGTGGGGTCTCCCTTTATATACTCAACGGTACGGGGAGCACAAGTCCGTACTAGTGCTGTCTAAAGCCAAGAGGTGAGCGACAGCTACTAGGTTTAAAGATGCCGGAACACGTCTCTAGCCTAGACCTCTGAATATTTCATTAATGTTTCAATGCTTCCTTAGGTAAATTGAGAAAATTTTAACGTTTATCTTCAATTATGTTTCGGTTTCAAGGCCCTACCGTATGTCATATGAAAATCTCCTATATGCAGCTATATGAGAAAAGAAAACTTTTCATTCGATGAATGCTATCTAGTTAAGGGAAGAGCTTCAAACAATGATGCGACATAAAAAAACACTGCAAACGAAATCTTTTCCAAACTAGATGACTTTCACTATCCAAAAGTAATTTCAAACATTCAACGATGCAAAAAATGCAATGTGATCTATGCAAAATCCTCTTTTTCGAAAACTATGCAATTGTAATCTATGCACAATTTCCTTTTCCTTTTCAAATAATAAGAATGCACTCAATGCAATTTTCGATGAAATGAGAATCTACTTAATGCATGCTTTTAATGAAAGAGAACGCACTCAATGCGATTTTAGCTTTCAATCATTGAACAATGTAACCTAAGTTCAATGATAAATCTCAAAAAATACTTTTCAATGCAATGTGATCTAATGCATTTTAACGAAAAGAAAACTTTGAGATGAAAACTAAATAAACGCAAATCTTCTTAATGAAGGATGAACGCAAAAGAGATGTAAACAAACACTAAGAATGCAATCATTGTTTTAAACACTTTGTAATGAAATCTCTCAAAAGGCGACAAGACATATGAGGTCAAACACAAAGAGGACTTCCAAAGCAAGATATCAAAACAAGGCATTCATTCCCTTTTACATCAAACAATCATGGAAAGAAGACATTTCAAACAATGAGCAATGTAATCTATGCTCATATAGAGGAAAGACCGGAAGGGAAAGACACACTGGTGAAGGATTTAGGGAAAAAATCTTAATTTTCACACATCCTGAAATTGGCTCGACTTTTTCATTGACAACTAGCGCCAACTGGCGCGACTTGCTCACTGACAACTAGCGCCAATGCCCAATTGGCACGGGTTGCTAACTGACAACAAGCGCCAACGCCTGAAAATGAGAAAACAAAGAATTTCTCCCAACCAAGACTAGACTCACCACTTCAGGCAAGATCTAAAACAAACCCAGAAGCAAAGTACTAACCAAAAGAAAATTCTGAACAAGGGTAAACCCTACCACCTACAGGAAATGGCACGACTGTCTGGTTGTAATCCGCGCCAGACAGGGGATGGCGCGAGTAATGAACTGGCAACCTGCACCAATTGGCGCGACTGTCAGGCTGGAAACCGCACCAATCAAGCCAACCATGAAAAGATGAAAATTCAGAAAAGCAGAGGTCAGATCTGATCCTCTGGGGCTGAACCAAAATCCAAAATCACAAAAAGAGCCAGCCAAAAGAGCCGATTAAGCAAGCAGAATCGAGAAACAGTCGTGTTAGAGTCGGTCTTTACATCCCTCCGTCAAAAATCATTTCTCTTATTGCATTTCATTTTTAGGTGTCTCATTCCGCTCATTCATCTGCATTCCGTTAGGGGCATGCCATTATCTGACGAAAGGGTCTCTTCACGAGTTTCCCTCATGTTTGTACCTGCTGGGTTGGTCAAAATTTATCAAAATTCATTAAAGTTGATTTCAGTCATTTACAGTCATAGATGGTCTTGTGGTCAAAAAGAGTCTTTCAGTCATTAGGTCTAGGATTTGGTCTTTAGAATGTCAAATAATGCCCGCAGGCCATGAGGATGTCTTCAATAAGTTTTCATTCCAAAATTTTCATCATCAATAATGCTCAAGGATGTTTCTTTTGAGGAAGAAATCGTCAAATTAATTGTTTGTAATAAATATGTATTTTTAAAGTTTTATGCCATGAAGTACTTCAAATGCAGCCTCTGGTCACTCTTTCCGAAGTCCAATGCCACCATCCTTGCAAAAAATCAACCAAGAAGCCATCATTTTAGCCAAAAAATCAAAAGGAAACTTGAAGAACAGAGTTGTGTTAAAATGTAAAAAAGTGCCGATGTGAAACATTATAAAAATGGGTCTTTACAAAGAAAAAATCAAAGCCATGTCTTTATGAAGATATTTATATGTGTGTCAATGTCATTTGCATTCAAGAGATCATGTGAAAGTTGACCCAAGCTATGGAAGGGTGAAACTGTAAGCCAAGACTGTGTTGAGACTCTGCGCGGCGCGTTGGGAGAAGGTGCGGCGGAAATAGGCCGCGCGGCGTGTAGAGCCGAAGTCCACTGTGTAATTTTCAAAGGGCGCGACGCATCCAGTGAGTGCAGCGCACAGGGTTTGTGCCCGGCGCACAAAGCTTCCAAGCCCAAATTTCATCACTGCTTCTCAAATCTTCAAAACAATTCAACTCTTTTGATCCAAGTAAGTGTTGTGCGCCCTTGCCATCTGATTTTAACTCGTGTTGGGTGCTATTTGGAAGGAGGAATTCAAGAGTTTAATTGATGAAAAGATAAGCCTATATTCATATCAAAATATGCTCCTAGGGTTTGAAATTGGGTGTCAAAACTTGTCTTTAATGCCAAAATACTCTCATTTGATTTTCACTTGTGTTTCCCACCACTGTCACACTATTGTCAATATCCTACCCCTATTCCCTTATATCCTAAGCTACTCATATCATTCCATTCCCATTTCACTATCCCAAATCCTCTTATTCCCTATACTAATCTCTTTCCCCACATCACTTATAAATCCCCAAATCCCGAAGTCCCCCAAATAGTGACTGTCCTCACATCCTTAAATTCACTTGACTCAAATATATCTTGTCATTTAATTTATCCCTATCTCTAAAAACTACTCATTCCCTATCCTAAACTATACCATTCCCTTTCATTTTTCCCCCTCCCTTATCATGTGCAACAAATACCCAAATCCCAGATTCCTATATACAGTCATGTGATTGTTAACACATTTCAAAATCTCACTTGACAATCTCCAGTCCACTTTTCCCACTGCCCTTGTTTACCACAACCCCTTCACATTTGACACACATTTGGCAATTGGAGGCAGTTACACCAAACTTTTGTTTTCACCACATATCTATTAGCATATACTTGTTATACACATTGCAAAGCACCATGTCAGAGACAAATTCATCATATGAGCAAGAATATGAGTAGGATATTGATTCAACCGCAAAGCTAAATGTACCGAGGAGGTCTCATAAAAGTGCCAGGCACGTCAGAGAAGAGCCCACTTCCTTGACTCAATTGCAGGCCTGCCTGCTTGCAATGACATGCTTTCAGCAACATTCATGTTTTTAGTATTGTGAGATGATTTCTCAGATTCAGCATCATCAGGAGTTGGTTCGCTTATTTGTCCTACATTTGCATGATGGTCATGTAAACCTTGCTGGAGTGAACTTCACCTTAACACCAGAAACCATTTCTCAGGCAACCGGGATACCAAACATAGGTGAAGAGTGGAATAAGAGACAACAGCTGGATAGAGCATATTATGAACCTTACATCAGGCCTGGTTATATGAGGCAGCTCAGCAGGGTGTTTCCTTTCAAATTCTTGAAGGAGTCCTATGCGCCATTAATGAAACTCATCATTAGATACTTCAATTGCGAGGGTAGATTCTCATGTCTTTATGCATACCATATCAGACTGTTGATGCATTTCACGAGAGTGAGACTGATGAATATTCCATACTTCATGTGCCGAAACATAGAGCGGATGACTACCCTTGTGCAGAAGAAGACTCCAGAGCAGCAACATAACAACATTTATCATTATGCGCTCATTAAAATCATTGTAGTACATCAGCTTGGATTGCAGGGCATCGCATGGGATGAGTTCATTTCTCGTGACTTCTTTACAGCCCCTCAGCCTCCTCCAGAGATTGTTCACGATGCAGGTGAGCCTTCGCATCAGTTTGAGGTTCCTGAGACAGAGCCTATCAGTGTTCCAGTGTGTGTTACCTATCAGAGAGGTACCAGAGCCTTATTTGCAACAACACGACGATTACTATCTCCACCCAGGGTGGAAGGGGTCTCGTTATCTTCGACAGAAGCGCGAGTACTATCTCCACATTTCGTGGAAGGGGTCTCACCTTCTACATCAGCACAGGTACAGGACAGAGGCAAGAAGCCTATGCAGGATGAGAGCCCCTCAAGAGGCCAAGATACTAATTTAATATTGATCGATGTTGATTCGAGCTCTCCCAGCTCAAAGCTGAAAGAAATCATCCAGGAGCAGAAATCTGGGATCGATACACTTACCAAGAAATTGCAGAGAGATCAATGGGTTATAAATTACTTGGAGCAACGGAATAAACAATTGGAGGATTAGCACACACTCATGGAGCTGCAGAGAATCCGCGAAGACCGTGAATTGGCCCGAAAGAGACCAGGTGACATGACACCATTTGAGCGAGAGACTTGCCTTACGAGAGTCAACATTCATCTAGAGAAGCTCTTGGAAAAGGCCAATAGGGACAAAGACATGCTCAGACATATGAAGAACCACTATTGGACCCGCACACACGTTTGCAGAGCTAGGATGAAGATCCTGAAGGCGAGGTTGAGAAGAGCACTGAAACGGTGAAAAAGGCCTGATCCACTCCAAATCTTGGCCGAAGCTTCCTTGGATGAGCATGGGACATGATGGGAGAAATTCACTCCAAATTTCAGCAAATTTGGAGTAAATTTTTTCATTTTTGAAATTTTGGTTGCAAAACAGGTTTTTCTGCCCGACGCGTCTCGCCACTCGATGCGCGCTTACGTTTGAGAGATCTTCTGGAGGAAAAATTTACATTTTTGGATTTTTTATGATAAATTATGCATTCTCAGGAATGGCTGAGATATTTCATCCAGTTCTGGATGGTCTTAAGGGTCAAAAACACTCCAAAAATGGCCTTTCTACCACTTTTTGCACCAGCAGGAACCAATCTTGGGAGATTGCAGTTTTGGAGATAAAAATCAACCCCAAATTGAAAAATTCCACTTGGGTTGGATAGTAGACAGATATGGATTTCCAACGAGCTATCATGAGCTCAATTTGGACTTCAGGAAGTGCCCCGAAAATAGGCTCAAAGTGGCGCAGCGCATTGAGTTTTCTGGCGCGGCGCATAGAGGATTTTGGTCCAATTTTTACTTTTCAGCTCAGAAATTCGGCCAGTTTGACTAGTTTCACTTCTTGATATAATTATTGATCTATCTTGATGTAATTTTATGGCTATGATGTAAATTTGGCTCATTTTTACTTGTTCTAGAGGATTCATTCACTAAAAGGTGAAAATTAAGTGAATGGATCAGTTTCCTAGCATATAGAGGCAAGTTGTTTGGCTGCCTAGATTTCAGTTCCATGTTTAGAATTGGTTGAAACAGCTCATAGAAGGATGAGCTCGACCCCTAGAGGCATGGGAAGGGGTTAGGATGGTCTATATATTGTATTTTCTGAGACATTTTCAGGGTTGGACTTTTGGGAATAATTTGGCACCTCATTGTATATTCATTTCAGATTTTTGGCAAAGGAAAGACCAGAGTTTTGCAGCACTTGTTGGGATCCTTGTGGCTCTGAGTTTTGATGATGTTTTTCTTCATGTATCTATAATTTTGATTGATGTTTATGTATTCAATTTCCCTTCTCTTTTCTTCTGAATTAAACAAATGAGTAATTAAGGTAGAATTCATTAGTTTGCTGGTGCTCTGCCTTAAACTTTTGTTTAGTTTTATATGTTTTCGTCAGTTTGAAGAGGATCCTTGCACCCTCTTGCCCTCTTCAGCTCATCAGAAGTCTTTTCCATCCATTCATTGAATCTAAGACATCAAAGTCATTGCCTACCCTGCCCCAACTTGAACTCTGCAAGAATTTGGCCTCATCCCCAAGCCCAAAATTTCCTTTCCCTTTTTCCAACAAAAACCCTTAAAAAATCATTTCAAACTCCTTGATTCATGTACCTAGCCTAAAATAAGTATTCATATCAAGTCATATTAGACCCTATTGGTTATTTTAACTGAGTTTGACCTGGAGAGAGCCCTCTCCTGTTCTGGTAGGGCTAGCTACCAGACTGAGCGTGGTATGATGTTACCCTGAACTCTACCTTCCTTCAGCCTGAGGTAGATTTAGGCAATAACATAGTGGCGACCATACTGGGGAGAAAATTGTTTGCTTGTTGGTGTTATTTTTTTCATAAGTTACAGGCGGAGCCTGAAGTTATGCCAGGTAGCTTTCGAAATGCTTTTCTTTAAATTAGCGGAAGTAGATGAATGCTGCTTCAGTCAATCTTCGGTTTAGCTTGTGAACATGACACTTGACTTGTGAATTACCCCAGTATATTACATCGTTCTGGACTTTTGGGTGATTGAGTCTAGAACTTGATAGGCTGAAATAGATCGGTTTTGTCCTTTGATTTTTTAATAGATCAACACACTGGCTTCCAGAAGACATACTAGACCTAATCCCGATCCTGATCCACCTCTAGTGTATGAGAATCCCAATCTGATTTCAAGAATCCTCCGTCGAGAAATTCCCGTGATCCTTTTGTTTAAATCTCATTCATGCCCAACTGTATTTGAGTTCCTTGAAGATATTGAGTTTAATGATCAATTTGAGTTGTCATTGTTTGAAACTAAATCTGAAAGTGCTACTGGTTCTACTGTCATAAATCCCGAGTTTATCAAGTATCTTGAGATTGAACAAGCTAATAGATCTATTGATAGTTACATCTTGAACATCCAAAACTCTATTGTGGCAACGAATATTCCTGAGTTTATCGAATCTGCTTCTGAAACTCTTGGTCCATCAGCAGTTACTTCTGATTCACAAGTTCACGCTGAGCCTTCTTTTATTCCTACCATTCCCGTGCAACCATCTATTTCTGATCAGCAATCTGCAGTAGTTCCTCCTCCATCTCCACCACATACACCTCGTACATCTACTGCTCCCACTCCTCCCGTTTCTCCAAGATAGATCATAAATCCACCAAGAGCAATGGATGCTAGATTCACACCTCTTGTCTTGCCCCAGAACTTGGATCCCATGCCCGCTGATTATCAGAGTAAAATCCCTTTTTTTGATGGTACTCCTCAAAGTGTGCCTGCTCAACAGCATATTGATAGAATGACAGACTTCTTTGATCTCCATGAAATTGATGAAGAGAATGTTACCATGAGATTGTTTTTGCAAACTTTTGGAGGTGAGGTACGCAAGTGGTTCAGAGCTTTGCAACCTAGAAGTATTAATACATTAGAAGAGCTTCAGAGACAGTTTCTAGATCGGTGGGAAATGAAGAAAGATCCACTTCAAATCACTTCTGAATATACCAATATCAAGCGCAATCCTGGTGAGTCCGTCCAAGTTTATATTATCAGATTTAATGTGGTTTATAATGCAATTCCTGATGATTTGAGGCCTTCTAAGAAGTCATATTTGTTAAAATTCCCGGATGGTTTTGATCTGGAGATGGCCTATTAATTACGAGATAGAGATCCACCCACCTTAGAAGATATGCAGAAAATAGCAGTGAGTATTGAGGCAAATTTGAATGACAAGAGAGCTAGATTGAAAGCAGAGAAGAAAGTTGTGATAAAGGAAGAAGCTTCTACATCTACATCAGATCAGCTACTTTGTAAAGTGGAAAAAATGTTCGAAAGGCTCACACTTGATAAGCCTGAACTGCATATCTGAAATCCAAATTTCCGTGGTCAGCAGCAGCCACAATTTAGGATTAAACAACGAGACTAGAGAGCACAAGAACCAGCAGTCCAGCAGCAAGTAAAGACACCGCTTCAGCAGAATTTTGTTGGTCAGGATTCAGATGATGAAGATGACATAGTAGGGGAGGAAAATCACTTCTTTACTCCTGATTATTTTCCCATTTATATCACTGAAGATGAGGAGTATGCAGAAAGTTCAGCAGTACAAAGAGATGAAGATTTTATCTTGGCTAATGATGCAGCTCTTGAGGAAGAGTCGGATGAGTATCAGAGAGGTTATATGAATGCCTTGTCAGCCCAACAGAAGCAATATTCTCTTAGAAACAGAGATGTGCCTGTCAACCCAATCCAAAAGAGAAAGGAATTTTTAGCACCTAAAAACGATTCACCTGTTGCACAAAAGAAAGCAAAAGAGATAGTTGATCCCGCTGCCACCAAGTCATCATCAGCAGAAAAATCAAATCAGCTAATTACATCGAGGGAGAAGGCTGAAAAGAAATATGTTCCAGCCAAAGAGATCGAAAAGACTTCAGCCTTTAGTTTGGAGAATGAGATTTCTAAATTAAAGGTATCCATTCCCTTGACAGAACTAATGAAGAACAACAGTTATAGAGGTCAAGTTTCCAAAATTTTGAATTTCGATCCCATGTATGATATGGTGAATATTGAAGATGATCAACCTGAACTGATATTTGGACCAGCTTTAGATGGTGAGTCTCTGGACAGCGAAGTGCCTCCTTTTTATATCAGTCTTCGATTGCATGAGTTTTTATTGCATAATGCCATGTTCGATTCCGGTGCTTCCCATAATCTCATGCCAAAGGAAATCATGGAGAAGTTGGGTTTAGAAATCACTAGGAAGTACCATGATCTTTATTCATTTGATTTTAGTAGAGTGAGATGTATTGGGCTCATTAAAGACTTGGTTGTTAGTTTGGATCAGATTCCCACAAAGAATGTTTTGATGGATGTAGTTGTGGCAGACATTCCTCCCAGGTTTGGTATGTTGCTTTCCAGATCTTGGGGAGAAAAATTGAAAGGGACATTACAATTAGATTTCTCCTATGCAACGATTCCCATGTTTGGTCAAATGAGAAAGTTCTACTGGGAACAAAAAATGAAGTATATGATTACAACCAAGGAGAAACCGGTCAATCATCCGATTAATTATGTACATACAGATTTAGAGTCTTTTGTTTTGTTTGCCGATAGTTTCAATGATGTAGATAGTCAGTTAGTTCAAGCAGAAGATATTCCAGAGATTACCGAGAATTTCAGAGAAGTTTTGCAGAAAGAAAGGCAAAAACCGGAAAGCACAGTTGAGCAATCAGCTAAAGATAGTGGACAGCAAGCAGGAAAAACAGAGCTAGCGCAATTTCAGCACTTAGAAGATGATGAAGAGGGTCTATGGACCATGGATTTTGATGGTGCAGTGGGAAATGATGGTGCTGGAATTGTTATTTGGGTATGCAGTCCTTTTTCTGCTCCAAATAAGGTACCAAGAAATGTACGGGTATGTTCTTACAAATTAGCATTCGATTGTTTGAACAATGAGGCTAAGTACGAAGCTCTGATTGCTGGCCTAAAAATTCTTGGAAAGCTGAATGCTAAGAGAATTGCAGTCTATGGCGAATCCGAATTGGTGATTAAGAAAGTAAAGGGTGAATATCAAACGAAGCATCCCTGGATGCGGGCTTACCGTAATGCTGTTCTTGATATTTTGAAGCAGTTTTCAGATTATACCTTGACTTGTATTCCTCGCATTCAGAATGGAATTGCAGATGCACTTGCTAAGGTAGCAAGTAACTTGAAGATCCAAATGAATTCAAGTAATAAGTTTGAAATCCATGTGAAGCATCGTCCTACCGTCCCGGATAATCAAAGATGTTGGCAAGCTTTCCAAGATGATGATGAGATTAATGATTTTCTGCAAAATAAAGGGAAGTTCAAAGATACCTCAATTGATGTAGAATATGATGATGGTGAAGCTGACGTGCAAGTAAATCAAATGGAAGTGTTGCAGCTGAAAGACAACGTTATTCCTAAAGGTTTGATACCTTTAGAAGAGCTCTTCGATCAGGATGATGTGGCCAAGAAACCAACCTTACGGCCGACTGAAAAAGGAGTTGAAGATGTAAATATTGGAACAGCTGAAGACCCCAAGATGGTGAAGCTATCCAAATCATTGCCACCGGAGGTAAAAGAAAAATATATGAGTTTTTTTCTTCTTTTGTTGATGCTTTCGCTTGGGATTATTCAGATTTAAAGACGTATGACACCAATATAATTCAGCACACTATCCCAATCAAGCCTAATCAGAAGCCTTTCAGACAGAAGCTAAGAAGAATCAACCCGAATTTGCTGCCATCGATTGAGATGGAGGTAAACAGGTTGTGCAAAGCAGGAATCATTGTTCCCATCAGATTTTCTGATTGGATTTCCAATTTAGTGCCAGTGCGGAAAAAGACAGGTGAGATTCGATTGTGTATTGATTTACAAAATCTGAACAAGGTGTCATTGAAGGAAAATTATCCATTGCCTAAGATGGATCATATATTGCAGCAAGTAGTTGGAGCATCTTTCATGTCACTACTCGACGGTTATTCTGGATATAACCAAATTTTGGTCCATGAGGACGACCGTGACAAAACCGCGTTCACCACTCCGTCGGGAACTTTCCACTTTGCCAAGATGCCATTCGGTTTGAAGAATGCTGGTGAAATATTTCAGCGGGCGATGGACATGGCTTTTGCGAATGAGAAAGATGTTTTCCTTGTTATATACCTTGATGATTTGACGGTTTTTTCCAATTCAGATGAAGAGCATATGTATCACTTGAAAGTTTTTTTTCAAAAGTGCAGAAAATATGGTGTCTCGCTTAATCCTAAAAAGAGCTTGTTTGCCATGGATGAAGGAAAATTACTTGGTCACATTATTTCAAAAGATGGCATTCGTATTGATCCAGCACGTGTTGAAGCAATTCAGCAAATTGACCCTCCCAGGAACAAGGAGGAGATTCAGTCTTTTAATGGTAAGATGAACTTTTTACGCCGTTTTGTCCCTAACCTTGCTGAACATTTAAGAGAAATAAAAAATATGCTGAAAAAGGACAGCCAAGTGAAGTGGACTGAAGAGGCGGTAAAGTCCTTTTATTTGGTGAAGTTGGCACTATCTTCAGCTCCGGTGTTAATCAGCCCGGATTACACCCAAGATTTTATTTTGTTTTCCTTTGCTTCGGAGCATACCATGGCAGCTGTGTTAATGCATAAAAGAGATGGGCATGAGAAGCCAATAGATTTTTTCAGTCAAACTATTAGAGACGCAGCATTGAAGTACAACATCATTGAGAAGCAAGCTCTGGCACTGGTAAAAGCATTAAAGGATTTCCGGGTATACATTTTGCATTCCCATATTTTGGCTTATGTTCCTAACGCTGTTGTGAAAGATGTTTTAGTACAGACTGATCCGGAAGGAAGACGTGGCAAGTGGATTGCAGCTTTGCTGGAATATGATGTGGAGATAAGGCCCACGAAGCTTATCAAGGGACAGGGGCTGGAGAAGCTTATGGCTGAATCGAATTTGCATGCGTTAGAAATAAATCTGATTGCTGCTATGTCTGATGAGGATGAGGAGAATTCACCACTTCAGGTATCAGAAATGATTGTTGCTTCCCCATGGTATTCAGATATCATGTATGTTCTTGAGTATAAAACAGTCAAAGGTTGCCATGAGTGCCAGATTTTCGAAGGAAGACAAAAATTACAGCCTTTTCCGCTTAAACCTATTAAGGTAAGTGCCCCTTTTCAGCAGTGGGGTTTGGATTTCATTGGGGAGATCCATCCTCCTTCTTCAGGATAGCATAGATGGATCCTAACAGCGACTGATTACTTCACGAAATAGATCGAAGCAATTCCAACAAGGCAGGCTACTGATTCGGTAATCATTTCTTTCCTTGAGAACAACATTTTGTCTCGTTTTGGTTGCCCGAGTAAATTGATCACTGATAATGCAGCAGCTTTTAAATCAAGAAAGATGATTGAGTTTTGTGCCAAGTATAAAATCATTTTGGGGCATTGAACTGCCTATCATCCGCAAGGCAACGGTTTGGCAGAATCTTCCAATAAATCTTTAGTCAACATCATTAAAAAGTTGCTGGACATAAATAAGAAGAGTTGGCATAAGAAGCTGGTCAATGCGCTATGGGCTGATCGGGCGAGTCAAAAGAAGTCCATTGGTATGTCCCCCTTCGAGTTAGTTTATGGAGTGGATACATTGTTTCCTACCTCTCTTACTGTTCCGATGGTCAAGCTTCTTCAGGAAGCTGGCAGTGAAGAAAGCCATATGCAGAGAAGGATAAATCAGATGATTCACTTGCAGCAAACGAGAGAATAGGTCTTCCAGAACACATTCAAGTTGCAGGAGAGAATCAAGAAGATCTATGACAGGAAAGCGAAGGTGGATAAATTCCAATTGGAGGAAGTGGTGCTGAAGTGGGATGCTAGGAATGAGGACAAAGGTAAACACGGTAAGTTTGAAAATCTCTGGAAAGTTCCATTTAATATTGCAGCATATCGAGGTCAGAACACCTTTCTTTTGAAGGAGATGAACGCTGAAGACTATTCACGAGGGCCGATCAATGGTCGGCTGCTCAAGCGGTACCATTTCTAAGATGTTTTCTGCTGATCATATTGTCATTGTACATATCATTTATTTCAATTTCATTGCAAGTGTGCACTGTGGTCTTTTCTTCAGTTTGGGGCCCGAAGTGAAGGCTATAATTCTGAAGAATGATTTCAGTTTTGGTTTGAGTCTGTCTAGTCGGTTTGGTTCAGTCATTTCAGTTTTAAAAGTTGAGTCAGTTTGAGTCAAATTTTCAGTCAAATAAATTCAGTCAACAGTCTTGAGTTGTTTTGTCAAAATAATGGACTCCATAGCCCAATGGACGAAGGCACTGTCTATCTCTCCCAGAGATTTTCCATTCTTGGCACCTCCCAGGAGCTACCATCACCATTGGAGCCAATGTTAGAGTCAGTCTTTACATCCCTCCGTCAGAGATCATTTCTCTTATTGCATTTCATTTTTAGGTGTCTCATTCCGCTCATTCATTTGCATTCCATTAGGGGCATGCCATTATCTGACGGAAGGGTCTCTTCACGAGTTTCCCTCATGTTTGTACCTGTTGGGTTGGTCAAAATTTATCAAAATTCATTAAAGTTGATTTCAGTCATTTACAGTCATAGATGGTCTTGTGGTCAAAAAGAGTCTTTCAGTCATTAGGTCTAGGCTTTGGTCTTTAGAATGTCAAATAATTCCCACAGGCCATGAGGATGTCTTCAATAAGTTTTCATTCCAAAATTTTCATCATCAATAATGCTCAAGGATGTTTCTTCTTCAAAACTCTATTTTGAGGAAGAAATTGTCAAATTAATTGTTTGTAATAAATATGTATTTTTAAAGTTTTTTGCCATGAAGTACTTCAAATTCAGCCTTTGTTCATCCTTTTCCGAAGTCCAATGCCACCATCCCTGCAAAAAATCAACCAAGAAGCCATCGTTTTAGCCAATAAATCAAAAGGAAACTTGAAGAACAGAGTTGTGTTAAAATGTGAAAAAGCGCCGATGTGAAACATTATAAAAATGGGTCTTTACAAAGAAAAAATCAAAGCCATGTCTTTATGAATATATTTCTATGTGTGTCAATGTCATTTGCATTCAAGAGATCATGTGAAAGCCGACCCAAGCTATGGAAGGGCGAAACTGTAAGCCAAGACTGTGTTGAGACTCTGTGCGGTGCGTTGGGAGAAGGCGCAGCGCACATAGGCCGCGCGGCGCGTAGAGCCGAAGTCCACTGTGTAATTTTCAAAGGGCGGGACACATCCAGTGAGCACGGCGCACTGGGTTTGTGCGCGTTGCACAGAGCCTCCAAGCCCAAATTTCATCATTGCTTCTCAAATCTTCAAAACGATTCAACTCTTTTGATCCAAGTAAGTGTTGTGTGCCCTTGCCATCTGATTTTAACTCGTGTTGGGTGCTATTTGGAAGGAGGAATTCAAGAGTTTAATTGATGAAAAGATAACCCTATATTCATATCAAAATCTGCTCCTAGGGTTTGAAATTGGGTGTCAAAACTTGTCTTTAATGCCAAAATACTCTCATGTAATTTTCACTTGTGTTGCCCACCACTGTCACACTATTGTCAATATCCTACCCCTATTCCCTTATGTCCTAAGCTACTCATATCATTCCATTCCCATTTCACTATCCCAAATCCTCTTATTCCCTATACTAATCTCTTTCCCCACATCACTTATAAATCCCCAAATCCCGAAGTCCCCCAAACAGTGACTGTCCTCACATCCTTAAATTCACTTGACTCAAATATATCTTGTCATTTCATTTATCCCTATCTCTAAAAAATACTCATTCCCTATCCTAAAATCTACCATTCCCTTTCATTTTTCCCCCTCCCTTATCATTTGCAACAAATACCCAAATCCCAGATTCCTATATACAGTCAAGTGATTGTTAACACATTTCAAAATCTCACTTGACAATCTCCAGTCCCCTTTTCCCACTGTCCTTGTTTACCACAGCCCCTTCTCATTTGAAACACATTTGGCAATTGGAGGCAGTTACACCAAACTCTTGTTTTCACCACATATCTATCAGCATATACTTGTTATACACATTTCAAAGCACCATGTCAGAGACAAATTCATCATATGAGCAAGAATATGAGCAGGATAGTGATTCAACTGCAGAGCTAAATGTACCGAGGAGGTCTCATAAAAGTGGCAGGCACGTCAGAGAAGAGCCCACTTCCTTGACTCAATTGCAGGCCTGCCTGCTTGCAATGACATGCTTTCAGCAACATTCATGTTTTCAGTATTGTGAGATGATTGCTCAGATTCAGCATCATCAGGAGTTGGTTCGCTTATTTGTCCTACATTTTCGTGATGGTCATGTAAACCTTGCTGGAGTGAACTTCACCTTAACACCAAAAACCATTTCTCAGGAAACCAGGATACCAAACATAGGTGAAGAGTGGAATAAGAGACAACAGCTGGATAGAGCATATTATGAACCTTACATCAGGCCTGGTTATATGAGGCAGCGCAGTAGGGTGTTTCCTTTCAGATTCTTGAAGGAGTCCTATGCGCCATTAATGAAGCTCATCATTAGATACTTTAGTTGCGAGGGTAGATTCTCACGCCTTTATGCATACCACATCCGACTGTTGATGCATTTCAAGAGAGTGAGACTGATGAATATTCCATACTTCATGTGCCGAAGCATAGAGCGGATGACTACCCTTGTGCAGAAGAAGACTCCAGAGCAGCAACATAAGATCATTTATCATTATGCGCTCATCAAGATGATTGTGGTACATCAGCTTGGATTGCAGGGCATTTCATGGGAGAAGTTCATTTTCCGTGACTTCTTTACAGCCCCTCAGCCTCCTCCAAAGATTGTTCACGATGTAGGTGGGCCTTTGCATTAGTTTGAGGTTCCTGAGACAGAGCCTATCAATGTTCCAGTGTGTGTTACCTATCAGAGAGGTACCAGAGCCTTATTTGTAGCAGCATGATGAGTACTATCTCCACCTGGGGTGGAAGGGGTCTCGTTACCTTCGACAGCATCGCGAGTACTATCTCCACATGGCATGGAAGGGGTCTCGCCTTCTACATCAGCATAGGTACAGGACAAAGGCAAGAAGCCTATGCAGGATGAGGGCCCCTCAGGAGGCCAAGATACTGATTTTATATTGGTCGATGTTGATTTGAGCTCTCCCAGCTCAAAGCTGAAAGAAATCATCCAGGAGCAGAAATTTGAGATCGGCACACTTACCGAGAAATTGAAAAGAGCTCATTGGGTTATAAATTACTTGGAGCAGCAGAATAAACAATTGGAGGATCAGCACACACTCATGGAGCTGCAGAGAATCCGCGAAGACCGTGAATTGGCCCGAAAAAGACCAAGTGACATGACACCATTTGAGCGAGAGACTTGCCTTACGAGAGTCAAAATTCATTTGGAGAAGCTATTGGCGAAGTCCAATAGGGACAAAGACATGGTTAGACATATGAAGAACCACTATTGGGCTCGCACAGACGTTTGTAGAGCTAGGATGAAGATCCTGAAGGCGAGGTTGAGAAGAGCACTGAAACGTCGAAAAAGGCTTGATCCACTCCAAATATTGGCCGAAGCTTCCTTGGCTAAGCATGGGACATGATGGGATACATTCACTCCAAATTTCAGCAAATTTGGAGTAAATTTTGTCATTTTTGAAATTTTGGTTGCAAAACAGGTTTTTATGCCCGACGCATCACGCCACTCGACACACGCTTACATTTGAGAGATATTCTGGAGGAAAAATTTACATTTTTGGATGTATTATGATAAATTATGCATGCTCAGGAATGGCTGAGAGATTTCATCAAGTTCTGGATGGTCTTAAGGGTCAAAAACACTCCAAAAATGGCCTTTCTGCCACTTTTTGCACCAGCAGGAACCAGTCTTGGGAGATTGCAGTTTTGGAGGGGAAAATGAACTCCAAATTGACAAATTCCACTTGGTTTGGATACCAGACAGAAAGGGCTTTCCAAAGAGCTATCATGCACTCAATTTGGACTTCGATAAGTGCCCCAAAAATATGCTCAAAGTGGCGCAATGCATTGAGTTTTCTGGCGCGGCGCATAGAGGATTTTGGTCCAATTTTTACTTTTCAGCTCAGAAATTTGGCCAGTTTGACTAGTTTCACTTCTAGATCTAATTATTGATCTATATTGATGTAATTTTATGGATATGATGTAAATTTGGCTCATTTTTACTTGTTTTAGAGGATTCATTCACTAAAAGGTGAAAATTAAGTGAATGGATCAATTTCCTAGCATATAGAGGCAAGTTGTTTGGCTACCTAGATTTCAGTTCCATGTTTAGAATTGGTTGAAACAGCTCCTAGAAGGATGAGCTCGACCCCTAGAGGCATGGGAAGGGGTTAGGATGGTCTATATATTGTATTTTCTGAGACATTTTTAGGGTTGGATTTTTGGGAATAATTTGGCACCTCATTGTATATTCATTTCAGATTTTTGGCAAAGGAAAGACCAGAGTTTTGCAGCACTTGTTGGGATCCTTGTGGCTCTGAGTTTTGATGATGTTTTTATTCATGTATCTGTAATTTTCATTGATGTTTATGTATTCTATTTCCATTCTCTTTGCTTCTGAGTTAAACAAATGAGTAACTAAGGTAGAATTCATTAGTTTGCTGGTGCTCTGCCTTAATTTTTTTTTTTTTTTTTATATTTTTTCGTCAGTTTGAAGAGGATCCTTGCACCCTCTTGCCCTCTTCAGCTCCTTAGCAGTATTTTCCATCCATTCATTGAATCTAAGACATCAAAGTCATTGCCTACCCTACCCCAACTTGAACTCTGCAAGAATTTGGCCTCATCCCCAAGCCCAAAATTGCCTTTCCCTTTTTCCAACAAAAAACCATAAAAAATCATTTCAAACTCCTTGATTCATATACCTAGCCTAAAATCAGTATTCATATCTCAGACCCTATTGGTTATTTTAACTGAGTTTGACCCAGAGAGAGCTTTCTCCTGTTCTGGTAGGGCTAGCTACCAGACTGAGAGTGGTATGATGTTACCCTGAACTCTACCTTCCTTCAGCCTGAGGTAGATTTAGGAAATAACATAGTGGTGACCATACTGGGGAGAAAATGGTTTTCTTGTTGGTGTTATTTGTTTCATAAGTTACAGACAGAGCCTGAAGTTATGCCAGGTAGCTTTTGAAACGCTTTTTCTTTGCATTAGCGGAAGTAGATAAACGCTGCTTCAATCAATCTCTGGTTTAGCTTGTGAATGTGACACTTGACTTGTGAATTACCCCATTATATTACATTTTTCTGGACTTTTGGGTGATTGAGTCTAGAACTTGATAGGCTGAAATAGATCGGTTTTGTCCTCTGATTTTTTAATAGATCAACACATTGGCTTCCAGAAGACATACTAGAGCTAATCCTGATCCTGATCTGCCTCTAGTGTATGAGAATCCCAATCTGATTTCAAGAATCCTCTGTCGAGAAAGTCCCGTGATCCCTTTGTTTAAATCTCATTCATGCCCAACTGTATTTGAGTTCCTTGAAGATATTGAGTTTGATGATCAATTTGAGTTTTCATTGTTTGAAACTAAATCTGAAAGTGCTACTGGTTCTACTGTCATAAATCCCGAGTTTATCAAGTATCTTGAGATTGAACAAGCTAATAGATCTATTGATAGTTACATCTTGAACATCCAAAACTCTATTGTGGCAACGAATATTCCTGAGTTTATCAAATCTGCTTCTGAAACTCTTGGTCCAGCAGCAGTTACTTCTGATTCACAAGTTCACGCTGAGCCTTCTTTTATTCCTACCATTCCCATTCAACCATATATTTCTGATCGGCAATCTGCAGTAGTTCCTCCTCCATCTCCACCACATACACCTCGTACATCTACTGCTCCCACTCCTCCCGTTTCTCCAAGACAGATCATAAATCCACCAAGAGCAATGGCTGCTAGATTCGCACCTCTTGTCTTGCCCCAGAACTTGGATCCCATGCCTACTGATTATCAGAGTAAAATCCCTTTGTTTGATGGTACTCCTCAAAGTGTGCCCGCTCAGCAGCATATTGATAGAATGACAGACTTCTTTGATCTCCATGAAATTGATGAAGAGAATGTTACCATGAGATTGTTTTTGCAAACTTTTGGAGGTGAGGTACGCATGTGGTTCAGAGCTTTGCAGCCTAGAAGTATTAATACATTAGAAGAGCTTCAGAGACAATTTCTAGATCGGTGGGAAATGAAGAAATATCCACTTCAAATCACTTTTGAATATACCAAGATGAAGCGCAATCCTGGTGAGTCCGTCCAAGATTATATTATCAGATTTAATGCGGTTTATAATGCAATTCCTGATAATTTGAGGCCTTGTAAGAAGTCAGCTTTGTTAAAATTCCCAGATGGTTTTGATCCGGAGATGGCCTATTCATTACGAGATAGAGATCCGCCCACCTTAGAAGATATGCAGAAAATAGCGGTGAGTGTTGAGGCAAATTTGAATGACAAGAGAGATAGATTGAAAGCAGAGAAGAAAGTTGTGATAAAGGAAGAAGCTTCTACATCTACATCAGATCAGCTACTTCGTAAAGTGGATTTTTTTTTTGAAAGGATCACACTTTATAAGCCCGAACCGCAGATCCGAAATCCCAATTTTCGTGGTCAGCAACAGCCACAATTCAGGATTAAACAACGAGAACAGAGAGCACAAGAACCAGTAGTCCAGCAGCAAGTAAAGACACC
Organism: Pinus albicaulis; assembly: GCA_034641835.2. NCBI lineage: Eukaryota > Viridiplantae > Streptophyta > Pinopsida > Pinales > Pinaceae > Pinus > Pinus albicaulis. The sequence goes on along the minus strand of CM076576.1, from coordinate 6,742,280 downwards.
TCTTCAGCAGAATTTTGTTGGTCAGGATTCAGATGATGAAGATGACGTAGTAGGGGAGGAAAATCACTTCTTTACTCCTGATGATTTGCCCATTTATATCACTGAAGCTGAGGAGTATGCAGAAAGTTCAGTGGTACAAAGAGATGAGGATTTTATCTTGGCTAATGATGCAGCTCTTGAGGAAGAGTCGGATGAGTATCAGAGAGGTTATATGAATGCCTTGTTAGCCCAGCAGAATCAATATTCTCTTAGAAACAGAGATGTGCCTGTCAACCCAATCCAAAAGAGAAAGGAAGTTTTAGCACCTAAAAATGATTCACCTATTGCACAAAAGAAAGAAAAAGAGATAGTTGATCCTGCTGCCACCAAGTCATCATCAGCAGAAAAATCAAATCAGCCAATTACATCGAGGGAGAAGGCTGAAAAGAAGATGTTCCATCCAAAGAGATCGAAAAGACTTCAGCCTTTAGTTTGGAGAATGAGATTTCTAAATTAAAGGTATCCATTCCCTTGACAGAATTAATGAAGAACAACAGTTATAGAGGTCAAGTTTCCAAAATTTTGAATTTCGATCCCATGTCTGATATGGTGAATATTGAAGATGATCAACCTGAACTGATATTTGGACCAGCTTTAGATGGTGAGTCTCCGGACAGCGAAGTGCCTCCTTTTTATATCAGTCTTCGATTGCATGAGTTTGTATTGCATAATGCCATGTTCGATTCCGGTGCTTCCCATAATCTCATGCCGAAGGAAATCATGGAGAAGTTGGGTTTAGACATCACTAGGAAGTACCATGATCTTTATTCATTTGATTCTAGCAGATTGAGATGTATTGGGCTCATTAAAGACTTGGTTGTTAGTTTGGGTCAGATTCCCACAAAGAATGTGTTAGTCATCAGTATTTTTCACTTGTTAGTGATGACTAGATCCATAGCTGAGTTTTCTAGAAGCTGATCTCCATATGTCAATTTGTCATCTAGAAAACCCTCATAAAACGTTTTTCGCCCTCCAACTTTTCAGTCCGCCCATGTCAAAGTTAAAACTCATTATCACTATCCTATCTAGCTTTAGCCCTACTAGTCTGCCCATCAGCTCTAAAAGGACAATCCAATGTCTGTTTCAAAAGCCTCCCCCTAAGTTAGGAAGTGGCGCTTTAAGGCATTTTACCCTTGACAAACATCAAAATGCCAAAAAAACCTCCATCTGATACAAGCCAATCATGACAGACCTCCCACTCTGCAAATGAAATTGATCACAGCCCTAAGTCGCGCCACTTACACACCCCTAAGTCTCAGCACTACATAGGCCACAGTCTCAAGCTGATTATTAGGTGTTTTACAGTGTTTTATGGATTTTACAAAGACAGGAAATATAACTTCATCTCAGGAGAAAATTATTGAATACACATTTAGAAGAACAGCTGCTTCTCAATGTCAAAACATGAGCCTAAGATGCATATGCAGAGTAAGGAGTTACTTATCAAGACCTTGCAGCTTCCATTCAGCATGAAATCACAGTAGAAGAAAGACAACACTGTCAAGCAAACCAGTAATTTGTCATGGCCAAGAACCTCCTTCATCTACAAGCAGAGGGTTAAGGCGCCTCCTTCATCTACAAGCAGAGGGAGATGGCCAATATTGACTTCAAGGATTCCAAAACTTACTATAAGCACAGGTTTGCTTTTTACTAGATAGTAAAACAGTGACTCTAGGTTTCTGAGTGTAAGTAATGATCATAACAGGACTAAGATCTGAAATGTGCAAGACAAAAGAAAACAAGGTTTGTGGTTTGGTAAAAAGAATCATTTGAGGTTTCAGTCATCATCAGGGAGCATAAAAAGGGACTCCTTAATCAAAGCTATCATAACAAATATCTCTGCAGGGGTGTTAATATGAATAGCTTCAATCAGTCTTGAGCAGGAAAATACTTCAGTGAAAAGACCCCTGTGTGTTCTTTTGTTCTTGTTGAAATGTGAAATACAGTCCATGGTTTTTGGATGAACATGAAGAAGAGGTAGGAAAATAGTACACAGCCCCAGACATGTGACATTTTGATATCATTCAAAGCATCAGGGCAGGTACAAGTGTTGAGATCTACACTCCACCACAAAGACAGGTAGTTTCTTCAAATGCAGCAGGTTGGTGTTTTCAGAGTTTCATTAGGAGGAAGATGGCTAATAAAAGCCTTGGTATCTGTGAAATAGGCCAGCAGTTATTCCACATCTTATATACTTGCCTCCTCAACACAGGGACAGAAATTGATTATGATCTGAGTTTTAAAAACCCTAGGACAGCATGCCAAGCTAATCAAGCATGTCTTTCTTGAAAGCAGCTCCATTCATGAACAGGTGCCTTTTCAAAAATGCTACAACAACTGGCACAGACAATCTAGGTTTCTGTCGTCAAGATACATCACCATTGAAACTATTGTTCATAATAGACAAAGAGATGTTTTGATAGACTGTCAGTTTTGTTTTAAAAAGTTTGAAGCAAAAAATGGGTTTTCATAATTCAATGGACAGAGACATTATATGATATGTTTTGAGCAGAGAAGTGTATTGAAAAAAGGCGCCCTTCTTAATCAAAGGTCCATGGAAAAATCCAAAAAAGTACAGCAAATTTTTTGTACCTACAGTGGGAAAGAGGTTGAAGAAGCAATTGAAGACAGAAACTGTCAAAGCAAGTTGAAAAGACAAACCCTATCCCTTCAAATAACAAAGCAGTCTTCAGTATTTTTTAACAGTTCTGGAGTGGGGTTTATGTAATGAATATCACCATTAGTGTCAAAAAAGTGGCAGAGAATGGTCTATAGGTCATCAGGGTAATATTCAAAGTTTGAATTTCTGTGTTAAATTGTCACCAAAGAGACAAAATTGACAGGAATCACCTTTCAAATCTATATGCATAAATGAACAGAGTTCTGACTTTTCAAACTGTATTTGCTTTCTATAAAAGGGTTAAAAACTATATTAGCATTTTTTAAAGGCATAAAAAATCTGTCACCGAAATCATTCCAAAAAGGGTGAGCACCTCTCAAATGAAGTCGACATGTTTTCGAGTTTCAAAGGGTACACCAAGGCAGCATTGCAAAAAGCAAACATTTAAAAAGGCCTTACAAAGGCTAAAACACGGAGTTGGATTTCAATTTTGCATTTCTAAATGACAAAAGCCCGTTGGCCTATACATCTTTTCAAAAGGGATTAAGACCATGGGCCATTTTGTGCATTCCAAAGTGATAGAGACCATTGAAAATTCATTGCATAAACACCCCAGCTCGAGCAAAGACCCTTTGCTGCCCTCAAGATCAAACAAAGAAGTTTCGGAGCGGTTTGAAAAAGTTTGTCACAGTTTAACAGTGCGACGCACCTGGAATATTGCGCGACGCGCTCAGGTGGATTTTTACACTGGCGCTCAACTGTCGCGCGACGCGCCTGTACGTGTGTGCAACGCACTTGTACACGGCGCCCGGCCGACCCGACAGAGCCACCCGACAGCCTATGTGCGCAACGTTTTCTCATTCAAACGCGTCGCACTTGTGGTTACACCTCCAACCACCTTCAAAACACTTCTAACTCACAAACAAAGATCTGCATCTTTATTTTTGAGGTATTTGGTCTTGCTCCCCCTTAAAGTTCGCGTTTTCTAGATATTGTTTGGGGCAGAAAAACCTTGGTTTAAAAAAACAAGATGTGTTAAGTAATGGCATTGAAAGGGGATAAGTGGTTTTGATTTAAAAACTGAGTCTGGAAAAACCCTAATTCACCAGCAGTAAGCATGTTCATGAAATTTCTCTCCAAACAGCCTGACCTTAGTAACAACAGGAATCAGTTAGAAGTTTTTCTATCAAACTAGCATAAAGAACAGAGGGAAGTAAAGGAAGCAGAGTTTGTTGTAAAGAAGGCATTTCAAAAGCCTTGTGGTAAATTGGTGTTTTGAAAGAACAATCTAGGTCAAAATTCCGCCCAGGCAGGACAACAGAAGTGGTTCGCATAAAAGATATGAACCAATCTCTACAGAGGAGGTTAATGCTCATCCATCCATCCTCTTCAACTTCCATGAAGTAGGTTGTCTAGATTTCTGCCAGAAGATACAGGAGGTCAAAATTTTCTCGCCATTGACACACCTATGCGCCCTGAGGTTCCAGAACAAGCATTTCCAGGTAGCGGACCTTGATTTCAAGTTTTCTCCAAGATCGGTGTCCAAAGCTACCAAGATTCCATATCATGGCGAGAAATGGTTCAAACAGACCCATCTTGACTTGGAAGATTACAAGCCTTTCATCAAGCCTGAGCATAGAGATACTTTCACTGCTATTTTTCCTTTTTCTTATCTTCTTGACAGCTATGCTCCTCTAATGAAAGTCATAATGAAGTATTTTACTTGTGAAGGGAGGTTTTCTCGAGTTTATGCCTACCATGTCCGACTATTGATGCATTTCACTAGAACCAGGCAGCTAAATCTCCCTTACTTTTTATACAAAAGCCTCGAGAAGATGGCATCCACAGTCCAGAAGAAGGCCCCACCTCTGCAAATCCCTTCCCTTTTCCATCATTCTCTGATCAAAATTATCATCCTACACCAGCTAGAGAAAAAAGAGGTTCCATGGGATGTTTTTATCAGCCACCCAGATTTCTCTACTGTTCCTCCTCTCCATATATCTCCCACCCAGCCTGTTCATCGCCCTGTACCTTTGTCCAGCAGGCCTACTCCTAGAAGGCTCAAGTTTCCTACCGAACAATTAGGACATCAGGAAGAAGAAGGACATGAATAGGTAGAAGAGGAAGAGGATGAGCAAGAAGAAAATGATGAAAACCAGCAGCATGATTTTGATGCTCATGGACAGCAGCTTGAGCCACATAGTGAGCATGAGGTGGAAACAAACCAGCAGACTGATGTTAGTAAACAGGGGCAGCAGTCTGAACAGCAGGAAGAGATGGGTGAAGAGCAGCAAATTGCAGATGAAGGGCAATAGCAGGAGCAAGAAGAAAAAGGTGCTGAACAGCAGCATCTCAGTGAAAGTGAACAGCAGGGACAAGAGGAAGAGCAGCAGCTTGATATTGAAGGTCATGAGCAGCATTTTGGGCAGGAATTTGAGCAGCAGCTTGAGCCACAAAATGAACAGGAAATCCAAGTACATGATCAGCATAAAATTGATGATCAAGGTCAACAAGGGTTTGAGGCAGATCAACATCATAACATTGAGGGGCAGAAACAACTTGAAGAAGACACACAGCAGCCTCATGAAGAGCAGCAGTTTCAAGATGATGTCAAGGGCAAAGCAATTGTGCCTACCTCTCCTAAAAAGACAAAGACTAGCACAGCAAGAAAAGGGCCTAAGGCTGCCACTCCAAAAGTGACAAGAGTTGTCCCTAGCAAAAGAAAATCGCCAAAGAGGTCTCTCACTAGTATGCCAAGAAGGAAGAGTGCAAGATTGGCATTCAAAGGGAAAGGTAAGATTGGAGAAAGTAAAAAACATGGAGGTGCATTGGCTGTCATTCCAATCCAAAGTGATGACAGCGATAATGAAGCCCGCATCCTTGAAAACCTTCTAATCCATCGAGAGCACCAAATTGAAGCATTGGAGAATGACCTTCATTGGGCAAAGACCTTCAATCACTTTTTGGAGATCCAAAATAAACAAATGAATGTCCATTTGGCTGTCCATGAGGCACGAGCTATCAAATACAAGAATGAGGCAGCTAAAGCACACATAAGGATAGAGGAGCTTATCAGTGAGTTTGATGAAGATGAAGAAGAGGACCAGCCTAGGCGGAAGAGGCCTAGAACCATAGGGCTTAAAAGATCCCTGGAAAAGTAAAGGGAAGAAGAACAGGCCCATCTCCAAGCCTTTCCCCTCATTGCATTACTTGAGCAAGAAATTGAAGAAAATAAGGAGGCATGGCTAGAAAGAGCCAATAAACACTTGGAGATGAAGCTTGAAAAGGCAAACCGAGACCTGGAGCTGCAAAGGAAGATGACACAACACTATCAAAAGTTGAATCAGTTTGTCCGGCGCAAGCTAAAGGCCACCCAAGCAAAACTGAAGGAAGCAAAGGGGAAGCGCCCGGCACGGAAAGAGAAGAAAGGCACATCAGCACTTGATATTTTGGCTTCAGCTTCGGAGCATGTTGCTAAGGACCCTTGAGGATCATGCATACCAATTTTGGGCCCATTTTGACAACTTTTGGTTTTTTGGCATTTTTGGGTTTTTGGTCAAAAACTCATAAATTCGCCATTTCATTTTGAGGATTCGTCAAGGGAGGAGAAGGGTACCATCGGATGCCATAATTTCATGAGCAGGCCCTCAGCAATTTTCAGAGCATTTGGAGATCATTTTCCCCTTCAAAACAGTGAAAAAGGCTCGCATTTTGCACATTCTGCTCGGTCTATCAGCAAAGTGTCTTTTTCTGGTTTTTTACACACAGGTGTAGATTTGGAGGACTTCTGGGCATCGGATTGGAGTGATTTCAGTTGCACCGGAAAGTAGAAAATCAGAGATTTCCAATGAGCTATCATGAGCCTCGTTTAGACACCAGGAAGGCTGCCAAATTTTTCCAGCAAGTCAGGGGACCTTTTTCAGATATAAATTTGAAGTATTTTTGTAATTTTTGAACCTCAAAAATATGCTTTTTCCAAATGTACGTTTAGCTATTTTTACACTTGGAAAATGATACAAAGTCAATTAAAATCCCTTTTTTAGCAATTTTTAGATATTTTATGAGATATTTTTGTGCCTTGGGCTTTGCAAAGCCTCAAGGACAAGTTTAGATATTTTGATTAAGCCAATGAGGATGGAAGTTGAACCATGAGGTTTTCCTCACTTGAGCCTATTTATTCCACAAGCTCTCATTTGTAAACAAGGCTGAACTTGAGAAGAGAAGAAATATATTGGTCATATGAGCTTTGGATAAAATACTTGTGCTATGCTTTTGGATTGCCTCTTGAATGTTCTTGGATGGATAATGAAGGATTGTTGATGGATTCCATGACATGGTAGAATGGTATAGTGTTTCTTGCTTTGTTGTTGTCTTCTAGTTTTTATTCCTGATACATGTTTCTTGCTTGCTATAGATCAGTGGAGAATAAATTTGAGATATGCCTATGGAGGCACCTCAAATTTCCTGAATCTTCATAGCTTTTATGTTTTCTTCTTCCTTAGTTGTATTAAAGAATTCTTAACTGCTCTTTAATAACTTGAGGATATTGTTGCTAGTTTCATTAATAGTTATATGTATGTTTAGTAGGATGTATGGTGTGACCTGCTTACCTATGACTGTCCATAGTTCCAGCCATGAAACTATCTCTTTGACTGATTAAGATTATCATTTTGTTTGAACCAAGGAGGCCTAGTCCCGATCTAGCCCTTTGCCTAAAACTATGAAAGCTTGTTTGTCAAAGTGCCCAATAACTTAAAGGCTGTGTTCAGGCGTTCTGGCATAGTTTTTTGAGTTGTTAGTCCGTATTATGTGTTTTCCCCAAATTCTGATAGCCATTTCCAAAAGTTAGAGGGTCTTATACTTCTATGCATGGCTGGAATGTTTGTTTCTATGTGTCGATTAGTTTATAGTTACATTTTGCATGAGTAAGGGTTCTCTTTACCATGTTTATGTTATCTATTGAACCATTGATGCTGGAAACTCTTCGTTGTTCACAAAATTGATGTCCATTTACTCCATTTTTCCCAAAGATCCTTTCTACCTTGAAATCAAATCGGCCCTTCAACAGCCTTGTATCGTCATCTTATATCTTTCTTGACCTTTTAACCCCATAGCCTAGTTAATCTACATCTTGTTATCTATTTTATATCTTTGATCAGTTTCATCCCACACAACTTAAAAAACCAAAAATCAAAAACTTACTTCATAACTAGCCTAAAATCAGAATACAAATAAGCAAACACACAGATATCCCTTACACATTTAGAGAGAGCCCTCTCTGAGTCCTGGAAGGCTAGGTCCTTGGGCTCCAAATCTTGGTTTGATGTTACATCGTCATTTGGCTCACCAATCGGCCAAATCACGGGACCCTAACATAATGGCGATCACGGTGGGACTCTAAGTAATAAACAAACTTAGTTTCCCTAACCTTTAGAGACTTTTGAGAATACTATCTGGCTAACTTATCCCACCGCTCCCTAACATAATGGCGATCACGGTGGGACTTACTGAGTACATGAAAGTCTAGCAAACTCTTATAGACTCTTTAGTCCTTCAAAACTAAACTTAGACCATCAGCCTTTAGAATCATTTAGTGTAAACTCTCTGTTTCACCATCTTAGAAAAGTGATGAATCAGGTTTTTAACACTCTTACATCCTAGGCTGCACATAAAAACTCAAAAAACCCCAAAAAATTCCCTTAGATTGGTTTTTGACAGTATTGGTGGTGGACCATACACACATATCTCAAAACAACCAGTATCCACCTGGCGACTCCACTAACCTCTTGTAAGCCTTACTATTTTACCGAACTCTAGGTTACTATCCGATAGACCTATCCCATCGCTCACTAACATAGCGGGAGATGGTGGGACATTGAGTACATGATAGTCTTGCAAACTCTTATAGAATCTTTGGTCCTTTAGATACTTAAACAAGCAATAAGCCCATATACCCATTTAGAGTAAACTCTTTTTGTTCTCATAACCCTAGCAAAGTGTTGAAACAAGTCTAGGATACTTTAACAAACCATAGCCTGCACATAAATTCAGAAAATCTAAAAAATATTTCCAGATTAGTTACCGGTGGTGGACCATAGCTATCTTCACAAAACAACCAAGTTTCACCTGGTGACTCCACTAGTCCATCCCTTTATTTTTTGACCATCCTTCACCTTAGCAGAAGTTTAGAAAGAACACTCATCCGAAACATTCACCAATACCATTCTCTCTAAACTCTAGATCCAAAATCTGGCTTCACGAAGAATCAATACCAGATCTCATCCAGACCCAAATCCCCCTATCATAGTAGATGACCCAGAGAAGATCCTGTGGCAAGCTTCCGAAACTGACCATCTAGCTACTGGTAGATCCATCCATAAAACAAGATCAGTACCTGAACATCTCACTATCCTACCAGATTCACCTTTTGAATTAGAGTCGTCAAAAAATCTTTTCAGAAGAAGATCTCATAGTAAGATAAACTTTGACGATCTTGAAACCCTAGACCAATCACACAGTCATAGTAGAGAAGCCTCACCTTCCACCCCCCCCGACTTTCAGCTTCTTCATTACTTTGGCTCCCACCATCCCAGATCTTCTCAAAACCAGATCACTAGCCCAAGTCCATCCGCCACACTTGTTCAAACCACCTCATCTCATCCCACTAGTCCTCATCTTGTACATCATCCATTAGCTCCCGTCATGGCAGCCTGGTATGCACCTTTGGTGTTGCCACCGCCTTTGGCTCCTCTCCCAAATAAATATCAAGACAAAATCCCACACTTTACCGGAGAAGACACCACCACACCTCAACAGCATATAAGTAGGATGACTGATGCTTATGAATACCTGGAGGTACAAGATGAGACCGTCAGAATGAGAATATTCGCCCAAAGTCTTGGTGGTGAACCCAAAACATGGTTCAAAAGCTTAACTCCAAACAGTATCCACAATATCCCAGAACTACATCAAGTCTTCAGAAATAGGTGGGAAATCCGAAGAAACCCTATTCAAATCCTATCAGAATATAACAACCTAAAACGAGAAAATGGGGAAAGTGTCCAAGCTTACTGCACTAGGTTCAACAGTGTATATAACTCCCTCCCACCTCATTTCAAACCCCCACTTGGTTTAGCCTTGGAAAAATTCCCCGAGGGTTTCGATCCGGACATGACATATCATCTGAGAGACAAGGATCCCCCTACCTTAGAAGAAATGCAACAAATAGCAATAAAATCATATGCCAACTTAGCAGAAAAAAGGGCTAGGACTAGGTCCGAAAGAAAGGTCACATATAAAGATGAGGTCTCCACTTCATCACCTTCCCTAGATCCTAGAATAGATGATTTAGTCAAAACCATGGCCAAAATGTGGGAAAGGATAAATGAAAAGGCTCCTATTAGGGACAACCAACCAAACCCTCCAAACAGAAACCGGAACCAAAACTTTAGGAGGGAACAGCCCCAAAACAGACCAAGGGAAAATGACCAACAAATTAGGCCACCATTCAATGAAAACTATGTGGAAGAGGATGACAGGGATACAGAAACTCTTGATGAACATCATTTAAACCTCATAGGATCTGATAATGAGAGTGAGGTGTACCTCACTGAAGAAGAACAAGCGTTCTTTTCTCCTAATCAAGATGAGACCAACTATGAAGATCTCGATGACCTTGCCATAGATTTTCAAAATGCCATAATAGAAGCTCACCGGAAATATGACCTTAGAAGCAAAAGAAACCAAGATAATTCCAAGAAAGGTAACTCAGATACTGCTAAAACCTCTGATACCATCCTCAAGAAAGCAGTAAGCAGTGACAAAATCAAGGTCGAGAAGAGTGACCAAAACAAAGCTAAAGTTACCCAAACTAGTCCTAACTCAGCTGTTCCGAGTACCTCCAAAAAAGTTACCGAAGCAACTATGGCAAACAAAATCCCGAAACAAAGCCAACAAACTCAGAACATAGAGAAGGTCATGGCAGAAAAAGCTAAAACAAACATATCTAAACTTCAGCTGCCTTTTAGCTTTGAAGGCAAAATCGCCAAGATCAAGATCACCATGCCTCTTACTGAACTCATCGCACAAAACTCTTATAAATCCCAAGTGCTAAAGGTCCTAAATCTAGGGAATGATGCGAACACTGTTAATCTGGCTGATGACACTCCTGAAGTGTTGTTTGGTCCGAAGATAGAGGGAAAATTCCAAGAAGGAACTACTCTTCCATTTTACATTAGCCTAAACATTCACGACCAAATCATCCACAATGCCATGCTAGACTCCGGCGCCTCGCATAATCTTATGCCGAAGGTAGTAATGGAAAGACTAGGCCTGGAAATCACAAGACCATACAAAGACTTGTATTCATTTGATTCAAGTAGAGTCAAATGCCTGGGTTTGATCAAAGACCTTTGTTTTAGTCTGGCCCAAATACCTGCGAAACATCTCATCATGGATATAGTAGTGGCAGACATCCCTCCCAAGTACGGGATGCTTCTATCCAGATCCTGGGGAGCCAAAATCCAAGGGAATATTCAACTGGACATGTCATACGCCACCATTCCTGTGTTCGGCCAGACCAGAATACTCTACCGAGAATCACACATGAAATACATGATTAGCAGTCAAGATAGGCCAGACAACATTCCAATGTATTCCTTGCGTTCCGACCTGAACTCTTTCATTATGCATATTGATGAAAACATGGAGGAAGAGTCAGAAGAAATTGACATAAACTTAGATCCACCACATCAGCTGCCCCTGGTGCTTTATGATGAGCTAGACACTCAAAACTACCATGATCATGAACAACTGTGTCATGAATAAATTAAGTATGTCCCTTCTAAGGTGGGATTAGAGCAAGAAGCACAAACCCTTATGTACTATCAAGCGAATTACTCTAACCCTAGTCAAACACCAGTAGTAACCTGCGGAAATTTTTTCCGGGTAAAGGCTTTAGAAGACTTACACATCATAAACCTGTTCGAAACCTGGGAGCAAGGGAGTTTAATGTTTCTACCATACCTCAAAGATTTACCATCATATGGACCATCCACTGCAAATAAAACTTTGACTATAGCCCCAGCAGCTCAAAATCTAGAAAAAATGCCTGATAAACTTCTTATGAGCAAGAATGATAGTTGCAGTCCCAGCATGCCTAAGCTACTGAAATTGGGTCATATTCTGTCTTTTCATGAAGAACTTAGAAATGCTAATATCAAAAATCTCATGCAGAATACCAATTTCTACAGGAAAAACAAAGAAAAATGTTGTGATACTTCTTCTCCCTCAAAGAATAACTTTGACAAAAGAAAACATAACAATCTGAACCAAACTGTAATAATCAAGGATAAAACAGCTGGTCAAAGAGTCTATTTCAATTTTAGAAATACTACTGCATTTCCCTATAACAGAAATTTTGTTTTTTCTACCCAAGACCATGATATACCAATTAAAAGTGCTTTTAATCATGTGTTTTCGCAAGATGATGTTTCAGGTCATGTTCAAAAGATTCCCTTGCAAAGTATACAGCTTAAAGATTTTTTCCATTTTGCGGGAGGTAGATCTGATTTCAAAACCAAAATTGCAAAACCACCAAATATCAGAAATCTGTTCATGAAGGCAATGTTCCCAGTTTTAAATTTCTGCATTTTTGCATACCTTGATGATGTCATTATCTATTTCAAGAATGACCAAGAGTACATGCATTACTTGAGGAAAATGTACAGTAAGGAAAGGAGTGGAAATCAGATATTCAAAGAGGTACAGCAGGAAGATACCGGGTTGTTCAGAGATTCTTGCATGAATCCCTATGTCATGTTAGAGAGAGAAAACTTTCCAAATTTATCTTTTCAGGAGTTGAGTGGGCCAAGGATGAGAGGAGATCCTTACGAGGATAAGATGCTTAAATTCCATCATTTCCAAGATTTCTGAGTTTGAAACACTTTCATTCATTGTACATACCATTGTTTGAAATTTTGAAAAATAGAAAAGTCAAAAACAGTAAAAGATAGAAAAGGGGACGAGTGAAGATAGAACAAAGGCCCCATGTTCCAAAAAATAGTCCTTCGTAAAGCGAGCAAGTCTAAATGCCGCTACTAGTACTTCAATGTCTTGTTCAGCTATCTAGCCTAATCATAGTTGAGCATGTTTAAATTTATTTGCTGATAAGTTAGTGAGTGCAAAAGATAGTCAACATTGTGTAAGATTGACTTATCATAGAGTTTAGATTAGGGAGAGATTCTGGTTCCACATGCCTAAAACAGAACCAAAGAGAGAAGCGAGGGATGAAAAATACATTGTACATCTTAGCCCCGCTTGTCTAGTTTCCCTTTTGTTGCAAAATAATATTTGTGTGCAGCTTGTCTTTTATGCCACAAATGCATGACAAATCAGACTGCCTAATCCTGATTTGATCATCTTTTAAATTTCCTGTTTTAGATTAGAGAACAAAATCCTGTCAAACTGCTTAATCTTGACAGACGATCTAGCATAGGTAGATTAATGAAGGAGTTCATCAGTTTAATCTGAACTCCCGGCAGATATAAGAATAGAAATAGATAGGTTCATTTTGCAAAAAGAAAACATACATTGTCAAAAGGCTGCTAGTTCAAATGCGCCAAAGAGAAGAAAAAATGTTAGGAAAGATAGTGGGGTAGGTAGAAGTATCATTGATGTTAACCATGCTGTCACTTTTCAGAAATAGCATCAAAGAAAGGTGAAATTTTGCGCCAATGGGTAAGGCACTGGTCTTCATAAGCCAAAAATCTGAATTCTGGACACCTCCTGACGAGGAGCTTCCCTCCCCAAATGGAGCCACTGTTAGTCATCAATATTTTTCACTTGTTATTGATGACTAGATCCATAACTGAGTTTTCTAGAAGCTGATCTCAATATGTCAATTTGTCATCTAGAAAACCCTCATAAAACGTTTTTCGCCCTCCTACTTTTCAGTCCGCCCATGTCAAAGTTAAAACTCATTATCACTATCCTATCTAGCTTTAGCCCTACTAGTCTACCCATCAGCTCTAAAAGGACAATCCAATGTCTGTTTCAAAAGCCTCCCCCTAAGTTAGGAAGTGGCGCTTTAAGGCATTTTACCCTTGGAAAACATCAAAATGCCAAAAAAACATCCATCTGATACAAGCCAATCATGACAGACCTCCCACTCTGCAAATGAAATTGATCACAGCCCTAAGTCGCGCCACTTACACACCCCTAAGTCTCAGCACTACATAGGCCACAGTCTCAAGCTGATTATTAGGTGTTTTACAGTGTTTTATGGATTTTACAAAGACAGGAAATATAACTTCATCTCAGAGGAATTTGAATACATTTAGAAGAATGTCGCTTTCTAATGTCAAAACATGAGCCTGAGATACATCTGCAGGGTAAGGAGTTACTCATCAAACTCTTACAGCTTCATTCAGCCTAATAGCACAGTAAAAGAAAGACAACATTGTCACACAGACTAGTAATTTGTCATGGCTAAGAACCTCCTTCATCTACAAGCAGAGGGTTAAGGTGCCTCCATCTACAAGCAGAGGGCGATGGCTAATATTGATTTGAAGAAATTACAAAACTGACTATAAGCACAAGTTTGTTTTTACTAGACAGTAAAAAGGTGATTCAAGGTTTCTGAAGGAAACTGATGATCAAAATAGGGCTAAGATCTGAACTATGCAAGACAAAAGAAAGCAGTGTTTTGGTCTTGTGTCCTAAGAAAGAGGATCATTTGAAGTTTCAGTCATCATCATGGCGCATCAAAAAGGACTCCTTTAATCAAAGCTATCATAACAAATATCTCTGCAGGGGTGTTAATATGAATAGCTCAAATCAGTCTTGAGCAAGAAATACTTAAAAGAAAGACCCATGTGCCTTTTTTTGTTCTGTTGAAATGGAAAACAGTACTCCATGGTTTCTCGGATGAACATGAAGCATAGGTAGGAAAATAGTACATGTACTCGTACATGTGACATTTTTATATCATTCAAAGAACAAAGGTACAAAGTGTTGCGACTCACACCTGACCAAAGACAGTAGTTTCTTCAGAATGTGCAGAAAGTTGGTGTTTTCATAGCCCATTAGGGGAGTGGTATATTAATAAAAGCCTTGGTATCTGTGAAATAGGCCAGCAGTTATTCCACATCTTATATACTTGCCTCCTCAACACAGGGACAAAAACTGATTATGATCTGAGTTTTAAAAACCCTAGGATAGCATGCCAAGCTAATCAAGCATGTCTTTCTTGAAAGCAGCTCCATTCATGAACAGGTGCCTTTTCAAAAATGCTACAAAAACTGGCACAGACAATCTAGGTTTCTATCGTCAAGATACATCACCATTGAAACTATTGTTCCTAATAGACAAAGAGATGTTTTGATAGACTGTCAGTTTTGTTTTAAAAAGTTTGAAGCAAAAAATGGGTTTTCATTATTCAATGGACAGAGACATTATATGATATGTTTTGAGCAGAGAAGTGTATTGAAAAAAGGCGCCCTTCTTAATCAAAGGGCCATGGAAAAATCCAAAAAAGTACAGCAAATTTTTGGTACCTACAGTGGGAAAGAGGTTGAAGAAGCAATTGAAGACAGAAACTATCAAAGCAAGTTGAAAAGACAAACCCTATCCCTTCAAATAACAAAGCAGTCTTCAGTATTTTTTAACAGTTCTGGAGTGGGGTTTATGTAATGAATATCACCATCAGTGTTAACAAAGTGGCAGAGAATGGTCTATAGGTCATTGGGGTAATATTCAAAGTTTGAATTTATGTGTTAAATTGTCACCAAAGAGACAAAATTGACAGGAATCAACTTTCAAACCTATATGCATAAATGAACAGAGTTCTGACTTTTCAAACTGTATTTGCTTTCTATAAAAGGGTTGAAAACTCTATTAGTATTTTTTAAAGGCATAAAAACTCTATCGCCGAAATCATTCCAAAAAGGGTGAGCACCTCTCAAATGAAGTCGACATGTTTTCGAGTTTCAAAGGGTACACCAAGGCAGCATTGCAAAAAGCAAACATTTAAAAAGGCCTTACAAAGGCTAAAACACGGAGTTGGATTTCAATTTTGCATTTCTAAATGACAAAAGCCCGTTGGCATTTACATCTTTTCAAAAGGGATTAAGACCATGGGCCATTTTGTGCATTCCAAAGTGATAGAGACCATTGCAAATTCATTGCATAAACACCCCAGCTCGAGCAAAGACCCTTTGCTGCCCTCAAGATCAAACAAAGAAGTTTTGGAGCAGTTTGAAAAAGTTTGTCACAGTTTAACAACACGACGCGCTCAGGTGTATTTTTACACTGGTGCTCAATTGTCGCGCGACGTGCCTGTATGTGTGCACAACGCGCCTGTACACGGCGCCCGGCTAACCCGACAGAGCCACCCGACAGCCTATGTGCGCGACGTTTTCTCATTCAAACGCGCCGCGCTTGTGGTTACACCTCCAACCGCCTTCAAAACACTTCTAACTCACAAACAAAGATCTGCATCTTGATTTTTGAGGTATTTGGTCTTGCTCCCCCTTAAAGTTCGCGTTTTCTAGATATTGTTTGGGGCAGAAAAATCTTGGTTTAAAAAAACAAGATGTGTTAAGTAATGGCATTGAAAGGGGATAAGTGGTTTTGATTTAAAAACTGGGTCTGGAAAAACCCTAATTCACCAGCAGTAAGCATGTTCATGAAATTTCTCTCCAAATAGCCTGACCTTAGTAACAACAGGAATCAGTTAGAATTTTTTCTATCAAACTAGCATAAAGAACAAAGGGAAGTAAAGGAAGCAAATTTTGTTGTAAAGAAGGCATTTCAAAAGCCTTGTGGTAAATTGGTGTTTTGAAAGAACAATCTAGGTCAAAATGCCGCCCAGGCAGGACAGCAGAAGTGGTTCGCATAAAAGATATGAGCCAATCTCTACAGAGGAGGTTAATGCTCATCCATCCATCCTCTTCAACTTCCATGAAGTAGGTTGTCTAGATTTCTGCCAGAAGATACAGGAGGTCAAAAGTTTCTCGCCATTGACACACCTATGCGCCCTGAGGTTCCAGAACAAGCATTTCCAGGTAGCGGACCTTGATTTCAATTTTTCTCCAAGCTCAGTGTCCAAAGCCACCAAGATTCCATACCATGGCAAGAAATGGTTCAAACAGACCCATCTTGACTTGGAAGATTACAAGCCTTTCATCAAGCCTGAGCATAGAGATACTTTCACTACTATTTTTCCTTTTTCTTATCTTCTTGACAACTATGCTCCTCTAATGAAAGTCATAATGAATTATTTTACTTGTGAAGGGAGGTTTGCTCGAGTTTATGTCTACCATGTCTGACTATTGATGCATTTCACTAGAACCAGGCAGCTAAATCTCCCTTACTTTTTATACAAAAGCCTCGAGAAGATGGCATCCACAGTCCAGAAGAAGGCCCCACCTCTGCAAATCCCTTCCCTTTTCCATCATTCTCTGATCAAAATTATCATCCTACACCAGCTAGAGAAAAAAGAGGTTCCATGGGATGTTTTTATCAGCCACCCAGATTTCTCTACTGTTCCTCCTGTCCATATATCTCCCACCCAGCCTGTTCATCGCCCTGTACCTTTGTCCAGCAGGCCTACTCCTAGAAGGCTCAAGATCACCACAGAACAGTCAGGACAACATGAAGAAGAAGGACATGAACAGGTAGAAAAGGAAGAGGATAAACATGAAGAAACTGATGAATACCAGCAGCATGATTTTGATGGTCAAGGGCAGTAGCTTGAGCCACAAAGTGAGCATGAAGTTGAAACACACCAACAGCTTGATGTTGGTGAATAGGGGCAGCAGTTTGAACAGCAAAAAGAAATAGGTGAAGAGAAACAAACTGAAGATGAAGGTCAGCAGCAGGAGCAAGAAGAAAAGAGTGTTGAACAGTAGCATCTCAGTGAAGATGAACAACATGGACAAGAGGAAGAGCAGCAGCTTGATATTGAAGGTCATGAATAGCAGTTTGGGCAGGAATTTGAGCAGCAGCTTGAGCCACAAAATGAACAGGAAATCCAAGCACAGCAGCAGCATAATTTTGATGATCAAGGTCAAAAAGAATTTGAGGCAGATCAGCACCATAACATTGAGGGGCAGAAGCAAACTAAAGAAGACACACAACAGCCTCAAGGAGAGCAGCAGTTTCAAGAAGTTGACAAAGGTAAAGTAATTGTGTCTCCTTCTCCCAAAAGAACAAAGCCCATCACAGCAAGAAAGAAAGGGCCTAAAGTTGCCACTCCAAAAGTGACAAGAGTTGTCCCTAGCAAAAGAAAATCTCCCAAGAGACCTCTCACTAGTATGCCAAGAAGGAAGAGTGCAAGATTGGCCTTCAAAGGGAAAGGCAAGATTGGAGAAAGTCAAGAACATGGAGGTGCATTGGCTGTCATTCCAATCCAAAGTGATGACAGCGATAATGAAGCCCGCATCCTTGAAAACCTTCTAATCCATCGAGAGGGTCAAATTGAAGCATTGGAGAATGACCTTCATCGGGAAAAGACCTTCAATCACTTTTTGGAGATCCAAAATAAACAAATGAATGTCCATTTGGCTGTCCATGAGGCACGAGCTATCAAATACAAGAATGAGGCAGCTAAAGCACACATAAGGATAGAGGAGCTCATCGGTGAGTTTGATGAAGATGAAGAAGAAGACCAGCCTAGGTGGAAGAGGCCTAGAACCATAGGGCTTAAAAGAGCCCTGGAAAAGCAAAGGGAAGAAGAACAGGCCCATCTTCAATCCTTTCCCCTCACTGCACTACTTGAGCAAGAAATTGAAGAAAATAAGGAGGCATGGCTAGAAAGAGCCAATAAACACTTGAAGATGAAGCTTTAAAAGGCAAACAGAGACCTGGAGCTGCAAAGGAAGATGACACAGCACTATCAAAAGTTGAATCAGTTTGCCCGGCGCAAGCTAAAGGCCACCCAAGCAAAACTGAAGGAAGCAAAGGGGAAGCCCCCGGCACGGAAAGAGAAGAAAGGCACATCAGCACTTGATATTTTGGCTTCAGCTTCGGAGCATGTTTCTAAGGACCCTTGAGGGTCATGCATACCAATTTTGGGCCCATTTTGACAACTTTTGGTTTTTTGGCATTTTTGGGTTTTTGGTCAAAAACTCATAAATTCGCCATTTCATTTTGAGGATTCGTCAAGGGAGGAGAATGGTACCATCAGATGCCATAATTTCATGAGCATGTCCTCAGTGATTTTCAGAGCGTTTGGAGATCATTTTCCCCTTCAAAACAGCGAAAAAGGCTCGCATTTTGCACACTCTGCCCGGTCTATCAGCAGACTGTAATTTTCTGGCTTTTTACACACAGGTGCAGATTTGGAGGACTTCTGGGCATCGGATTGGAGAAATTTCAGTTGCGCCGGAAATTAGACACTCAGAGCTTTCCAACGAGCCATCATGAGCCTTGTTTCGACATTAGGAAGGCTGCCAAATGTTTCCGGCAAGTCAGGGGACCTTTTTCTGATATAAATTTGAAGTATTTTTGTAATTTTTGAACCTCTAAAATCTGCTTTTTCCAAATGTGCGTTTAGCTATTTTTACACTTGGAAAATGATGCAAAGTCAATTAAATTCCCTTTTTTAGAAATTTTTAGATATTTTATGAGATATTTTTGTGCCTTGGGCTTTGCAAAGCCTCAAGGACAAGTTTAGATATTTTGATTAGGCCAATGAGGATGGAAGTTGAACCATGAGGTTTTCCTCACTTGAGCCTATTTATTCCACAAGCTCTCATTTGTAAACAAGGCTGAACTTGAGAAGAGAAGCAATATATTGTTCATATGAGCTTTGGAGAAAATACTTGTGCTATGCTTTTGGATTGCCTCTTGAATGTTCTTGGATGGATAATGAAGGATTGTTGATGGATTCCGTGACATGGTAGAATGGTATAGTGTTTCTTGCTTTGTTGTTGTCTTCTAGTTTTCATTCATGATACATGTTTCTTGCTTGCTATAGATCAGTGGAGAATAAATTTGAGATATGCCTATGGAGGCACCTCAAATTTCCTGAATCTTCATAGCTTTTATGTTTTCTTCTTCCTTAGTTGTATTAAAGAATTCTTAACTGCTCTTTAATAACTTGAGGATATTGTTGCTAGTTTCATTAATAGTTCTATGTATGTTGAGTAAGATGTATGGTGTGCCCTGCTTACCTATGACTGTCCATAGTTCCAGCCATGAAAATATCTCTTTGACTGATTAAGATTATCATTTTGTTTGAACCAAGGAGGCCTAGTCCCGATCTAGCCCTTTGCCTAAAACTATGAAAGCTTGTTTGTCAAAGTGCCCAATAACTTAAAGATTGTGTTTAGGCGTTTCGGCATAGTATTTTGAGTTGTTAGTCCGTCTTATGTGTTTTCCCCAAAGTCTGATAGCCATTTCCCAAAGTTAGAGGGTCTTATACTTCTATGCATGGCTTGAATGTTTGTTTCTATGTGTTGATTAGTTTATAGTTACATTTTGCATGATTAAGGGTTCTCTTTACCATGTTTATGTTATCTATTGAACCAGTGATGCTTGAAACTCTTCGTTGTTCACAAACTTGATGTCCATTTACTCCATTTTGCCCAAAGATCCTTTCTACCTTGAAATCAAATCGGCCCTTCAACAACCTTGTATCGTCATCTTATAGCTTTCTTGACCTTTTGACCCCATAGCCCAGTTAATCTACATCTTGTTATCTATTTTATATCTTTGATCAGTTTCATCCCTCACAACTTAAAAAACCAAAAATCAAAAACTTACTTCATAACTAGCCTAAAATCAGAATACAAATAAGCAAACACACAGATATCCCTTACACATTTAGAGAGAGCCCTCTCTGAGTCCAGGAAGGCTAGGTCCTTGGGCTCCAAAGCTTGGTTTGATATTACATCGTCATTTGACTCACCAATCGGCCAAATCACGGGACCCTAACAGAATGTTTTGATGGACGTAGTTGTGGCAGACATTCCTCCTAGGTTTGGTATGTTTCTTTCCAGATCTTGGGGAGAAAAATTGAAAGGGACATTACAATTAGATTTCTCCTATGCAATGATTCCCATGTTTGGTCAAATGAGAAAGTTGTACCGGGAACAAAAATTGAAGTATATGATTACAACCAAGGAGAAACCGGTCAATCATCCGATTAATTATGTACATACAGATTTAGAGTCTTTTGTTTTGTTTTCCGATAGTTTCAATGATGTAGATAGTTAGTTAGTTCAAGCAGAAGATATTCCATAGATTACCGAGAATTTCAGAGAATTTTTGCAGAAAGAAGGAAAAAACCGGAAAGCACAATTGAGAAATCAGCTAAAGATAGTGGACAGCACGCAGAAAAAACAGAGCTAGCGCAATTTCAGCACTTAGAAGATGATGAAGAGGGTCTATGGACCATGGATTTCAATGGTGCAGTGGGAAATGATGGTGATGGAATTGGTATTTGGGTACGCAGTCCTTTTTCCGCTCCAAATAAGGTACCAAGCAATGTACGGGTATGTTCTTACAAATTAGCATTCGATTGTTCGAACAATGAGGCTGAGTACGAAGCTCTGATTACTGGCCTAATAATTCTTAGAAAGATGAATGCTAAGAGAATTGCAGTCTATGGCGACTCCGAATTGGTGATTAAGCAAGTAAAGGGTGAATGTCAAACGAAGCATCCCCAGATGCGGGCTTACCATAATGCTATTCTTGATATTTTGAAGCAGTTTTCAGATTATACCTTGACTTGTATTCCTCGCATTCAAAATGGAATTGCAGATGCAAATGCTAAGGCAGCAAGTAACTTGAAGATCCCAATGAATTCAAGTAATAAGTTTGAAATCCATGTGAAGCACCATCCTACCATCCCGGATAATCAAAGATGTTGGCAAGTTTTCCAAGATGATGATGAGATTAATGATTTTCTGCAAAATAAAGGGAAGTTCAAAGATACCTCAATTGATGTAGAATATGATGATGGTGAATTTGACGTGAAAGTAAATCAAATGGAAGTGTTGCAGCTGAAAGACAACGCTATTCCTAAAGATTTGATACCTTTAGAAGAGCTCTTAGATCAGGATGATGTGGCCAAGAAACCAACCTTACGGCCGACTGAAAAAGGAGTTGAAGATGTAAATATTGGAACAGTTGAAGACCCCAAGATGGTGAAGCTATCCAAATCATTGCCACCGGAGGTAAAAGCAAAATATGTGATTTTTTTGTCTTCGTTTGTTGATGCTTTCGCTTGGGATTATTCAGATTTAAAGACGTATGACACCAATATAATTCAGCACACTATCCCAATCAAGCCTAATCAGAAGCCTTTCAGACAGAAGCTAAGAAGAATCAACCTGAAGTTGCTGCCATTGATTGAGAAGGAGGTAAACAGGTTGTACAAAGTAGGAATCATTGTTCCCATCAGATTTTCTGATTGGATTTCCAATTTAGTGCCAGTGCGGAAAAAGACAGGTGAGATTCGATTGTGTATTGATTTACTAAATCTGAACAAGGTGTCATTGAAGGACAATTATCCATTGCCTAAGATGGATCATATATTGCAGCGAGTAGTTGGAGCATCTCGCGTGTCACTACTCAACGGTTATTGTGGATATAACCAAATTTTGGTCCATGAGGACGACTGTGACAAAACCGTGTTCACGACTCCGTCGGGAACTTTCCACTATGCCAAGATGCCATTCGGTTTGAAGAATGTTGGTGCAAATTTTCAGCGGGCGATGGACATGGCTTTTGCGAATGAGAAAGATGTTTTCCTTGTTATATACCTTGATGATTTGACGGTTTTTTCCAATTCAGATGAAGAGCATATGTATCACTTGAAAGTTGTTTTTCAAAAGTGCAGAAAATATGGTGTCTCGCTTAATCCTAAAAAGAGCTTGTTTGCCATGGATGAAGGCAAATTACTTGGTCACATTATTTCAAAAGATGGCATTCGTATTGATCCAGCACGTGTTGAAGCAATTCAGCAAATTGACCCTCCCAGGAACAAGAAGGAGATTCAGTCTTTTAATGGTAAGATGAACTTTTTACGCCATGTTGTCCCTAACCTTGCTGACCATTTAAGAGAAATAACAAATATGCTGAAAAAGGACAGCCAAGTGAAGTGGACTGAAGAGGCGGTAAAGTCCTTTTATTTGGTGAAGTTGGCACTATCTTCAGCTCCGGTGTTAATCAGCCCGGATTACACCCAAGATTTTATTTTGTTTTCCTTTGCTTTAGAGCATACCATGGCAGCTGTGTTAATGCAGAAAAGAGATGGGCATGATAATCCAATAGCTTTTTTCAGTCGAACTATTAGAGATGCAGCCTTGAAGTACAACATCATTAAGAAGCAAGCTCTGGCACTGGTAAAAGAATTAAAGGATTTCCGGGTATACATTTTGCATTCCCATATTTTGGCTTATGTTCCTAATGCTGCCATGAAATATGTTTTAGTACAGACTGATCCGGAAGGAAGACATGGCAAGTGGATTGCATCTTTGCTGGAATATGATGTGGAGATAAGGCCCACGAAGCTTATCAAGGGACAGGGGCTAGCGAAGCTTATGGCTGAATCGAATTTGCATGCGCTAGACATAAATCTGATTGCTGCTATGTCTGATGAGGATGAGGAGAATTCGCCACTTCAGGTATCGTAAATGTTTGTTGCTTCCCCATGGTATTCAGATATCGTGTATGTTCTTCAAAAATTTTCATCACCGCCCGGCATGACTAGAAACAAAGGTATAAATTTGAAACTGAAGGCTACAAAATTTTGTATTTTGAATTCTGCACTTTATTGGAAAGATCCGGGTGGTGTTTTGTTGAATTGTTTGGTGGAGGAAGAAGCGAAGAAGGTAATGGAGGATTTCCATAAAGGAGACTGCGAGGGTTTGTGATTTTGATTAATGTGTAGGTGGCTAACTCTAAGGTAAAAATATAAAATAATATAACTGGTTGTATCATATATTATTAAACATTCATTGGGCTATGGAGTCAAGATAACATCAATAAAAACATCACAGTCTATTTAGCATGGAAGTCAAGGCACTTGGAGTTTAAATCAATGAGTAAAACAGTAACACAGTGAAACACACCATCAGTTTGTATATGAAGGAAGTTAGAGCATTATGAATGAATTCTAAGTATCATACACAAACACCACTGCAAATAGAGATATTGAAGAAGGTCATTAGAACAATAGTGAACATAAACTCCTCATGAATCTTGAGTTGTCAAAACAAATCTCTGTATTAAGTTGAAAAAACCAGTGACATACAATAACACATAGACTTTGATAATAAAAATGCCCAACCCTTGTAGATTTCGACCTCATTCTCTTTATATAACATTTACAAGATAGGATTCCCTTATTCTCCACTAGATAATTCGAATTCATAGTGTTTGACACCTTTCCTAATCATGAAACATAATATTTATTACAAATTGACAGCTAGAACCCTAATGAGCAGTCCTATTTCAAATAGGACTAAAACTCTTTAATTTACTTCCTAACAACCTTATCTAGTCTTCATTATATATTTTTCCACCTACAATCCCATGAAGTATAATTTGGATGATGATCTTTAACTTGATGTAACCATGATGTTAATGATAATGTTCTCCTAGAATCTAGGAAACATGTTTTCCTGTTTTTAGGCTTAGGATCCTTTTAGTTTCTTGAGATATTATGACCACTTATAACTAATAAATTTGAGGCTGATTTATGTTAGGAATATTATTATCATAAGTCCCAAGTCATCCCTTCATGCTAGCTATGCAAAATCCACTTTGAACTTCTCAAAACAGTGAAAACAGATCTGCGCTACGAAAGTAGCACAATTTCGTAGCGCTTTTCGTAGTGTAGTGTTTTCACTCCTTTATTCAACATATTTTAATATTTTTCTTTCATGATAGCATTTATATTCACTTGAAACACTCCCACAAGAAGTTTCAAAACCAAACTCACAAAAATTCCTTCAAAATTTGCTGTGAAAAATGATGAAAAGACTGCTTCAACATCTTTCTTTCCTGAAAATTAGCTCTTGGACAGAGACTACATCTTCTCATCCATGATATATTTTGAGAAACTGAAGGAGGTTCTTTTATTTCATTCCGTCTTGAATAAAAACCTCTCTTTTTTTTTTTACATACCTCTCCTTCTGTCCAAAACCTGTCTTTGAAGAACATGTGTAAAACAAGAAAACTTTGTTTTCTAAAAATAGGGCTTCAAATAAATCCTTGTATCTCCAAACTGATAAAACTTGTGAATAAAATGAGAGAGGTTTTTCTAGTTAGGTATGTTAGGAAGAAAAAACTCTTTAATTTTTCACAATTTAGTTTTCAGTTGCCCAGAAAACCCCTTGGAAGTTGACTACTAAAACCAGAAAACATAGTTTTTCTCTTCATGGTGAAAAAGCTGCTTCAGCAATTTCGTAGCGCATTTGATCAAATTTGCACTAGCTGCGCTACAGAACTGTTGTGTGGGTAGTTTTGTTGAAAATTTCTTCAAAATTTGTAATTTGGAGATACTTAAACTTTAAGGGTATTAGTATCATTTCAAAAACACAACAGTATGACCCTGAAAATACAATCTTCATCAAGTTTTACCTTGATTTTGATCAGATATTGTCTTGTGGATTTATCATTTTGTTTCATTGCCCTTTTAACCTTTCTTGAGACTTTTTCAACTGTATCTCCAGATATTCCACCTATCTTTTTAACCTTCTATTTTCAGGTTCATATCTCAGACAATGACCCCCTCTATGGATCTTTTCCTCCTTAGCCATGTTTCTTTCAGAAAAAACCTTGTTAGTTTCTTTAGAAATCTAAAAAACAACCTCGCTTGAAAAAAACCTATCTTGATTATAGCCTTGCTTGATTTAATATAGCAGCATCACTTGATTACAGTGAAAGTTTTATATGTATATAGAAACCAACGACTAATTGTAACTATTTTAGAGCTCATGCAGTTGCTTTTGAGATAAATGAATCGAGGATGGTTCAATTAGGCAAAGAATTTGAATTTGAGATATTCCTTAATAACCAAATGATGCTTTCTTGAATTCCTATCATGATTATGATGAGTGTAGGACAAGTGGGTACAATGGATTTGATGACTAACTGACTCACCATACTCCTATCCTATCATTCCCAAACGAATCTGACAGTTTTTTGGCTTATTTGACATGACAGCTAAGAAACCGCGCTTTCATAGCGCACTTAGTGTAAAATTTTCATTTTGCGCTACAAAAGTAGCAGCGCTTTCGTAGCACATTTCCTGATTTTTGAATTGGCTGTGCTACGAAACTACAGATTCTTGGCTAAATGCAGAATTCAACTTGAAACTTCATGGCATGACCCCTAAATGAAAAATATGACTTTTTTGATCATGAAATGAACCTAAAGGACTTTATTTGAACTTGAAAGATGACCTTTAAAACTTATGAAACTATGACCTACCCTTTACCAAGACTTAAAATGACCTTTAGACCTACTTGAAAACATGACCAAAAACAGTGTAGACACAATGATGTTATGAGAATTTTTGAGTGATAACAACCAGCAAGTCAAAAACTTTATAGAGCTGAAAGAAGAGTTTGAAAGTACAAATGTAGATCAAAAAAACATGCTTGTTGAATCAAAGGGAAATTATGAAGTGTTACAACTGAAGAATAATTCTATACCCAAAGGTCTCATACCCATTGAGAAGTTTTTTTATTAGAATGATGTGTTCAAGTCTCCTAGGATACAAGCTGATGATAAAGAGGTAGAGAGTTGTAACCTTGGTACAATAGCAATTCTAAAAATGATTAAGCTTTCAAAGTTTCTTTCAGTTGACATGAAACATAAATATATTGAGATGATGAAAAGGTTCATAGATGTTTTGCTTGGAGTTATGCTGATTTGAAGAAGTATGATCCTACTATCATTCAGCATACCATTCCCATTAAAGAAAATGAAAATCCTTTCAAGAAGAATTTGAGGAGGATTAATCCACTTCTCATGCCTCTGATTGAGAAGGAAATAAAGAAACTCTTTGATGCCAAAATTATTGTTCCAATCATATTCTCAAAGTGGCTTGCAAACTTGGTTCTAGTCAGGAAAAAGAGTGGAGAAATCAGAATATGCATTGACTTCATAAACTTGAATAAAGCCTCACTAAAGGACAACTACCCTCTCCCCAAGATGGACCAAATTTTGTATAACATTGTACGTTCCCAAAGGATGTCTATGCTTGATGGTTTTTTAGGGTACAATCAGATACTTGTGCATCCAGAGGATCAGGATAAAACAACCTTTACCACACCATGGGTCACATTCATGTATGCAAAAATGAATTTTGTTCTGATGAATACAGGAGCTACCTTTCAAAGAGAAATGGAAATTTCCTTTGCTGAGGAGAAGGACAAGATGGTGGTTGTCTATTTGGATGACATAACAGTCTTCTCAAGGAGAGAAGAAGATCACTTGAAGCACCTAGAAAATATTCTGTTGAAGTGTAGAATGTTTGGTATTTCTCTCAATCCCACTAAAAGAATTTTTGCACTAACTTCAACGAAGTTACTTGGGCATATTGTTTCTAAATATGGGATTAATATTGATCCAAATAGGGTCAATGCAATTCAGAAAGTGGATCTACCTAGAAGAAAAAAAGAAATTCAGTCTTTCCTTGGAAAGGTGAATTTTGTGAGGAGGTTTATTCCTAATTTTGCTGAGATTGTAAAAGACATAACAAAGATGCTGAAGAAAGGATCTGACATCAAGTGGACAGCAGAAGAAAAGCACTCATTTCAGGAGATTAAGAAGGCACTCACTCAAGCACCAGTGTTGATCAGCCCAAATTTTTCAAAATAATTTCTGGTTTTTACATTTGCATCAGAAAATACAATTGCTGGAGTTTTGTTGCAAAAAGGACAACAAGGTACTGAGCAACCCATTTCATTTTTTAGTAGGCCATTAGCTAATGCAGAGCTGAAGTATAACATCTTAGAGAAGCAAGCTTATGCCTTGGTCAAGGCCATTAAATATTTTAGAATTTACATTCTTCATTCTCATGTTATAGATTTTGTTCCTAATGTTGTTGTGAAAGACATTCTAAATCAAGCAAATACGGATGGTAAGAGAGGGAAATGGATTGCTAACTTGCTAGAATATGATATAGATATCAAGCCCAAAAAATTGGTCAAAGGTCAAGGCCTAGCAAAGCTGATGGCATTGTCAAACTTTGACAGTCTTGACATGAACTTAATTGCAGAAATTTTAGAAATTTCAGATGAAGATGAAGAGCTAATTCCCATTGAAGAAAAGTACAACATTTTATATTGGTACAAAGACATTATTTTTGTCTTACATCATCATAGATAACCTGCCTAGTTTACAAATTCCAAGGCAAGTTTTGTGAAGCTAAAGTCTTTGAGGTACTGCATCATTGATAAAAATATGTATTGGAAAGATACTAGTGGTATTCTCTTGAATTTTTTGCTGGAAGAGGAGGTTGAAAAAGTGATTGAGGAGTTTCAAAAAGGATATTGTGGAGGTCATGATTATTGGAAGGCTACAAAAAATAGGATTCTCAGAGCATGGTATTATTGGCCTACAATGTTTAAATATGTCTACAAAAATATTGTTGCCTGCCATGAATGCCAGATTTTTTATGGTAAGAAGAAGCTTGTTCCTTTACCCTTGATGCTTATCTATGTTGAGGCACCATTTCAGAAGTGGGGGCTAGATTTTATTGGTGAGATTCATCCATCATCTTCAGGTCAGTATCACTGGATTCTGACAACAACTGATTATTTCACCAAATGGATTGAAGCAATCCCAACTAGGCAAGAAAATGATTCAGTTATCATTTCATTTTTGGAAAATAATATACTGTCTAGGTTTGGCTGCCCTATGAAGATCATCACTGATAATTCACAAGCATTAAAATCTAAGAATTTAATTAGTTTTTGTCATCAATATCACATTTCACTTGGGAATTCTACTGCATATTATCCACAAGGTAATGGTTTTGTTGAATCTTCTAACAAAGAGTATTGTGAGGATTATTAAGAAGGTGTTGTAGGAAAAATAAGAAGTCATGGAATTTGAAGCTGAAGTATGCTCTGTGGGCTGATAGAGTGTGCACAAAGAGATGAATTAGAACTTCACTTTATGATTTGGTATATGGAGCTGAAGCCATTTTTCCTACATCCTTGGGAGTGCCTGTCATGAAGCTGCTGAAAGGATTGGAGGAGGATCCAAATGAAATTCAGAGGATGATTAATCAGTTGATAGCTTTGTAGGAGAAAAGGGAGGAAGTCTATAATAGTAATCAATAATCTCAAAATATAATCAAGAAGAAATTTGACAGGAAGGTCAAGGAGGAAAACTTTCAAATCCAAGATGTGGTTTTGAAATGGGAGGCTAGGATTGAAGAAAAGGGGAAACATGGTAATTTTGAGAAAATTTGGAAAGGTCCATTTAGAGTAGCTGCATTTCATGGGAACAACACTTACATTTTGAAGGAGATGGATGGAAAACCATGTGCTGGAGGGGCTGTCAATGGAAGGTTTTTGAAGCACTATTCCTCTTCAATTCTGTTGATCATTCATTCCATTATATATATTCCATTTTATATGTTTTTCTGCTAATAAATACAAGTCGATCATCAAGCTTGAGCCCAAGGTGAAGGCCATTATATTTTTAAGGAAATATTGGAAAATTTCAAAGTTTTTTTGTTTTCAAGAAGATGGATAGCAGCACTAGAACTACAGGTTCTTTGGTGTACCACAGGGGCACACCATCCCAAGTGGAGCCAATGTTATCACTCAGAAAAAATGAAGCATCATTTGACAAAGTCCTAGAGGTTCATGTTTCAAAGGTAGGGTTATAGGATTCATTTTTCATTACTTGGACAAGGGATTTTTTAAATTTTTCTTATTTAGCCTATCCTAAGGTCTAAACCCATCCTCATTCAAATCCCCTCATGTCACATCAATCATAATTTTCTGTCATTTTTCATTTCCCAAGGTTATAGCACCAAAAGTGCCATTTTAGCCAAGAAAACACACCTTCGTAGTGAAATACACCAAGAAATTACACTTTTTGCTACGAAACTGCTAATACTTTCGTAGTGAAAATGCCTAGAAATACACTAGGAATGCTACGAAAGTAAGGTTTCCTATTTTTCATGTCAAATTAGTTGTTAGGTGCCAGAAAATGATTTGAAAAGGATAAGTTAGATGCCACTCGAGTCAGTTAGGGTAAAGATCAAGGTACATAGCCAGGGCCGAAGTCAACATCACCATTTTAAGCATGCATGAGTCATCATTATGTTATGAATGGTCATTGAACTTCAAAATCTTTACAAATTGAGTCATTTTTCATTCTATATTCCTTCTTTGCGTGTTATTGATCTCTAGAGAGCTATTTCATTGAGCCCAAGCTGAGGTTGTATTTTTAAAAAGTTTGCAGTTATCAATGATCAAGCGAGGCAGAGAAGACATTAAAGAACCATGTCTGCAAAAAGGAAGACAAATAAAGGTTGCATGGGTGCACTCTAAT
Organism: Pinus albicaulis; assembly: GCA_034641835.2. Taxonomy (NCBI): domain Eukaryota; kingdom Viridiplantae; phylum Streptophyta; class Pinopsida; order Pinales; family Pinaceae; genus Pinus; species Pinus albicaulis. Next base: position 6,712,087 of record CM076576.1, on the reverse strand, counting down.
TTTCGTCATAGTAAGATTAAGGTTCACCTTGCATACCTTGTTGATATGACTGAGGGCCTTGAGGCCTTCTCTGGTTGATGAAACAGAGTTTCTATGGCATTGATTCCCCACCTTGATATACAACTTTAAGTCTAGGTAAGGAGGGACACTTTTCCGTGGCATGATTCTCCTCATAGACTAAGCAAACTGCTATGACATTCAGTGGACATTCATTTCTTGGGTGCTTCCTGGTACATCTAGAACAAAATATGGCCAGGGCTCTCTATGCTCCCTCTTTCTTCCTTTTTACTTGCATTATGTCCATTTTCAAAGCAAAGGTGTGCAACATGTCACTCTTGAAGTCCTATAGCATGTCCCCAATCTCATGTTTGATGGAGGAGGAAGAGGAAGGGGTATTGAACGTACTTTGTCTAGCTCTACCCCTCTTCCTAAATTCCCTAGAATGGTTTCGAAAGACAATTTTGATTATTTCATAGGGTTGTTGGTAGATATCTCCTCCCGATAACATATTAAAGGTTTCTATCATCTCTTCTCTGATCCCTCGAAGACGTACAAGTTTAAGTGAGTTAGGATCAAGAGTACAGTTGGCTCTCATATAGTTCAATTGAAACCTCTCTTGATAGTCCTCTAAGGATTCATTCGATCCTAGATTCATCCTAAAGATCTCATCCTTAGTTTCCTTGGACCTACAGTAGTCTTTGTATTTTCTTCTCAAGGTCCCTTCCATCTATGCCTAGGTAGTGATGATATCCCCAGGAAGACCCATGAACTAGCACAAAGCTACATCCTTAAGGGTGGATGGGAATAGCTTCAAATTCTGATCATCATAGGTGTAGTCATAAGTCCTACAGAAAACATAAAATTCAAACATGAATGTGTCAGGGTCCTCAAAGGTAAGTCCATGAAAGTGTGGAAGAGCTAAGGGGCTAATTTTTTTCATCTTAGTTTCCACATCTGCCTCTCTTAGGGGAAAGGCTTTCTGGATCCCAGCCATGGTTAAGATAAGTGAAGCAGGTCCCTCAGTTCAAACAAGGTCTTATTCTTCTTCCTTAATAGGATCCTCAAAATATTCAAAAGGCTCTCCTATAGGGGTTTCAATCTCATTGCCACTCAAGAAGAGTTAAGGGTGGTTAGGAGGTGATGTTGGGGTTTTAGGTAAGATTTGTCTTTGAGTATTCCTACTCCTACGAGACATGAAAATCAATTTTTTTTGTATTTTTTTAATATTTCTGAAATGGCATGAAAAGAAAAGAAAACATAAAATAATGCTAAAAAAAATAAAAAAAATCTACCAGACACCTCCCCGGAAATGATGCCAAAAAGTGGTGAGCCCTGGTATTGCACCAAGAGTGCTGCAACTCCTAGGGGCTGCCCTACTTTTCTTTATCAACCTGGGGTTCGTACAAACTTGGAGGTGATCGTGCTATATACACAGTAGATGCATTCGGTTCATGTCATCCTCTTCTACTTTATGACAGGGTGCTATTTCTTAAACTATGATAAAAACTGAAAAGTAAATTTCTCGAAGGAAATGACAAAAAAAAAACTAACTTAATTTGAAGAAAGGAAATGAAACTAATTTAATGTGCATAAAGGAAATGGTAGAAATAAACTAAATTAAATTGATAAAAAGAAATGACAGGAAGGAAACTACACTAAATTTCTGAAAAGAAATGACAGGAAGGAAACTAAACTAAATTGCTGAAAGGAAATGACAGAAAGGAAACTAAACTAAATTGCAAAAAGGAAACTAATTTAAACCACACTTAACTTGGCCAATTGGCTAAACACAACCGAATTATCTTATGCTCTATCTACCATGCTTCTATCCATGTAGCTAAGCTATCCATGACTTAATTCTAATTGAAAAAGTGTTTATTTGTAGCTTGGATAAGAAAGGGGTAAAGGTGCTAATGGAGGGATAAACACCTGAAACAAGGCTTAGAAGTGAAAAGATGGGTTTAAAACTTATTAAAACTTTATTATAGTGTAAAAATTCTTTGGAGAAGAATGATTTGAAAATTTCGATGGCATACGGAAGTACGATATGCGATATCACAATCGCAATATCGCAGAGTTGGAGGAGCAGCGGAAGTGATGTTCGAGAGCGGGATAAAAATGCGAAATGCGTTGGGGTAGAAGTTGCGAAATGCGACGGGGTAAAAACTATGATTTGCGACATGGAGGAGTACAGAGAATATCACTATCGAAAAGGAAAATGTTTTGAAATTCGATTTTCAATGGGTGACGTGGCGGTAGGACCGGTGGTAGAGTGCAATGACAATATTGCAATCGGTGGTTGGAGCGGTAAGTGTTAACTAGAACCGAAGAAAAGATGCAATTTGCGATGTGTGATACAGCGGAGTTATTGAAATCAGAATTGGAGTGGTAATTCTTAAAAGAAAAAAGGAAAAGGTCGTGAAGTGCGCTTTGCGATGGGTGACGTCGTGGTAGGACCAGTGGCAAAGTGCGATGAAAATATCGTAATCGACGGTTAGATGTAATGTTCCCAATTTTAGCCTCAAGCTAAAATGGAACATTATAGTTGCATGTTTTCATTTTGTTGAATAAAAATGGGTAAATTGACTGATTCATGTAATAAACAGGAATAAAATACCTTACAATGTGAAAAGGGATCATCATGGAGCTGGATTTCACACCCTCATGTGTGAAAGAGGTTAAAATGCAAATGGACAAGGCCTAGTTGACCAAGTCAAACTGCGTTGGCATGAGTTGGAAAGCACTAAGTGGGACAGCACAGTTTTAGTGGAGGAATATTCCATGGGGGAGAAAAATTCTAGAGGAAGGAAGGTGGAGACTTCGTTGTGTTTAAAATAGGAGCAAAGCAGCCCACTAGGATTATCTTTTGATCATTTGATTATTTGTCTATTCAGACAAATTGCTGCCTCTTGCTGTTCAGCAGAGCTGCAGTGCCTTAGGGTACGAGGGAGTCCTGTATAGGATTTTCTCTCCTTCTTGAGGAGCTCATGAAGGATTTCACTCATCCTCCATATTCCGGCATTCAGGCCATAGCATCCGCCATATACATTAGCGCAGTTTCTGCAGCAGATATTGTGTAGTGTTGTTGGATGTTGCTGGGGAGGTTTCCATACACCATTTCGAGTTGATATTTCAGAGGAGGGAGGTTATCTACTTTCGGGAGGTTATTTAGGATGGTTCCTGAGCTTATTCCACTATCATTGGTAGGAGGCCAACCACTACCATCAGTTATAGCGCATGCCCTCTCATAGACTGCGTTCTAGTTGGAGCATATTTGCAGTGAGGGTATTGCAGACATTTCAGAGGGTGAGATCTTTGGTGTAGGGATCAGCCTTGCACTTCATATTTCCAAAGGAGAAGGGCTCTTCATCAGCTCTATCCATTCAACCTTCCCCATTCCATTCCATGTATTGAGTTGCTGCTGCTACCCAGCAACACCGAAATTTTAGCAGTTTTTCATATTTGAGCCAATCCTTCTAGGATTGACTTGAGGTAGTGATTGGGAGCTTATATCTTCTCTCCCAATGATGTATGAGCCATGTATATTCATATCCATGATGTTTTTCACTCAGTACAGCAGTCTCCCTTCTATGACTGCGCAGTCCCTATTCATGGGATTTTTTCTATGGTGCAGCATTTTGTATTTTGGCACATGTTTGCATGGAAGGCTTCTTGCCTTGTTCTTTTGATGTTAATTATATCATTTTTTTGTTGTTATTTCATAATAAAATGGATCAAGGGTTTCATACATTTTGGAATAATTTTTATTCACTGTTATTTCCAGTTTATGTCTTTATATTGTTGTAGCTACAACTTTAGGTTATCTTGCAAGATTCCCAATCTTGTTGTACTTCCCTATTGGGGATATTGTACTTTGAAAATTACTCTATAGACAGAGTCGGATAGTGGGCCAGGAAGCCTCTGGAGCTCATCCTTCTTTATGAAGGTGACTAACCAATAAATTCCCCTTCAGTCTATCTCTGGAATAGATTTTCTTGTCGATTGACAATGTTTCTGAAAAAGGAACATTACAGTGGTATCAGAGCATAATCTTGGCTCAGCCTGTGGATCTTCAACCAAGATGCCATCTAAGAAGATGAGGAAGAATCCACTTTGTGGAGAAGAAAAAGGAGATGAGCTAGCCAAGCTTCTCCCTACATCTACCTAGGGCTTTCATGGGAGCCACAAGCAAAAGAGAAGGGAGAGATTTGAAGAATCTCCACAAGGGTTTGAAACAAAAACAAACTATAGGGTTTCTGATGATGAATGTGAACATGCAGTCACATATTTTGATGCACAGCACAGTCACAGGTGCAGTTTTGTCATTAAAGAGATGGAAAAAGAAGGAGAGGTGACCAAGAAGAAAACTCTTGGAGATTTTCTAAGAGATTATGAGTCTCATACTTCGGCATTCAGAGATCATCTCACTTCATGGATTTTTGCAAGTCTAAGGTGAAGGGGAGCCAGTAGCAAGATAGATTTGTTCTATCTACTTTCAGGATTTCACCTATATGAGTAGCCAAAGCATGGGAAAAGGAGCTGAAGACCTTGTTGCAGCAGCACAAAGTTCCAAGGAGGTGCTATCAGATTTGCAGCGCTGCACTTTAGAGGTAAGACCTATGCATGGTGGATATTTGAGTCATGCTCTTTAAAAGGATGAAAATACTTCTTCCCATTTTAGATTCATTGGAACAATGATGGAAGGATTTGGTTGGAGAAAATCTGAAAAACATGCGGAGAAACAAACCAAGACTTTGCATGTGAAGGGAGGAAACATAAACTCAGATCCACTTCAGAACATTTTTGAGGAGGCTGACATATTGCAACATACCTTGTTGAAGGCAAGGTATCCATCTCATATTCTTGCATAAGAGAGCATGGAGGTCTCTTTTTCAAAAGGAGATCAAATTTTGGGAGAAGTTGCCCCTACATGTTGATGAGGAGGAGGGAAACTGCACTGGGATAGCTAGAGTTGATCCAGTGCCTCATGCAGAGGTAAGAGGAGCTCTTGCTCCACATATATGGATTATTTGTCTTTGCAAGAAATTCCCCAGGATCTCCCATGTAGAGATCAAGGCACAACTCATGATACATCTGTGCTATTGGTAGTAAGGTGCAGAGCTATGGAGATAGGAGGAGGAGCTAGGGAGTATGATCAGCATCATATGATGAGGATCACACACCTTTTCTATTTTATGAGTTTGATGCACCTAAGATGATGATTGGATTGCGTAGTGGAAGCATGGAGGTTTTTCTCCATTCATACATTCAGTCATCTCTTGATGATGGTGTCTCGCTGCATGGAGACATTGCACCAAGGAGACCACTAGATCAGCAAAGGAGGTTGGATGCTCCATATTTGGGGGCTTCACACCTTGATTTCAGGAGGGTGAAAACCTTGGGAAATTTCATTATAGCGCAAAGAGTTTGGGATAGACTCAAGGAGGAGGGAGACACTCTCTCATTTTTAGCATCACCCACTCTCATCAGTCATACTGCGCTGACAGATTTTTCTGCAGGGATGGAGGATTGCATCTTCATGATGTAGGATGAATGCTCCATATATTTAGTGAGAGAGATGATACCTCCTTTTAGGAAGGGCTCTTTCATGCATTGGATTAGATGAAGGCCACTCATGCTTACATTTCCCAGGATCGGGAGATTCTTTGGAGGTGATAGTCTCTCATGGGAGGCTCATTTTCAGAGAGCATAATTTCTATTTGAGCATGAGTAGCTGCATGATGGCATGGAAAAAACTTGGAGCATGACTTTGGCATGAGGGGATGTCAAGGTAGCAGGTAGCAGTGTGATGGAGCACCATATTGCAAAACACCAACGTTGTCTATGTGGAGGATTGATCCAGGATGGAGGACTCAACTTTGGTTGAGTATTGCCTAGGATCTTGATGCATGCATGATTCTTGGATGGCCTTGCTGAAGATGGAAGATACTTAGTGGATGATATGATCATCTATCATCAAGGCAGACTCTTCTTGACTATATTTTCTAGTCTCAAGGAGAAACTATTGCATGCAGCACATGAGGACTTCCTAGCTATGCACTTGGATGCATACTTTTCTTTTCTAGAGGAGTTCACTTGGGAGGGCATCCAGTATGATCTACATCAGCATATGTTTAGATGCAGAGCCTAGATGATTTTGGAGAGGTTGGAACAACCATTCCCTTACTCACTAGAGGGGAGGGAGAGCATTCAGATGAGCCATTTTAGCGCAAGGTCTCAAGTACATGGTAGAGAAGGTATCATTTCCCATTTTGTACCTCTTTACTTCATATGAAAACTTGTTTCTATTTCATATTGCTCCTTATGTATTTCTGATGTTGTATATCTATTGAGGAGCATTATTTGGAGAAAATTGTATGTACAGCCCATTGGGAGCATGATTCTCCCCATTATACATGTTTATGCTACAAGAGATACCATGGGCAAACCATGATTGCCACATTGCTACTTGTACCTTCTTGTGGGAAAGACCACTTGGAGAATTTGCAGAGGCATTTCATGGCTGATTTTCTTCATGGGGTAGATTGGGCCATTCTTGGAGGCCATAATATTTCATCCCAAGGATAGAGGCATCCCCATGAACACTTCACATGGAGACAGGACCATATTGAGAAGCACAAGCACACTCTCCATTCAACCCCAACACATTGCAAAAACTGGGGGTTGAGATTTTCATTTGGATGATAGCATGGATGAGAAGATCATCATTGGGAGTAGAATTATCCCATGCATATCATCTCTCCTACCTTAAGGAGGCAACATTCTAGCAGGATGGATTCCACTACACCTTCTATCTTTCCATGAGGAGCATTATTTTCAGTTTACATACTTGGGAGAGAGCATTGGAGGACAGATTTATCGCAACATATTTGAGCAGTGGTGGGACCATGGATGAGGAGGCCACAAGAGAAGAAGGAGGAGGAATTTTTTTCACTCTATGCAGTTTCTTGAGGACAACCAACATGTGGGAGGGGAGGACTATAATGTTCCCAATTTTAGCCTCAAGCTAAAATGGAACATTATAGTTGCATGTTTTCATTTTGTTGAATAAAAATGGGTAAAGTGACCCATTCATGTAATAAATTAAAAGAATAAAATCCCTTACAATGTGAAAAGGGATCATCATGGAGTTGGATTTCACACCCTCATGTGCGAAAGAGGTTAAAATGCAAATGGACAAGGCCTAGTTGACCAAGTCAAACTGCGTTGGCATGAGTTGGAAAGCACTAATTGGGACAACGCAGTTTTAGTGGAGGAATATTCCATGGGGGAGGAAACTTCTATAGGAAGGAAGGTGGATACTTCGTTGTGTTTAAAAGAGGAGCAAAGCATCCCATTGGGATTATCTTTTGATCATTTGATTATTTGTCTATTCAGACAAATTTCTACCTCTTGTTGTTCAACAGAGTTGCAGTGCCTTAGGGCACGAGGGAGTCCTGTTTAGGATTTCCTCTCCTTCTTGAGGAGCTCATGAAGGATTTCACTTATCCTCCATATTTCGGCATTCAGGCTATAGCATCTTCCATCTACATCAGCGTAGTTTCTGCAGCAGATATTTTGCAGTGTTGCTGGATGTTGCTGGGGAGGTTTCCATACACCATTTCGAGTTGATATTTCAGAGGAGGGAGGTTCTAAACTTTTGGGAGGTTAGTGAGGATGGTTCCCAAGCTTATTCCACTATAATTGGCAGGAGGCCAACCACTACCATCAGTTACATCGCAGGCCCTCTCATAGACTGCGTTCTAGTTAGAGCATATTTGTAGTGAGGGTATTGCAGACATTTCATAGCGTGAGATCTTTGGTGTAGGGATCAGCCTTGCACTTCATATTTCCAAAGGATAAGGGCTCTTCATAAGCTCCAACCATTCAACCTTATCCATTCCATTCCATGTATTGAGTTGCTGCTGCTACCCAGAAACTCCGACATTTTAGCAGTTTTGCATATTTGAGCCAATCCTTCTAGGATTGACTTGAGGTAGTGATTGGGAGCTTATATCTTCTCTCCCAATGATGTATGAGCCATGTATATGCAGATCCATGATGTTTTTCACTCAGTACATCAGTCTCCCTTCTATGACTGTGCAATCCCTATTTATGGGATTTCTGCTATGGTGCAACATTTTGTATTTTGGCACATGTTTGCATGGAAGGCTTCTTGCATTGTTCTTTTGATGTTCATTGTACCATTTTTCTGCTGTTATTTCATAATAAAATGGCTCAAGGGTTTCATACATTTTGGCATAATGTTTATTCACTGCTATTTCTAGTTTATGTCTTTATATTGTTGTAGCTGCAACTTTGGGTTATCTTGCAAGATTCAAAATCTTGTTGTCCTTCCCTATTGGGGATATTGTCCTTTGACAATTACTCTATAAACAGAGTCTGATAGTGGGCTAGGAAGCCTATGGAGCTCATCCTTATTTATGAAGGTGACTAACCAGTAAATTCACCTTCAGTCTATCTCTGGAATAGATTTTCTTATCGATTGACAATGTTTATGAAAAAGGAACATTACATTGGAGTGGTAAGTGTTAATGGGAACCGAAGAAAAGATGTGATTTACGATGTGCGATGAAAAAAATTTATCGCAATCAGCGTTGGAGTGGTAAGTCTTAAAATAAAAAGGGAAAAGGTCGCGAAGTGCGATTTGTGATTTGCGAAGTATAGTAGCGGGAGTTTCGATGAGGAAAGGCGGAGGTCGAATTTCAATGGTTTTCAAGCATTTTGCGTTAAAAAGGGTAAGGAAACCATGACCAATAAGAACAAAGGAATAAGGTGGACTAGATATTTTAAGTGTTTTTAGGGATAAAAGGTGGGTGTAGTAGTGAGAGTGATGTTGGCTTTAGGGGTCTTGACCCAGGTTCGGTCTTAAGGTTTTCCAACAAACCCCTGTACTACTGGCCCTTTCGGAAATGACCGGCTTGCGTAGGTCAAGGTCTCACCCGAAGTATTATGGGAGGGTTCTAGAACCAGGTTTTTTCACCCTAAGAGAGAGAGAAATTCAATTGAAGTGGGTTGTTTTAGATCAGATAGACCTGTTGATCCCTTAGTTAAACTGAGAGGGAGGGGGTGAACAATCATAATAATTGAGCAGCATGTATTAAGCAGAACAAATATAGAGTATCAACACATTATCATCATGCATATAGACAACAGGTATAAGTGGAAACCCATAAAGGGATAAAACCACATCTTATTATTGTTGTGATGCAAAGGTAAGCTCCAACTCCCTCTCACCACTGATTTTCTGTAGGTTCCAACCTCAATTCTGCAAGCTACAAGTTGCAAGGAAGCTCCAACTCCCAAATATTTTCTGCAGGCTCCAACCTACAGGAGGCTCCTACCTCAACCAGCTACAACTGACTTCTATCAAGCTACAACTTGATATGGAAGCACCAACTTCCTCTATTTTCTACAGGCTACAACCTATAGGAGGCTCCTACCTCAGTCAGCTACAACTGACATCAATAAAGCTACAACTTGATAGGGAAGCTCCAACTTCCTCACTCTTTCATAAAACACTTGCTGATTTACCTAGATATCAGCTCTGTTTTGTACCATCTTCATTGCTGTGCACCAGCCTTCATATCTGCCCTGCATCATCTCTGCATTTTCTCAGATTCTCTATCAGCTCCTCCTTCTTCTCTGCCTCATTACTTCATTTCTGCATTCTCTCATTGTTCACAGTAGTTGTGTATTTGCTGCATATATAACTGCTTTTCTATAATACTTAATTAACTCTCGGCGATATAATAATAGGCCCTTTTAACAAAAAAATAGCCTTTCGGGCCCGCTAGTCGAACTTTTTCTATTTTCCCGATGCGATGAGTCTCCTTCGATAATTTCCGATTGCGATTACATCCTTTGCGATCATTCCTATGCGATTAATCGCAATCACAAACTTCAATAACATGTTCCACTGCTTTGTCTTTACTCCGATGCAATGGCCCCACACTGCACAGATATATGTATATATATTATTTCATATATACTTGCCGCTTTACTTTCTATTTATTCTTCAGCTTTGGTTAAAAATCTCGGAGTAATCATATATTGACCTTTTTCTTTTATATGGAGCCCACATTACAAAGACACTCCGCCTCATTTAACTTTCCAATTGTAGTCGCAACATTCAGAAGTTATCTTGTGCCTTTGGTCATTTGATTTTCACCGATGTGATTTGTGAAGGTCCCACCATGCAATATTTCAGCATTTAAAAGTCATACGTTATATTTCTCTTTTATCCGTCGAAGCACTTTAACAAAGGAAAATCTTGTATTTTCGTGTTTGAATCTCTGCCGATGCGATGGGTCACTGTGGACCCCACTCTAACTTACTTCATGATCCAACGATTGCTATCGACCGTGATCCAACAGTTGCGATTGGATCGCACCATCGCAATCACAATATTCAACAACTTGTTCACTTGCACTTTCGTTGCGCCGATGTGATGACTTCGATGTAGATCCAACGGTTGCCGTTAACTGGGATCGGACAGTTGCGATTAAATCGCTCAATCGCAATCGCAACTTTCAAATTGTCGCTACATTGTTTTTCCATTCCACCGATGCGATTAGGAATCGCCGATGCAATTATATCTCCACCGTTGATCTTCTATTTCCAACACGATCTCCGCTGTCGATCTTCAACACTTCCGAAAGCCGCTTCTACTGTTTATTGCATGGTTCCACTTCTATTCATGATTTCGCCTTTTATTAACACATTGGGTTATGTTCATGTTCCTTTGTATTTTATTCGAAACTCCGACCTTGGTTTAAAACATAAACCATTACATGATCCACCTTTAATATTGGGTCCCATAATTATTTTAGCGTACCATTCACATCCAACAGTCTATCTGCTCTCGCACTCCAACTAAACTTTGGACGCCCATCCGACGAATGATGCACAATATCGCGCAAATTAATTTTTCAGGGTTTAATCTTCAAAAATTACGCAATATTCGTGGTTTTTGAAAACCACCTCTATCTTACGTGTCAAGCATAGACCTATATTGCGTTTTTTTGAGAAATTCTACTTACCGGTCTTGAGGTCGCGCGAGACTAGTTGTTTTGGGTTTAAAAACCACTGTTCCTATTCATCGTTGGGTCCCATCATACTTCCTTTGTTTGTTTAACTGAACCTTCGGAATAGTGTTAATTCCTTCAAAAATGTTTCGGCAATACATTACTTAAGTGAACTCTTTTGTGTCCAATGCTTCAGAATATTATAATATGCACTTGCCCTGTAGGACCCATGTACTTATATCATCGCATCGCATCGCAACTCCGCTGCCTCTGTTTCATAGTCTACCTTGCTGCCTTTTCTGATTGAGATTTGCGATCTCATCGCATCGCATCTCTGCTTCACAACTTTACCTCTCTGCTTCTTTCCCAATTGTGATATGCGATCGCATCGCATCGCATCTCCATTACATTGCCTCTTCTTCTATTCACTGTCTACTTTTTCTGCTCCTTTGCATTATTGCTGGTTCAGGTGTTGCTCCTTTGTGCTCCTTTGCCATCAATGACAATATTTCCAACAGTCTCCCCCTTTGGCATTGATGGCAATACTCCACCAATACTTCCTTCAGGACTTCCTCTGCTTTTCTTATTTCGCTTGCTTTTCCTCCCCTTGACATCAATGGCAAAGGGTTGCACATATCCTAGTGTGGTTTCCAAACCTTGTCCATTATACTCTGATCTTGAGGACCTGTTACATGCATTGCTCACTTGCTCTGGCTCTTTCGTGACAATCTTTGTAGACTGATCTCCCCCTGGAATGATGTTTTCTTTTCTTTTCTCCCACTGGAATGATGCTTTCTTTTTATGTCAGAGAGTAGCATCTGCAGACACTACCCCTAGTTTGTCTCTCAGATATTCGAATGGTTCTTTAGCAAGAGGTTTTTTGAATATGTCTGTTGTTTGTTCCTTTGTTGGCACATATTCCAACTTCACTACTTTCTGTGCTACTTGTTCTCTGAGGAAATGGTACTTGATTGGGATGTGCTTTGTTTTTTAATGAAGTACAAGATTTTTTGATATACTTATTGCACTTGTATTGTCACATTTGATAGAAATAGGTTCATCAATTCTTACCTTCATGTCTTGGAGAGTTTTATTCATCCACATTACTTGTGTGCAACATGCTACTACTGCTATGTATTCTGCTTCTGCTGTAGATAGAGAAATAGAAGTTTGCTTCTTGCTTAGCCATGCCACCAGAATTTTTCCCAAATAGAATGCACCTCCACTTGTGCTTTTCCTGTCATTCACACAACTGGCCCAATCTACATCTATATATGCTGTCAATGTGAAGCTCTTGCCTTTTGGATACCATAGCCCATAATGTGCAGTTCCTTGTAGATATCTGAATATTCTTTTGACTACCAGTAAGTGATTTTGTTTTGGTGCTGCTTGATATCTTGCCACAATTCCTACTACCAACATAATGTCTGGTCTAGAAGCTATTAGGTATAGCAGACTTCCTATCATTGATTTGTAAATTTTTTGATCTACATCTTCTGATCCATCATTAGCACATAGTTTGCATCCAGTGATCATGGGAGTTGACACAGGTTTGCAGTCTTCCATTTGGAACCTTCTCAACATCTCTCTTAAGTATTTTTCTTGTGAGATGAATGTTCCTATGTTCTTCTATTGAATTTTAAGTCCTAAATAGAAGGTGAGCTCTCCAATCATAGACATCTCAAATTCTGATTTCATTTCTTCAGCAAATCCTTTTGCTAACTCGTCCTTTTTGCTTCCAAACATGATGTCATCTACATACACTACTACAATTAGGAGATCATTTTCAGTAGATTTTATGTACAGATTGATATCTACTCCTCCTTTCTTAAACCCTTGTTTTTGCAAATATTTGTCCAACCTTGAATACCATGCACAAGGAGCTTGTTTCAGACCATATAAGGCTTTATTTAATCTGCACACATAGTCATGTTTATCTATTAATGAGAATCCTTCATGTTGTTCCATGTAGAATTCTTCCTCTAGATCTCCATTCAGGAAGGCAGACTTGACATCCATTTGATATACCTTGAAATCATAATAGCATGCAAAGGCCAGAAACATTCTGATTGCTTCCATTTTGGCTACAGTGGCAAAGGTTTCATCATAATCAAGACCTTAAATTTGTGAATATCCCTTGCATACAAGTTTGGCTTTATTTCTGATTACCTACCCTTTTTCATTCATCTTATTCTTGAATATCCATTTTGTGCCAATGAAATTTTTCCCAGTGGGTCTTAGAACTAATTCCCAGGTATTTTTCTTCTCAATTTTTTCCAATTATTCATTCATAGGATTCACCCAATATTTGTCTTTGGTGGCTTTTGCAAACTTCTTTGGCTCTATTTGAGATAACATGGCTAGGTATACTTCTTCTGTCTGTTCAGCTAGCTATCTTCGTGTCTGGACTCCTTCATTCTTGTCCCCAATGATTTGATCTTCTGGATGATTATTTTGAGTGTATCTTGAGGGACCTTTTGAGTTTAACTCAATGTCTTCTGTTGTCTTGCTTAGTTCATCATCATCTTGGTTCTCTTCTTCATGATCTTCTGGAGGATTACTGCAACTTGTACATCTTGTCCCGTTTGGTAGATCTTCAACACATCTTACATCAATTCTTTCCACAATTTTGTGTAGTATTTTGTTGTAGCACCTGTAACCCTTACTCTTGGATGCATGTCCTAAAAATATTCCTTCATCTGCTCTTGCATCAAGCTTTCCCAGAGTTTCATCATTATTTTTAATGAAACACTTGCTTCCAAAGACTTTAAAGTGTTTGATTGATGTTGGTTTACCATGCCATAGTTCATAAGGAGTCTTGTCATATTTTGGTCTTAAATGAGCTTTTTTAAGAATGTGAACAGCTGTGTGTACTGCTTCTGCCCAGAAAGTTTGGGGAATGTTACTTGATTTCATCATTGCTCTGGCTATCTGTTGTACTGATCTGTTTTGTCTCTCTGCTACTCCATTATGTTGACGTGTACCTGCAATATTAAACTATTATTTTATCCCATGCTCATTGCATAGGTCTGCAAAATCATAGTCGGTGAATTAACCTCCTATGTCTGATCTGATGCACTTTAGCCTGCATCCAGTTTGATTTTCTGCCATTGCCTTGAATATCTTGAATATCTCAAGTGCTTCCGATTTGTATTTGAGAAATGTTGCCCATGTCATTCTGGAAAAATCACCTATTATCAGCATGAAATAAGATTCTCCACTAGGTGCTTTAGTTCTTGAAGGTCCACACAGGTCCATGTGTACAAGCTGAAGTGGCCTACTAGTAGATAGTTGCTCTTTGGTCTTGAATGATGTGCGGGTCTGCTTGCCTAGTTGGCAGGATTTACATATGGTATTTGAAGGCTTCTTTATGACTGGCATATCTCTGACAGCATTCTTCTTGCTTAGACTTATGATGTGGTCAAAGTTAAGGTGTCCCAATCTTCTATGTCATAACCATGATTCCTCAAGTTTGCTAAGATGGCATGCTTCATTCTCTTCTTTTACTATATAGACATTACTTTCTGTTCGAACACCTTTGATAAAGGTCTTTCATGTGGTGCTTGATCTTACTTCACAGTATTGTGCTCTAAAAAGAACCTAATAGCCTTTGTCACATATTTGACTAACACTTAGCAGATTGGCTTTTAGCCCATCCACAAATAGTACATATTGAGCCTTTCCTCTTCCATTTTCCAGACTAACTGAACCTTTCCTTTTGATTTTCCCTACTTTATCATTGCCGAATGTAACATTCCCAGATTTATTTTCATCAAAGGTTACAAACTTGCTTCTATCTCCAGTCATATGTTTTGAGCATCCATTGTCTAAATACCATTGGCTTTTCAGGTCTTGAGCTATTAGAGTCAGGTCACATTTATTCACTTTTTTTTCCACTACATGCATCCTTTTGTTTGGTACCTTTTCTGAGATGATGAACCACCTTCTCTGAGTGGACATTGGGAAGACATATGTCTGATTTCATGGCATACAAAGCATTTGATCATATATTTAACAAGATTATGAGTATGAGTGAACTCTCCATAATTCATAACTCTCCTTGAGGTTTTGAACATCAGCCTTTGTCCATATGCTCTGCACTCTTTGGCTTTATGGCCGAACTCCTTACAGTAAAAACAATACCCATAAAAACAACTAGCGTACCTGATGAAGGGTTGTCTTCTCCATTTGATTGCTTGAGGTAGTCTTTCCACTTTTTGCATCCTTTGCAGTTTGGAATCAATTCTCCTTTTATGACAGTGTGCAGCAATATGTCCCTGTTTTTGACAAGCATAGCAAGTGAAATTTTTCATAGGGGGGAAGAATCTCCTTTGATAGCTTCCAAATTTGATATATTTAGGAGTATATGAGCCTTTTCCAGTTGACTGTTTATTTGTTCTGTTCTTTGTCATTTGAGGTTCCTTCATGTTTCTATTTACTTCATTGTAGGCTTCTACTTCTATAGGAACCTTATGAGTTGCTTCATTATCCTTAACAACTTTTACAAAAATGATATTCCTATTATCTGTTTCTTTGACTTTACTTGTTTCAACTTCATAGCCTATCCCAGTTTTTATCAGAGGAGATCTTTGAGCATCTAGTATTTTATTTAACTTATCAGAGCTTGTCATTTGAGGAGTATTCATTAATAATTCTCTTTGAGATTTTTCTAATTTCTTTCTCAGGCACACTACTTCTTCTTCCAATTTCTCTTGTTTCTGAATTTTATCCTTAATTTTCTTAAGTAGAGTGTCTTCTACCTTCTTGGCTTCTTCAAGCTCTAATTTCAACTGAATGAGGTCTTCTGAGTTTTGTTCTTCTCTTACATATTTGAGAAGGATGTATTTCTGTTTTCTGCACTTTAGTTTAAGTCTATATATTTCCTCCAAGGCACTTCTTAGCTCCCCCTCAAGATCAACTTCACCTTCTTCCTCATCTTCTAGAAGGAATCCTTCAAGTTCTTCCTTGGCCATCAATACAAATTCAGAGGTTCCCTCTTCATTAGAGGATTCATCTGAGCTTTTAGATGCACTGCTATCTTGCTGAAGATACAATGATTTTCTATTGTGTCTATTCCATTTCTGCCAATTCTTTGATTTGGTTTTCTCTGTCTCTGGAATCTGATTCTTTGTCTTCTTATAAGGACACTTAGATGCATAGTGTCCAATTCTTCCACAGTTAAAGCATTTAAATGGAAGTTTTCCTTTATACTTGCCTGAGCCTCTTTCCAATCTTCTAACAAATTTGGCCTCTTCTTCATCAGAGCAGGAGCATGTATCTTCTTTTCCTTCTTTGTTATTTTCTTTCTTAAAGGCTGCCTCCCTTACATTTGACTTCCTCTGTTGTAGTCTCATCTCATAGGCTATTAGGTTTCCTAGTAATTGATTCATGGTCAAAGTTTCCCAATCAACTGTTTATTCTATGGTGGAAACCTCGGGGTTAAAGCTGGATGGTAAAGATCTTAGAATCTTTTGAACAATTATAGATTATTTTATGGTTTCTCCTAGAGCTTTCATGTTATTCACAATTTCTACAACCCTTAAAAAGAAGCTGGCAATGTATTCATCATCATTCATTTTTATATTTTCAAACTGAGCTCTATGGACTTGAAGTTTGGCTATCTTCACCTTTTTGTCTCCCTCATGGATGTTTTCTAGAGTGTCCCATATTTATTTGGGAGTCTCTTTGTGCATTACTTTGATAAATTCTACCTCACACAATCCATTTAAGATTGCATTCATGGCTTTTTCATTAGCTACAAAATCTTGTTTGGCTTCTTTCTCTGAGTCAGTTGCCTTTGGGGCATATCCCAATTCCACAGCAGCCCAAACTTCTATTCCTAGGGACATTATGTACGTCCTCATTCTTATTTTCCAGAAGGCATAGTTTTCACCAGTGAACAAAAGGGGTTTATTTGTTGAGCATCCTTCTTGACTGGCCATCCTGGGGACCTAGGATCTTCTTCCAGTTGTTAGACTAATACAGAAGGGACTGGCTCCGATACCAATTGTTGATCCCTTAGTTAAACTTAGAGGGGGGGGTGAATCAGTTTAACACATTCATGGTCTTTTAAAACTTTTCTTTTAAAGCTAATTTACACCTTTTATACTCTTCACATCATCATTTTTTGGTCAAATTAATATACAATGGAACAACAATCATAATAATTGAGCAGCAGGTATTAAGCAGAACAAATACAGAGTATCAACACATTATCATCATGCATATAGACAAAAGGTATAAGTGGAAACCCACAAAGGGAGAAAACCACATCTTATTATTGTTGTGATGCAAAGGCAAGCTCCAACTCCCTCTCACCACTGATTTTCTGTAGGCTCCAACCTCAATTCTGCAAGCTACAACTTGCAAGGAAGCTCCAACTCCCAACTATTTTCTGCAGGCTCCAATCTACAGGAGGCTCCTACCTCAGCCAGCTACAACTAAATTCTATCAAGCTACAACTTGATATGGAAGCACCAACTTCCTCTATTTTCTGCAGGCTACAACCTACAGGAGGCTCCTACCTCAGTCAGCTACAAATGACATCAATCAAGCTACAACTTGATAGGGAAGCTCCAAATTCCTCACTCTTTCATAAAACACTTGCTGATTTACCTGGATATCAGCTCTGTTCTATACCATCTTCACTGCTGTGCACCAGCCTTCTGTTGTGACCAGCAACAACCCCCCTTTTTATTTAAAATTTGTAATAATACTAAATAAATGGGGACCCTTAGTTAAAATCCAAAAAAAAAAATCAATTAGCATTTTGTTTTCCTTTTCAAATAAAACTTTATATCATAAACTTAGGGAAATTCCTTAGAAAAACCTTAAGAAACACTTAAGTTTATGATAAATTACAATAAAAATTTTCTTTAATCGAAATAGCGCATCCATCGCAAAATGGTAGATATCTTTTGTAAAACTGAAATTGCGATTTTGCGATATTGCGATAACGCGATCCCAAAAAGCCTATACCGGTCGCAAATCGCAGATCGCAGAAATGTGTTAAATGAATACTTTTTGATTTTCGATATTTGCGATATGCGATATTTGCGATGGTTACGTTTTGAGAAAATTGCGATATTGCGATATTGCAATATTGTGCAGCAAATCGCAGATCGCAATGTCGCAGATTCATAAAAGCGTGTTGTTCAAAGAAAATCTTTCCATAAATCAATACCCGTTTTTCGCTTTAATGATTGGATTAAATGAATGGATTGTCAATTAATGGTAAATGGGATTTTTTTTTGATTGAAAGGTCGTTTCATGTTAAAATAATATATTTCATCCGCCTTTGCATTTAAAACTATCTCATCACCTTTCTCATGCCATTACTCTCATTTAACTCGTAAAACCGCAGGCGCGAAGGAGCAAACGACTATACAAAGCATTCACAGAAAATTATGGGTAAGAAAGAGAAGACTTCAAATCCTGAAAATAGAGAAATGGCTTCACTGTATACAGGCACTGCTTACAATAAGGATTCCGGTATAACCACTTGGGAAGGAATGTATAATTTACTTGAAGAAGAAAATCCTGTGGTGATGCAAGTTGCGGCTACAGCAGGCTCAAGTAATTCATCTGAGGCAACCCTTAAAGAACTGGCTTGTTCATTTCTGCATAGGATAGCGGCAAGACCAAGAATTCTCCCGTACATAGACATGGTAAAATGGGTGATGGACAGCACCGATATTTCAGACAGGCAATTTAGAAATCTAGATCAAGAGCTAATCGGGTCGTTCACTACGGAAGATTTGAGGCTGATGTATCATTTTCCAGAACCTCGGGCGACTTATAATAAGCAATTTATGGAGAATTTTGCCAAATAACATGCAAATTTGGTAGAATGCACGCAGGAATGGACCAAAATAGATGAACCATTGAAGAAAAACAAACACGGTATGTACAGTACTGGTTCACTTACCTCTCCATATTTTTTTGCTGCTGCCATGTTATGCAGGCTTTTTGGAAAGCCTAACATAAATATGATCTTGCCTGAATGGCTCCCTTTGTTGAATGCTGCTGTTAATTCTACAATTGTAGACTGGGCCAAAATCTTGTCTGATAATTTGGCCACTGCTATTTTCCATTACCGGTCTAAACGAAGTGTTTCTCAGAGGATTTATCCTCCTTTTTATTTATCTGCCTATGTCATGGACGCTATCTATTTTGTTTCTAAATTCCCTTTGATGGGTTGGCAATGGACGATTCAAGATCCTTTGCCTATTCATGTGTATCACAAGGAACTGTGGGAATCTAAGTTTGTCCCCCATTTTTACAAAATTTTCCATGGTATAATGCTGCCATTGTACAGAACATTGCATAATAAGGATGCCCCAAGGTTATCCCCAGAAACAGAGGTCGACATTCTCCCTGTCGTGAGATGGTTTGGAGAAGAGTTGTTCACTTATGTTAGGGTTTTTGGAAGTTCTACTTCACCTCATGTTTTACCCTTATATGTTTCTGATAAGCTTATAGCTCGGGAAATTGCTTATCAAACCTGTGGTCAAGGAGGCTTGACAAAGGAATTAAAAGAGAAGAAGAAAGGAATTTGGCCACAATTCCCCATAAACTGTGGAACATTTTCTGTTTGATGTTGGCCACGCATTCAAAGAGGTAAGCAACATTACATGCTTACAACTGTTCAAGTTTTCGAGAAGGTTATTTGACCCAAATAATGTTGTTAAAAATTTTACTACTGCAATCAGAGTAAGGGAATTTTCTGGGGAACATGATCTTTTTGATGATATGTTCCAAACAAAAGGTTCATTTAAAGAAGTTTTGAATTCAGCTCAAATGCAGTTATCTCCAGAGGAATTCCAGGAATTTAAACTTTACAGAGAGAGAAGACTAACTACTATTCCTTTGGAAAATCTACACTTGGAACCCGCAAGGGAACAAACTCTTAGCGTTAGTCTTAATGACAGTTCGAGTACAGATAAATCTAAGTCAAAATCTGAAAAAGAGACTTCTGAACGTTCTAATAAGTCTAATGAAGAGGAAGATAAAATTGAAGAATCAGTGAAAGATTCTGCTCAATCGAAAGAGCTTCCTCAACAGCAAATTTTGACTTCTCAGCAGATAAATCCTTCTCCTACCAATGTACAGCAACAGTCAGTCACCATTGAATTAGACAAAGAATGGGAAAGCTTTAATCAATTGATTAATGTAGAAGGACAGAATATATAGACCCCTATACAGACAACCAAAGTTTTGAGCACAGGAATAAGTAGCACAGTCACAGAAACTGAGCACATACCTATCACACCCTCGTCTGAAATTGTACTTAATGTAGAGGACATTCCTCCTCTAGATGTATTCTACAGCCCAAAATACAAAGCAGTAGTGAAGAAACAAAGGAAGAAGAGAAAGTTAGAAGGTGCAATTGCTACTGAAGCAGAACAACTAGATGTCTTGTGGAAGGATCCTACCACAGAGCCTCTTGATAATCTTGCTAAGTTATCTCAAATTACAGGGGCTTATGCTTCTGCAACTATTGACAAAGCATTTGAGATATAACTCTTATTAAATTAAAAAGAAGAACAGATAAAAGCTCCGCAACAGCAATTGCAACAGGTACAGGCCAATAATGAAGCACAGATGAAACTTGAAAAGTTACAGCAACAATTTCAAGAAATGCAAACTGGACATCAAAAAAGTTTGGCTGATAAAGAAAAAAAAATACAGATTATCCAAGATCAGCACAAAGATGATCCTAAGCTTCCAGAGTTTATTTCAGAAACTATCTCTTTAAACAATCAACTACTGCAACAAGAAGAAGTATTATGCCAAAAAATCTTGCAATGGAATTCTTTTTGCCAAGAGAGTGATAAGATCACTAATCATGTCATAGATTTACGAAATGATTATGATTTAATTAATGAAAATATTACTGATTATTTGGTATGGCAAAAAATAGAGGAAGGAAGAAAAGCTGGTGCACCAATTATTAATGAAAACCATAAAGAAATACTTTTCAATAACTGGGATGCACAAATCAGAAGGGCAGAGAAAGCAGCAGAGGAGGCATCTACAACAGCAAACAGTCTTACTGATTGTGTAAATGATAATTTGCACAAAGAAAATTTGATTTCAGAAACTGTTCCGGGATATCTCCCACAGGCACATCAACTACAAACAGAATGGAGGCAAAAGGCAGAAGAAAGAGCAAAATCAATCCAAGGGTTGACAAGATTAAACTGGGATGCTTACTGGACATACTTAGTGAAACCACACAGTCAGCACAGTGCGCTTAATTGTATCATCAATTCTGCTGAGAAGATTGCGCCTACACTTGCCGATTCTGTCTTTTCAGGACAGTTGAAATCTGAAGTCGGTCAACCACATCTTCTCAAAACAATGCTAGATGCCTGCAAGTTTAAAGATCAATTTCATAAGTAGTTAGTTAATAGTCTTTATTTTTAGATTTAGTTTTATTTTTACTGTATTTTTGCCTAGGAAAAGGACGGTCATTTAAACCGAATCCTTAATTTTTGTAATAGGCTATTTTTAGATTTAGCTAAGTAGTATTTAAACCCTTCTCATGCATTTAGAGAAGGGTCCTGGATTATTATATTTTTGGACTTGGATATTACATTTCTGTACTCCACTGACTTTTATATTTTATAAAGGATCACATCTGGTGATTTTATGCAGAATTATCTTTAAGTGTTGCATTTTTGTACCTTGGATTTGATTTCGTATCAGAATTACTGGATTAGAGTATCAGATTTCATTTGAAATCTTTCAAGATGAATAAGGTATTTCTATCTGTTCACTATTGATTTCTTTTGTCTTATGATATTCGCTTTAAAATTTGCTATCATTTATATATATTTGGTTTTCACAACGTTTCTTTATATATCATTTCTGAGTATAATTGAAATGTTATTTTTTCATAAGTATATATAGATGATATACAGTGATGAATGCAATATGCTAATATAACTCTGTTTAATTTCTTAAACAGAGTTATCTTTATTTGTTATTGCACAATTTCAATTAAACTTTAATACATTTTTATGGTTATTGTTAAATTGGAATAATTTTAAGTTGTATTCACATATGATTGCCCAGGTTAGTTTTAGAATTTCTTTATCAGTATTTAGTTTAAATTAGATAGTTTTATTTCAGTCAATTTAGTCCCATTTTCACTCATCCAAATCAACCCATCACCAACCCATTAGTTATAAGGAAACTGGTCCTTTAAATCCAGTCGGAGCCACCATACCAAACGGAAAAGGAGCTGTCCTAAGGTCTCGACCGAGTGGTTTTCCCCAATGTTTGAAGCAGAGATTTTCTAGGCTTCAACATTTTTGGCACTAGAAGGAGGGCATGAGCTATGAATGGCAAGTAAATCTTTACCCACAAGCCATTCTGAGAGCAAAACACCCTCATCAACTTCTTCAATTTCTTCTGAAATACAAAATCCTATAGAAGGAATTGAGGAGAATACTCAGACACCCACTACCAAAATCTCAAAACAATCAGACAATCAAAATCCTGAGTCTCCTGAAGTTTAAGATTTAATCCATAAATTGAAAGGATTCTCATTATCTCTAGATGAGTCTGAAATATCTGAAGGTAGTGTAACTTCAAAATTTGTTTCTTCAAAACCTCTTACTAGGCTTCAAAGTGAAAAACTTGGTATTTCTCTGAAATAATTCCCTTTACCTAGTAGAGTCAGGACAAGAAAAACTCAATCGGAATCAGTAAGTGATATAAGCTCTTCATCTCATATTCAATTGCCTATTTCCAAAACAACTCAACAAAGTGCAGTTGTTTCCACATCATCTGCTCAATTATCATCTGCTCAATCATCATCAATCTCAACATCAGCTATTCCAACAACCTCTATTCAGACACCACCAGCCTCTACTACTCCTCCAATAGTTGTTACAATAATGGCTAGACCATGGGCTACTCCAGGAGCTGTCAAGATGCCTACACCTTTACATGATTTACCTGACAATCCTGGAAAATGGCTTCCAAAGTTTAGTCCAGAGCTTAATATTCAAGCTGAAGAACACATCAATAACTTTATGCTGCCTGTAAATTTGAATGGAGTCGTAGAAGAAGATGTTGTAGTCAGACTATTCCCTTATACTCTTCAAGGGGTAGAAGGATCCTGGTACTTTTCATTACCTTCAGGATCCATAACAAGTTGGGCCATTTTTGCAGATCATTTTTTAACCAAATTTGGAGATGACAGATCAATAGCTACTTTAATCAACGATCTCTCAAATTTGAAGGCAGAACCCAAGGAGCCCATTAAAGATTCAACGCTAGATTCAACAAACTCTTGAACAAAATCCACACAGATTCAAGGCCTAGTGAACAGGTCAGAAGTGAATGGTACATAACCGCTTTACCCTCAAACATAGCAATTTTTGTAGATAGAGCCGCAAAACCTACGTTAGCTGAAAATATGAAAGAGGCTATTGCAGTAGAGAAACGAATTATTTCTCTAGAAAAGAAAAATGCTATTGAGGAAAGGAAATCCAAGAAAGTCAGCTTCAAAGATGATTCAAAGAAAAAGGCCAAAGACCCATACGACATGGAAGGTTTACAGAAAGTTCTTAAAAGAATTAAATGCTATAACAATTGCTCCTTTACCTAGTGGTGTAGTTGAAAAAGCAGCAAAAGGAACTGGTAAGCCACCAGATAAAGTAGATGCTACTGATACTGTGCTCATTGGAGAAAGATCAAATTCTCAGACTCCTCCTTTTCTTTTGACTTATGAAATGTACAATAAGAATCTACATAATTGTTTAATCGATTCTGGAGCATCCTCTAATATCATGCCTACTTCTATTTGTGCCAAATTTAATATTGAACCACAGAAATCGATAGTTCATATCGTTCAATTGGATCGCTCTAAAGTTCAAGTTGTAGGAGAAATCAATTCAGTTACTATCAGATTAGCTTCCGATCCTAGGATTGTCCAAAGAATTGATATTTTGATTGCAGATATTCCTGAATTCTATGGATTAGTTTTAAGCAGGGACTGGTCTGCGAAACTTAATGGTTATATCGCAACTGATTATTCACATATGTGGCTTCCCTACAAAGGGAAACCAAATCAAATCAAAGTTGAACGAGAAAAACATATGACGCACACTGTCACTGAATTTGAACAACCTAATGAGCCTGTGGCATTCAACAACAATATTCTTGGGGGTTATTCTGCTGAGTCATTTCTTGGAAAATTCAAAGCACCACAATCACCCTTTTCTATAAATACTTTTGTTTCTCAAATAGATAATTTTTCACAATCTGATTCTTCTAGAATTGTAAATATTTCTGATGTAATTATAGATAAACCAATAGATAAATCTTTATTTTGGTCATTATATTTTGATGGATCAAAATCTAGTGATGGAGCTGGAGCGGGGTGCATCTTAATTGATCCAGATGGAGAGAAAACCATGATATCATTTAGG
This sequence comes from Pinus albicaulis, assembly GCA_034641835.2. NCBI lineage: Eukaryota > Viridiplantae > Streptophyta > Pinopsida > Pinales > Pinaceae > Pinus > Pinus albicaulis. The sequence goes on along the minus strand of CM076576.1, from coordinate 6,687,594 downwards.
TTAGAATTTGAGTGTACTAACAATACTGCAGAATATGAAGCCTTGATTCAAGGACTTTATAAAGCTATAGGGTTAGATGTTAAATACTTGAAAGTCTTTGGTGATTCCGAAATTGTCATAAAACAAGTTAGGAATACTATTCATTACCTTTCAGGACATCTTAAACACTATCAAACCCTAGTACAAGATCTTACCACTCATTTTTTAGCATTCAATATTTCTCCTATTCCTAGGAATCAAAATACATCAGCTGACTTGTTAGCTAATGTTGCATCCAAACTCCTTCCTGCTGAAGATTGCAGTCCTGATAGGTTTTCTGTAGAATTGATTTTTCGCCCATCTGTCCTAGATAATGTCACAAATTGGAGAGTATTCTGTCATGATCAAGATATTTTAAATTTCATGACTTCAGAGAAATCATATGATGAACAAATTATTGATGAGGATGATCATGATTTACAAATTGCCTCAAAAGGTAATGAAAATCCCATTCCGAAATCTGTTGTTAAATTAGAGGATTTATATGATATTAAAGACAGATTCAAGAAAGTCACTAATGCTAAACTTCAAAGTTCCACTTTGAAGTTTGAATTAGTAAATCTAGGTTCTGATTCTAAACCTCAAAACGTTAATTTAGGACTCAATTTAACACCAGAGGAAAGGAATGCTTTCATTAAACTTCTGAACAAATATAAAAACGTTTTTTCTTGGAATTATGATGATTTAAAAACGTATGATACTTCAGTTATTCAAAACACAATTCCAATGCTTCCTGATATTAAACCTGTTCAACAGAAGTTGAAAAAGATTCATCCAAATCTCGAAAGTAAAATCAAATCAGAACTTAATAAACTTTTAAAAGCCAAAATCATTTTTCCTGTAAGGCACTCCAATTGGGTTTCCAATATGGTACCTGTAAGGAAGAAGAATGGTGATATAAGAATCTGTATTGATTTTAGAAAATTAAACAAGGCATGTTTAAAAGACAATTTCCCATTGCCAACCATGGAACAGATACTTCAAAAGGTAGCTGGTTCTGAACTTATGTCCTTTCTTGATGGATTTTCAGGCTATAATCAAGTTTTAGGTCATCCAGATGACAGATTGAAAACAACTTTCAGAACAAAATGGGGAACTTATGCTTATCAGAAAATGCCTTTTGGTCTAATAAATGCAGGAGCAACTTTCCAAAGAGCCATGGACATAGAATTTAAAGGTCTGATCAATAAATCAGTTGTTGTTTATCTTGATGACATAACAGTATTTTCAAAAAAGAGAGCCAATCATCTACATGATTTAAAGCAAATATTTGAAAGACGTAGAAGGTTTGGTATTTCCTTAAATCCAAAGAAATCTTTCTTTGCTTTAGATGAAGGAAAACTCTTAGGATTTATTGTGTCAAAATATGGTATATATATTGAACCAGATAGAGTGAAAGAAATTTCTGATATTTCTTTACCTCATAACAAAAAATCCAAGCAATCATTTCTTGGGCAGATCAATTTTGTAAAAAGATTCATTCCTGATTTTTCTCAAATTGTTTTACCTAGGCAAAATATGATCAAGAAGAATTCAGTATTCAAATGGGGGCATAAAGAGAAAGAAGCCTTTGCGACAATCAAACAAGCGATCATTAATGCACCAGCATTGAATACCCCTGATTTTTCTAAAGATTTTATTTTGTATACTTTGGCCACCAAAACATCCTATGCTGTTGTTTTAACACAGCTCAATGATTAGAAAATTGAAGCACCAATTTCTTTCTTTAGCTCAAATATGCAAGGAGCATAGCTTAATTATTCTGATGTTGAAAAACAAGCCTTTGTCGTGTTTAAATCAATCAAACATTTCAGACCTTTTCTCTTGAAAACACATACAAAAATCATTGTCCCATTCTCTGCAATGAGGCAATTATTAATTCAAAAAGAAGTAGGAGAAAAGAGAGCTAACTGGGTAACAGCCTTGCAAGAATATGATATTGATATTAAACCAGCTAAGATTGTTAGAGGACAAGGTTTTTGCAGATTATTGGTAGGAGCTCATAACATACCAGAAAGTCAAGATTCAAATCAAGATATTCAAGTAAGTCAGGTAAGTGTTACAGATTCTGAATCTCAGTATGCTGATCTCATCTATTACTTGAAAAATTGGTATGCTCCTTCTAATCTCAGCTATAAGAGCAAACGTGATTTAAGATTAAAGGCTATTATATATGAGATCATTGATAATGTGTTATTCAGAAAGAATTATGATTCAATCTTATTAAGATGTCTTGAAAAGACTGAAGCTGAAAAGGTGTTGCAGGAATTGCATGATGGACCAACAGGAGGTCATTTTGGAGGTGATACCACAGCTCACAAAATAATCCGTGCTGGTTATTACTAGCCTACCCTTTTTAAAGATACGCATGATTATGTGAGGAAGTGCAAAATTTGTCAAACTGCTAGTGGAAGACAAAGGAAACCAGCTTTTTCTTTGCAACCAGTGAGTATTGAGAAACCATTCGAACAATGGGGACTTGACATTATAGGTGAGATCATACCTCATTATTCCAAACAGCACAAATGCATCCTTACAGCAACTGATTACTTTACAAAATGGGTAGAAGCAATCCCTTTGAAGGTAGCCAATTCTGATGCAATTATTGATTTCATAGATCAATTTATCATAACCAGGTTTGGTGTACCTAACGCTCTTGTCTTTGATAATGCATCTTATTTTTCCGGAAATAGTATAATAGAATTTGCAGTCAAAAGAGGTTTTAAATTAAAATATTTAGAAAATTATTATCCACAAGGTAATGGTTTGGCTGAATCCACTAACAAAAATCTTATCAAAATCATTAAAAGGACCATTGATCAAAATCAAAAGAATTGGCACAAGTCTTTAATCTTTGCATTATGGGCTGATCGTATCACTGAAAAAGCTTCAATAGGAACTTCACCTTTCAATTTAGTTTATGGAAAAGAAGTTGTGATACCATCAAATTTAGCTCTTCCATCATTAGGCCTAGTGCAATTTATTGAAGAAAATCATTCTTCATCCATTCAATTGAGATATGATCAAATCCTTAAACTAGAAGAAGATAGAGATAAAGAAAAAATTATTCATGAAAAACATCAACAGCTTGTAAAATCTTCTTTTGATGCAAGTTCTACCGGCTCAAAAATTTTGTTAATTGTTGATCTTGTTCTGAAATGGGATAAAGCACACGAAGAAAAAGGTAAACATACCAAGTTTCAGAAAATGTGGCTTGGACCATTTCAGATCGTTGAAAAGATAGGCTCAAATACATTCATACTCCAAGATCTAACAAGTAAGAGAGAATCTCTCCCTGTAAATGGGCTTATCTTGAATAAATTATTTTCATAAGGAGGTAACCCCTTCTTAAATTGTACATATTCCTTTCTGCAAAAAATTTTAATTGTTTTTACAAATAAAGGTTGTTAATAAGTCTCTAATTGACTGTTTACTATTTAGAAAAATTTCTTAGGAAAAATATTATAAATATTTATTTTGTGTAAATAAGAATTTTTAAAGAGATGATCACAATTTTTGGATAGTTTAAAATAAGATGTTAAACTTTGAAAGATTATTCCAATCATTTGCATGATCTTTTGAAAACTTGAAAAGAATGTAAATCATTATAAGTTTATTGAGCAGAGAAAGGTTATCTATAAAAGTAAAGATTTTTCAAAGTCTTGGTACTCAAGAAACTCTGAAAATTGTCATCCATTGATTCTCAAGGATAAAACTATTTCACCCCATCCATTTAAGTTGTGATTTTTAGAATGTAATTCTAAGAAATTATATGAAAATTTAAGAGATAAGAGGTCTCATTATGAGCCGACTTACCATGTTCATAAGAAGTAATGAAACTGACATTACCAATACTGCATACCAAAACAGGGTAATGGCTTATAAATATAAGACAAGGGGTCTCATCACGAGCCAGCTTGTTCAGTTTAATTATAACTAGTGAATGGCATTGTTATTAACTGGCTACCAAACGAGAACAATGGCTCTTAAAAATAAAAAATAAGTAAAATAAAAAAACATGAGATAATATGTCTTATGAATTTATCTTTTAAAAAGTCATAATTTTAGTTGGATGGGACAATGAATGGTTAATGGTTTAAAGGTAACCCTGTCGAGACTATGAACGTTTGCAGGCAGCAGAGGCAATACCTATGACAATAGAGTATATTATAAAACCAAAACTTGGAGAAATCCACTTACTTCATTATTAACACCGATCAAAGCTTGAGATAACCCAAAAATGTTTTTGTTCTTAAGGAATTAGAAAGAAATTGTGAATGATTTTTATTTCTTTTTCATAGTTAGATTTTATTTGAAATATCCTAAGATAGTTTTCATTATCTTTAAAAATCTTTACTTACTAGAAATATAGTGTTCATTTTATTTTTTCAGAGATAACTGTTTCTTTCAGTGAATCGCCAATTGTTGTGACCAGCAACAACCCCCCTTTTTATTTAATATTAGTAATAATACTAAATAAATGGGGACCCTTAGTTAAAAAATCCAAAAAAATCAATTAGGATTTTTTTTCCTTTTCAAATAAAACTTTATATCATAAACTTAGGGAAATTCCTTAGAAAAACCTTAAGAAACACTTGGGTTTATGATAGATTACAATAAAAATTTTCTTTAAACGAAATAGCGCATCCATCGCAAATAGGAGATATCTTTTGTAAAACTGAAATTGCGATTTTGCGATATTGCGATAACGCGATCCCAAAAAGTCTATACCAGTCACAAATCGCAGATCGCAGAAATGTGTTAAATGAATACTTTTTGATTTGTGATATTTGCGATTTGTGCTTTTGCGCTATTTGCGATTTGCGCTTTTGCGCTATTTGCAAAATTGCGATCGTTACATTTTGAGAAAATTGCGATATTGCGATACTACGATATTGCGCAACAAATCGCAGATCGCAATGTCGTAGATTCATAAAAGCGCGTTGTTCAAAGAAAATCCTCCCATAAATCAATATCTGTTTTGCGCTTTAATGATTGGATTAAATGAATGGATTGTCAATTAATGGTAAATGGGATTTTGTTTTGATTGAAAGGTCGTTTCACGTTAAAATAATATATTTCATTTTCCTTTGCATTTAAAACTATCTCATCACCTTTCTCATGCCATTACTCTCATTTAACTCGTAAAACCGCAAGCGCAAAGGAGAAAACGACTATACAAAGCGTTCACAGAACATTATGGGTAAGAAAGAGAAGACTTCAAATCCTGAAAACAGAGAAATGGCTTCACTGTATACAGACACTGCTTGCAATAAGGATGTCGATATAACCACCTGGGAAGGAATGTATAATTTACTTGAAGAAGAAAATCCTGTGGTGATGCAAGTTGTGGCTACAGCAGGCTCAAGTAATTCATCTGAGGCAACCCTTAAAGAACTGGCTTGTTCATTTCTACATAGGATAGCGGCAAGACCAAGAATTCTCCCGTACATAGACATGGTAAAATGGGTGCTGGACAGCACCGATATTTCAGACAGGCAATTTAGAACTCTAGATCAAGAGCTAATCGGGTCGTTCACTACGGAAGATTTGAGGTTGATGTATCATTTGCCAGAACCTCAGGCGACTTATAATAAGCAATTTATGGAGAATTTTGCCAAAGAACATGCAAATTTGGCAGAATGCATGCAGGAATGGACCAAAAGAGATGAACCATTGAAGAAAAACAAACACGGTATGTACAGTACTGGTTCACTTACCTCTCCATATTGTTTTGTTGTTGCCATGTTATGCAGGCTTTTTGGAAAGCCTGACATAAATATGATCTTTCCTGAATGGCTCCCTTTGTTGAATGCTATTGTTAATTCTACAATTGTAGACTGGGCCAAAATCTTGTCTGATAATTTGGCCACTGCTATTTTCCATTACCGGTCTAAACGAAGTGTTTCTCAGAGGATTTATCCTCCTTTTTATTTATCTGCCTATGTCATGGACGCTATATGTTTTGTTTCTAAATTCCCTTTGATGGGTTGGCAATGGACGATTCAAGATCCTTTGCCTATTCATGTGTATCACAAGGAACTGTGGGAATCTAAGTTTGTCCCCCATTTTTACAAAATTTGCCATGGTATAATGCTGCCATTGTACAGAACATTGCATAATAAGGATGCCCCAAGGTTATCCCCAGAAACAGAGGTCGACATTCTCCCCGTCGCGAGATGGTTTGGAGAAGAGTTTTTCACTTATGTTAGGGCTTTTGGAAGTTCTGATTCCCCCCATGTTTTACCCCTATATGTTCCAGATAAACTTGTAGCTCGGGAGATTGCTTATCAGACCTGTGGCCAAGGAGGTTTGACAAAGGAATTAAAAGAGAAGAAGAAAGGCATTTGGCCACAATTTCCCATAAACTGTGGAACATTTTCACTGTTTGATGTTGGTCACGCATTCAAAGAGGTAAGAAACATTACATGCTTACAACTGTTCAAATCTCCGAGAAGGTTATTTGACCCAAATAATATTGTTAATAATTTTACCATTGCAATCAGAGTAAGGGAATTTTCCGGGGAACGAGATCTTTTTGATGATATGTTCCAAACAAAAGGTTCATTTAAAGAAGTTTTGAATTAAGCTCAAATGCAGTTATCTCCAGAGGAATTCCAGGAATTTAAACTTTACAGAGAGAGAAGACTAACTACTATTCCTTTGGAAAATCTACGCTTGGAACCCGCAAGGGAACAAACTCCTAGCGTTAGTCTTAACGACAGTTCGAGTACAGATAAATCTAAGTCAAAATCTGAAAAAGAGACTTCTGAACGTTCTAATAAGTCTAATGAAGAGGAAGATAAAATTGAAGAATCAGTGAAAGATTCTGCTCAATCGAAAGAGCTTCCTCAACAACAAATTTTGACTTCTCAGCAGATAAATCCTCCTCCTACCAATGTACAGCAACAGTCAGTCACCATTTAATTAGACAAAGAATGGGAAAGCTTTAATCAATTGATTAATGTAGAAGGACAGAATATACAGACCCCTGTACAGACAACCAAAGAATTGAGCACAGGAATAAGTAGCACAGTCATAGAAACTGAGTACATACCTATCACACCCTCGTCTGAAATTGTACTTAATGTAGAGGACATTCCTCCTCTAGATGTATTCTACAGCCCAAAATACAAAGCAGTAGTGAAGAAACAAAGGAAGAAGAGAAAGTTAGAAGGTGAAATTGCTACTGAAGCAGAACAACTAGATGTCTTGTGGAAGGATCCTACCACAGAGCCTACTGATAATCTTGCTAAGTTATCTCAAATTACAAGGGTTTATGCTTCGGCAACTATTGACAAAGAATTTGAGATACAACTCTTATTAAATGAAAAAGAGGAACAAATAAAAGCTCTGCAACAGCAATTGCAACAGGTACAGGCCAATAATGAAGCACAGATGAAACTTGAAAAGTTACAGCAACAATTTCAAGAAATGAAAATTGGACATCAAAAATGTTTGGCTGATAAAGAGAAACAAATACAGATTATCCAAGATCAGCACAAATATGATACTAAGCTTCCAGAGTTTATTTTAGAAACTATCTCTTTAAACAATCAACTACTGCAACAAGAAGAAGTATTATGCCAAAAAATCTTGCAATGGAATTATTTTTGCCAAGAGAGTGATAAGATCACTAATCATGTCGTAGATTTACGAAATGATTATGATTTAATTAATGAAAAGATTACTGATTATTTGGTATGGCAAAAAATAGAGGAAGGAAGAAAAGCTGGTGCACCAATTATTAATGAAAACCATAAAGAAATACTTTTCAATAACTGGGATGCACAAATCAGAAGGGCAGAGAAAGCAGCAGAGGAGGCATCTATAGCAACAAACAGTCTTATTGATTGTGTAAATGATAATTTTCACAAAGAAAATTTGATTTAAGAAACTGTTCTGGGATATCTCCCACAGGCACATCAACTACAAACAGAATGGAGGCAAAAGGCAGAAGAAAGAGCAAAATCAATCCAAGGGTTGACAAGATTAAACTGGGATGCTTACTGGACATACTTAGTGAAACCACACAGTCAGCACAGTGCTCTTAATTGTATCATCAATTCTGCTGAGAAGATTGCGCCTACACTTGCCGATTCTGTCTTTTTAGGACAGTTAAAATCTGAATTCGGTCAACCACATCTTCTCAAAACAATGCTAGATGCCTGCAAGTTTAAAGATCAAGTTCATAAGTAGTTATTTAATAGTCTTTATTTTTAGATTTAGTTTTAGTTTATTGTATTTTTGCCTAGGAAAAGGACGGTCATTTAAACCGAATCCTTAATTTTTGTAATAGGCTATTTTTAGATTTAGCTAAGTAGTATTTAAACCCTTCTCATGCATTTAGAGAAGGGTCCTGGATTATTATATTTTTGGACTTGGAGATTACATTTCTGTACTCCACTGACTTTTATATTTTATAAAGGATCACATCTGGTGATTTTATGCAGAATTATCTTTAAGTGTTGCATTTTTGCACCTTGGATTTGATTTCGTATCAGAATTACTGGATTAGAGTATCAGATTTCATTTGAAAGCTTTCAAGATGAATAAGGTATTTCTATCTGTTCACTATTGATTTATTTTGTCTTATGATATTCGCTTTAAAATTTGATATCATTTATATATATTTGGTTTTCACAACGTTTCTTTATATATCATTTCTGAGTATAATTGAAATGTTATTTTTTCATAAGTATATATAGATGATATACAATGATGAATGCAATATGCTAATATAACTCTGTTTAATTTCTTAAACAGAGTTATCTTTATTTGTTACTGCACAATTTCAATTAAACTTTAATACATTTTTATGGTTATTGTTAAATTGGAATAATTTTAAGTTGCATTCACATATGATTGCCCAGGTTAGTTTTAGAATTTCTTTACCAGTATTTAGTTTAAATTAGATAGTTTTATTTCAGTCAATTTAGTCCCATTTTCACTCATCCAAATCAACCCATCACCAACCCATTAGTTATAAGGAAACTGGTCCTTTCAATCCAGTCAGAGCCACCATACCAAACGGATAAGGAGTTGTCCTAAGGTCCCGACCGGGTGGTTTTCCCCAATGTTTGAAGCAGAGATTTTCTAGGCTTCAACACCTTCATATCTTCACTGCATCATCTCTGCATTTTCTCAAATTCTCTATCAGGTACTTCTTCTTCTCTGCCTCACTGCTTCATTTCTTCATTCTCTCACTATTCACAGTAGTTGTGTATCTGATGCATATATAACTGCTTTTCTATATTACTCAATTAACTCTCGGCGATATAATAATAGGTCCTTTTAACAAAAAAATAGCCTTTCGAGCCCACTTGTCAAACTTTTTCTATTTTCCCGATGCGATGATTCTCCTCCAATAATTTCTGATTGAGATTACATCCTTTGTGATCGTTCCGATGCAATTAATCGCAATCACAAAATTCAATAACATGTTCCACTGCTCTGTCTTTACTCCGATGCGATGGCCCCACACTGCACAGATATATGTATATATATCATATATACTTGCTGCTTTACTTTCTATTTATTCTTCAGCTTTGGTTAAAAATTTCGGAGTAAACATATATTGACCTTTTTCTTTTATATGGAGCCCACATTACAAAGACACTCCGCCTCATTTAACTTTCCAATCGCAATCGCAACATTCAGAAGTCTTCTTGTGCCTTTCGTCATTTGATTTTCGCCGATGCGATTCGTGAAGGTCCCACCATGCAATATTTCAGAATTTCAAAGTCATATGTTATATTTCTCTTTTATCCGTCGAAGCACTTTAACAAAGGAAAATCTTTTATTTTCATGTTTAAATTTCCGCCGATGTGATGGGTCACTATGGACCCCACTCCGACTTACTTCATGATCCAACAATTGCTATCAACCGTGATCCAATGGTTGTGATTGGATCACACCATCGCAATCGCAATATTCAACAACTTGTTCACTTGCACTTCCACTGCGACGATGCGATTAGAAATCTCCGATGCGATGACTCCGATGTAGATCCAACAGTTGTCATTAACTAGGATCAGACAGTTGCGATTAAATTGCTCAATCGCAATCGCAACTTTCAAACTGTCGCTACATTTTTTTTCCATTCTGCCGATGCGATTAGATCTCCACCATTGATCTTCTATTTCTGATACGATCTCTGCCGTCGATCTTCAACACTTCTGGAAGCCGCTTCTACTGTTTATTGCATGGTTCCACTTCTATTCATGATTCCACCTTTTATTAACACATTGGGTTATGTTCATGTTCCTTTGTATTTTATTCAAAACTCTGACCTTGGTTTAAAACATAAACCATTTCATGATCCACCTTTAATATTGGGTCCCACAATTCTTTTAGCGTACCATTCACATCCAACAGTCTATCTGCTCTCGCGCTCCAACTGAACTTTGGACGCCATCTGACAGATGACGCGCAATATCGCGCAAATTAGCTGTTCAAGGTTTAATCTTCAAAAATTACGCGATATTCATGGTTTTTGAAAACCACCTCTATCTTACATGTCAAGCATAGACCTATATCATGTTTTTTTGAGCAATTCTACTTACCAGTTTTGAGGTCGCGCGAGACTAGTTGTTTTGGGTTTAGAAACCACTGTTCCTATTCATCATCGGGTCCCACCATACTTCCTTTGTTTGTTTAACTGAACCTTCGGAATAGTGTTAATTCCTTTAAAAATGTTTCTGCAATACATTACTTAAGTGAAATCTTTTTTGTCCAATCCATCGGAATATTATAATATGCACTTTCCCTGTAGGACGCATGTACTTATATCATTGCATTGCATCACAACTCCACTGCCTCTGTTTCATAGTCTACCTTGTTGAATTTTCTGATTGCGATTTGCGATCGCATCGCATCGCATCTCCGCTTCATAACTCTACCTCTCTTCTTCTTTCCCGATTGCGATATGCGATCGCATCACATCGCATACCAATCACATCGCATCTCCATTACATTGCCTATGCTTCTATTCACTGTCTCTTCTTTGTCTGCTCCTTTGCCTTATTGCTGGTTCAGGTGTTGCTCCTTTGTGCTCCTTTTCCATCAATGACAATATTTCCAACAGGACCTACGCAGGAGAAGCCCTAATACCAAAATCCTTAATAGTATATCGGCTGAGCAAATATCATAAATCATCAAATAACATATAACTGGAGCAGAGTACTTAAACCAGATCTATGCATTCATAATATCACATCCATGTGTGCATTAGCAAAGTAGTATAATCTCAGAGATAACATAAAGTGTAGCCAATAATCATAACACATAAACAATTAAACGTCACCACCAGTCTTCTCATTCATTCATATCCAGGTCCAACTTACAGACTATATCTACTAGCCCACACACATAGCCAACAAGAGCCCTTACCCAGACAATTAGAAAAAAGATCCACAAGTTCATATCCAAGCTTAATCCCCACTTAGCCTATCTCTAGACTCGATTTATCTATCTATTTAATATTAGCCTGCGCTACTCTATGGTCTGCAAACCATGGTTTACGGATTCCTAGTCTACCCTTTAACCCTTTACAATTCATTAGGGGCTTTGACTCGCCCCAAAGCCCCTGCGCTAGACTAAATATTACAAAATATTACAAAACTGGACCAAAAATTTGGTTAGGAGACCTCGTTCCAACAGGCCCCCAACACAATCTTGTGACTCATCCTGAGTCACAACATCGACGGGGTCTTCATTGTCTCCTGGAGCTGCTTGATAGTGGCAGCCAAAGGGGGCAGAACACTTATGCTATGCGCAGTTGCATTCTATGTGATATCAACCAGATTTTTTGAAGTTGGGCCTTTAATAGTTGCGGTGATAGTCTCCAAGGTCTGATTCAACTACTTCATGACCCCATCTAATTCCTATGAAAGCTTGAGAGCTTCATTAGCCCATGACATCATATGGTTGCTGAATACGTGCTTCTTGCACCGGAGCCCTACAATTTCACTTCTGAGCACTTGGCTAGTCCGAAGGTGCACTAGGCGTTGGGCTGGGAAAAGGATGGTCATAGTGGATTCCATCTGCTCAAAATATTGCTCTCTTTGGTGCAGGTCTTGATCGATTTGGCGAAGGAGGGGATCACGCTACACCTGGGACCATAACTCCATAGTAGTCTCAAACAACGTGGTTCCCAGAGTGATATATGCGGTAATACTGGTTATAGTTTCTGTGACGAGCAGAAATCACTGGGCGCGCACCTCCGGAGGGGTCTCAAGTTGTAGCTTGGCCTGCAGGGATGCTATATGAAGTTCCAAATTAGCCTTAAAAACCTGCACTTTTGTCTGTGATGCCTTCAAAGCAGTGACCAAGCCTTTGAACTTGGCCTACGGTGCAGCGGAGGCAAGAATTACTTCGGGCATATCCTCACAGAGTCAGTCTATCAACTGCTCCAATTCAGCCTACTATGTGATGGTGACAATGTGTGCAACCTGGGCTTGGACAACTTCGGCAGCTTTAGTCATGATAGTTTTCTCTGCCTCACTAAGTTGTTGTTGTGCCCACAATTCTCTATGCTAAAGCTCATTGCTAATGGGGATAAAAAAGTCGTGAAGTTTCGCACCCATTAGGTGCACAACATCGAGGTCGTATGAAGAGATTTGTAATATTCCCAATTAGCCCAAGCTAATGGGAATATTCAACTTTGCTTTGTCTTACTTTGATTTTCCTGTTGATGAATAAAATGTGGAGGACATGTAAAACTCCTAAAAACATCAAAATAAATCAATGCCTATGTAAACAGAGACATATCTGGGCCATGTAAATAAACTCTTGCAGGTGTGAATGGGTTTGAACCATGAGATTGGGTCAACTTTGACCAAGTCAACAGTGCAATCTAGATGCAATGAACCTCATGGATAGACAACGCAGTTTTAGATGGAGGCTCCACATGTGAAAGGAGCTAACTCATTGAGGTGGTTTAGGGTTTGGCAAGGCTTTCATCTTATAAAATAAGGAGGAGGAAAATAGGAAAAGGTTGTTGTTGATGTTATTATTTTCTGAAGGTATTGTCTGCTTATAAATCCCTTGTTGGGATTTCCTATTTAGGAATCCCACCTCCTTCCTTGAGCAGCTCTTGGAGGAGTCTTGTTTTCCTAGTCCACTATCTGGCATTTGGCTAAGCCACATCTTGCATCTACAACACAGTCCTGCTTAGGATTGGGTTTTCCATGTGAGCTGCAACAAGTGGAACACTAGATCTGTTCAGATCTAGCTTGTACTGGTCCCTCTTCTCAATTAGTGTGTCTTTTAACCTCCTGGAAGAGTGCATTAGTGGGTTGAGCTTCAGATCCACACATTAGAAGTAGGCCAAAGAATTCTCAGGGCCTACAGCGTAGTCCCTCTTCCATGACTATGTTATTTGCAAGAGCAGAGTTGCAGGGTGACTTGGCATCATTTTTAGAGGAGAGATCTCTAGTGATTGGATCCTTCTTTTCACTGTGGTGATTAGTGGATTGGCCAACCAATCCATGTTAGTTTAGATCTGATCTGCTATATATGTTATGATTCATAATTTTCTGAATAATTTTGTAGATCTATGACCTAGATCTCAGATCTACTCACCGTTGTTCATGTTTTGCTGAGATCCCCAAGGGGAATGTATAGAGAAGCATATCTTGTACACAGATCTGAAATAGATCTATAATTTTATGTACATATCTGATCTAGATTTTAGTTGTAATCTACTGCATGCTTCAACAATGAAAATAACGTTGTCAAGCTTATTCTACCATTTCATGTTGTTGTAGCAGCTCATTTTGAGTCTTTTGTCTTGTACATTCATCCTATTTATGTTATACACTGTATAAGCTGCATTGTAGATCTATTTTGCTATTGTATAGCTGAAAGGGGGACCTTCATGTTGGTCTCACACTTGTAAATTTATGAACTGCGTTATTTCTGAAGCAGTCCATTGCATATAGCTGCAACCCCTCTCTTTGGGTGTTTTTCAGCTAGACTAGATTGTGGGAGATCTGTTTAACCCACCTGGTTTGATTTGTTTTTGCTCTCATTTTGGATTTAGATCTTAGATGAGCTGATATAAGGGATCCAGGAGCTGAAAACTCATTTCAATGCACTAAATTCTTAGGAGTGCGTTATTTCAGCAGGCTTGTTGTGCAATCCCGATTTTGGGATATTACAGTGGTATCAAAGCAACTTTCTTCGCACAGACTGTGCATTCTTTGAGAAAATATGTATTCAGGGGAAAATAACCTCTCACTGATAGAGAGCAGAGGTATCATAGAAGGATAAAGAAGAAAAATGATTACATCATTGAAACCCCTTTGTATGGAAGAATAAAAGAAGTAGAGTTCTCTAATATTCTTTCTCAAGATTTGCATGAGCTGAAAGGAGGAATTAGGGGAGTGAGGAATGAAAGAAAAGTAGACCTTCTGAAGGGGTTTTCACATGAAGAAAACCCCACTACTTCATATGATGTGTGTGAGCATTTAGCCACACAATCTGTTCCACAACGTGGCAGCATGCCTACTTTCTTGTCAAAGGAAGGAGGAAGAGGAGAAACACCAAAGGAGGGATCTCTTGGTGAATATCTCCAAGAATATGAATCTCAATAAGAGAGATTCAAAGCGCATCTCAGTTTCCCAGAGTTCTGTGAACTCAGAGAAGAAAGATCATGCAGCTACAGTAGGAGGAAAGGCTGCATGCAACACACTTTGGGTAGATTTTCTCTATCTACATTTGATGGATCACCTAAAGACTCAGCCAAGTCTTGGGTAAAGAAGCTTGACACATACTTTTAGCAGCATCAATTATCACAAGAATAAGCCTTGAGAGTAGCAACGCTGCATCTTCAATGGAAGGCTTATGCTTGGTGGTTGTTTGAGTCTTCTTCCTTGAAAGGGAGGAACATCTCTTCTTATGCAAGATTCACTAGGAGACTAGTGGAAATATTTGATGAGAGACATTTTGAGACTTCTTGGGGGGAACAGATCAAGCCCAAGAAATATGAATCCATGCATGATTTGGAAGATTTCGTGGAGTCAACTCCAGTCCTAAACATTGTTGAAGGGGTTGAAGATTTGCTGCACTTTGTACCAAAGGCAAGGGCCCCAATTCAGCAAGATCTCTTTTCCCAAAGAGAAGACTTGAGGATTCCTTCCTCACTAAGAGTTCAAGGCAAAGGATTTATTGATGATGAAGCGTTCTCCACTAACGGGGAGAAGGGAGAGAAAGATAAAATAGGATCCTCCAGCGTTGTGCAAGCAGGAGGAGATCTATTTTCATTTGGAGATGGAGATGAAGCAATGGCTTCCCTTAGAGGGATTCTTGCACCTTTGCAAGGAATTCCAGAGATTCTTCCATATGGAGGACATGAGCAGCATGTGTCTTTGCTAAAAGACAATGAGACATAACAAAGGAGGGGTCACATAGCTGATCCACTAACTGAAAATGGGGAAAGTGCTCCAATCAGAGGCACTCTTACACCATTAAGAGGGGTATCCAAGTTTCATGGTACTTCCACACAGCAATCAGAGATGGATTTGCACAGTGGAAGCAGTCATGATATGTTCCCATATGTTGTTCACATGCCCATCTATTGTTCACATGGGGATGAACCATGAGACATCATTATCTTGTGATGTACCATCTGGGAGACCACATGAATCATATTTTATGGAAGATATTTCATACATTGATGCTCCTTTCATAGATCCAAGGGAGGAGGGAGCATTAGAATACCATGCTACAGTGCTGAGAGTGTGGGGGAGGTACAAATAAAGGGAAATTTTTTTTCCTTTGACATAATTATCCATTCTCACCTCTCAAATTGCGTTGAGAAGGTATGCTAAATGAAGAAAGGATGACACCATCATGAAGCATGGGAGACAAGACTTTGATCAGAAGATAGACTTGCTTGAAGGACACTCTCCTATACATGGAGAGAGATGGTGGTCTCACATGCATGCATTTGCAAAGACAAAGAGGTCTTGGACAAATGATAGCCTCCCATGGGAGACTAACTTCCAAGAGCTTCCCTCTTCTCTTGAGCATATGCATAAGCAAGGAGGGCAGCAAGGAAGCACAGGAATCCTTCCACCTTGTACCTTTGGCATGCAAAATTTCAAGGAGGAGAAAAAAAAACATGACAGATACTTCAGAAGACACACTATCAGCGTTGTCATTGTTGAGCACACTAGATCCCTATTGGAAATCCCAACTGCTGATGGAATATTCCAATGATCTTCATACTTGCATGATTTTGGATGATTGGTTGCATGAAGGGAGCTATTCAATACTTGATAGAGTCATCTATAATCATGGTATAATCTTCTTGTATAGAGCCTCCAAGCTCAAGGGGAAGCTTCTACAGAGGGCTTATGAAGAGTTCCATCTTAGCCACACTTATTCTATGAAGCTCAACAATATCATATTGAGGAGCTATTACTGGGAGGGCTTTGAAAGGGAACTATATCAGCATTATCAGAGATGCATGGATTCTGTGGAGTTGGAGTAGCAATATGGCTCTAAGGGAGAATTAAATCAGCCCTCTCTTCCTTCCCTTGAAGGAGAGAGTAGATCTATGCACCACTCCATTTATAGGAGGAGAATTGTTGGTGGAGAGCATGTTATTAATACATGTATTTTATATTCTGACTTCATGCATTATTACACCATGTTTTTGCAGGCCATGACTCCAAGAAGGAGTGTTATATCTTGTCAATCTCATGGAAAATATGGGGCCACAACAATTGCTGTACTTGGCCACTCCCTTGGTGGACAAAGGGAGATCTTGTTTCATGATGGGTGCTTTCCTAAGGCACCAAACATATCTCACACATTAAGCTACAGTGAGATGGGATGGGCTGCAAGTAACTAGTGGGAAAACCAATTACCACATCTTGATCTGATGCAGGCAGGAGATGCCCTGCACTGGTACCATATATGGGATTATGACCCACCTCCTCATGTTCCAATTTCTGTTTATGTATTTTTAGTTTTGCTTCCATACATGGATGATGCACTTGTCCTATTTTTGGAATTGTATGGAGGGAGGATAGGAGGCATGTGTGTACCACATGGGATGGAGACTCACTTTGTATGCTTTGCTACATATTTCAAAGAGAGTAGGGGTTCAACCATGTTTGTTTCAGTGGCATTCTTGACACTTTGTGGGATGGATTATGAACATCTCATAATGATCTTAGAGAGACAACTCATGGGAGGATGGATTGGTGAACACTCAGCTTATGCAGAAAGATGGATCCTTGATGGTGTCATCAATGGGGAAGGAGAAGTGTTGCAACACTCACCCTATCAGTTGCTTGAGGACAAGCAACATTTTGGAGGGGAGGAATGTAATATTCCCAATTAGCCCAAGCTAATGGGAATATTCAATTTTGCTTTGTCTTACTTTGATTTTCATGTTGATGAATCAAATGTGAAGGAGGACATGTAAAACTCCTAAAAACATCAAAATAAATCAATTCTTATGTAAATAGAGACATATCTGGGCCATGTAAATAAACTCTTGCAGGTGTGAATGGGTTTGAACCATGAGATTGGGTCAACTTTGATCAAGTCAACAGCGCAGTCTAGATGCAATGAACCTCATGGATAGACAGCGCAGTTTTAGATGGAGGCTCCAAATGTGAAAGGAGCTAACTCATTGAGGTGGTTTAGAGTTTGGAAAGGCTTTCATCTTATAAAAGAAGGAGGAGGACAATAGGAAAAGGTTTTTTTTGATGTTATTATTTTCTAAAGGTATTGTCTGCTTTGACATCCCTTGTTGGGCTTTCTTGTTTAGGAATCCCACCTCCTTCCTTAAGCAACTCTTGGAGGAGTCTTGTTTGCCTAGTCCACTATTTGGCATTTGGCCAAGCCACATCTTGCATTTACAGCGCAGTCCTACTTAGGATTGGGTTGTCCATGTCAGCTGCAGCAAGTGGAACACTAGATCTGTTTAGATCTAGCTTGTACTGGTGCCTCTTCTCAGTGAGTGTGTATTTTAACCTCCTGGAAGAGTGCATTAGTGGGTTGAGCTTCAGATCCACACATTGGTAGTAGTCCAAAGCATTCTCAGGGCCTAAAACGTAGTCCCTCTTCCATGACTACGTTATTTGCAAGAGCAGAGTTGCAGGGCGACTTGGCATCATTTTTAGAGGAGAGATCTCTAGTGATTGGATCCTTCCTTTCATTGTGGTGATCCGTGGATTGGCCAAAAAATACATGTTAGTTCAGATCTGATCTGATGTATATGTTATGATTCGGAATTTTCTGAATACTTCTGCAGATCTGTGACTTAGATCTCAGATCTACTCACTGTTGTTCATGTTTTGCTGAGATCCCCAAGGGGAATGTATAGAGGAGCCTATCTTGTACACAGATCTGAAATAGATATATCATTTTATGTATAGATCTGCTCTAGATCTGAGTTTTAATCTACTACATGATTCAACGATGAAAATAACACTGTCAAGCTTATTCTCCCATTTCATGTTGTTGTAGCAGCTCATTTTGAGTCTTTTGTCTTGTACATTCATCCTATTTCTGTTATACACTGTATAAGCTACATTATAGATCTATTTTTTTGTTTTATAGCTGAAACGGGGACCTCCATGTTGGTCTCACACTTGTAAATTGATGAATTGCGTTATTTCTGAAGCACTCCATTGCATATAGCTGCAGCCCCTCTCTTTGGGTGTTTTTCAGCTAGACTAGGTTGTGGGAGAGTTGTTTAACCCACCTAGTTTGTTTGTTTTTGCTCTCCTTTTGGATTTAGATTTTAGATGATCTGATCTAAGGGATCTAGGAGCTGAAAACTCATTTCAGTGCACTAAATTCTCAGGAGTGCATTATTTCAACAGGCTTGTTATGCAATCTCGATTTTGGGATATTACAAGCTTGCATGAATTTGGTCGCACAATTACAAGGGTATCATTGCAAAAGCTGTGCCCGAGAGGGGGAAGATCCAACTATCCATAATGGTGGTCAAGGCTATAACTGTAGCTATCTGGCTCGCTTTATTTTTCCTAGCTTGATCCACACTCGCCTGGAGTGTGTCTGCCTTCAGCTGAAGGGCCTGCAGTTCAGACTGCAAAGCTTCCACCGCGGCCTTGTGTTGTCCTTCCAAAGCAACCCATCGGTCTTCTAACACAATGTTGATGGCATCCATAATATTTTCTAAGTCATCCACTGTCAATGTGACTTCTGTGTCTGCACCAGGCTTAATAGCCTTGCACTTCTTTCTAGGCCCTTTGGGAGTTTCACTGGTGCGTTTGATGCCATGTGGCGACGCTGTATCTTCGCCACCAAGCCCGTCAAGCCCCTGATCTTGTTGTGACTCCTGCTCTGTCCCCATGGTAGTGTCCTTAGGGATATCTTGGGTCATGCTCTTCTTTGTAGCATGTACCTCGGGCTCCTTCATTGTTTCCAACAGAGTAGTTTCCTTTGGGGTGGCACTTTGGCCGAATGTGCCTGTTGTACCCGAGCTAGATGAATTGAGGCCAAGCTTCCATGCTGGTGGCCATGTTGCCACCACTTGAGAAATTTCTGCTTCTATAGACATGTAAGGGAGATCATACCAAGTTGGATCTCTGTGGGCCCGAACCTGCACATTGTGCATTGTAACCTTAAATGCCACAATATCCTTGTATTTTTCGTAGACAGTGGGTGACAAGCGCAGCTGGGAATGAATTTCTACTTCCAGAGCATGATCAAACAATACCCATAATACCTTATTCTCCTCGATCCGCTAGGTACCCTTTGAGTCCCATATATTTGCAAATCGCGCATCCTCGCACATACCTGGTTCGAGGTCGGGGATCACTGCCTCGTCAGGTGCCTCCCACGCAACCAAGGAAATTAACAATATCATCCAAGAGTAGTAGAATGCCTTTCTGTGCTCCTACGACTCACACGCATTGTCTAAAAATTTATCCATGAGGTACTGCGACCAATTGTAGCAGACCCATTTCTTGCATCTACTGGCAAGTTGAATTACATAGGCAGGGACTTCCGATGCCTGGCTCTTGCGCATCATTTTACATGCAAGCAGTAGGGTACCCATTTTTCCTCCTAGACCATCTATTTTCTCTACCAGGAACCCTCTCTTATTGCGTTCAACGTGATATTTCTCCCAGAATTCCTCAACAATCCGTTGCTCGTACTTCTTACTGATGCTCTCCTTAGGATTTGGCCCATGCATGGGGAGGCTAGTGATTCGGTGAATTAAGGCATCATCGATTGGGATGCGACCCTAGATCCACAAACACCCATCATATATTAGTGCCAGCAGCTGGTGAACAACTAAGCCACTGATGTTGTAGTGGCCAAAGTGGGGGGTGCATAATATGTTGAAGTTTTCAACAAGAAACAATGAAATTGGCATCCAGAAACAACATCCTTGATCCTAGTGAAAATTAAGCACCTACACTAGGTGGGGCCCACACAGGCTATTTTTAGGTGCATGTCTATTTTTAGAATGTTGAGCAAATTCAATTTATAGCGGGAGTCTATTTTTAGAATGGTGAGAAAATTTTATTTATAGATGAGTTTATATTTCTAGATGCATGGGCGAAGTCTATTTATAGATCGCATGTCTAAAAATAGAATGCCTGTCGGTTATTATTATCTCTTAATAATAATTGGACAATAAATATTAATCTATTCTCTTGAAGCACTTGATTTCAGTTAACTGAAGTGGAAAACCAGTTAACCGAAGGAATTTCGAGTTCTAAGGTTGGTTGGTGGGACATGCAAGTGGAATTAGTTGTAACTGAGTGATTCAAAGTTGTAACATAGTTGGATGTGTAGTTATGTGAGTTGTAAAGAAGTTTAACTCAGTTAAGTGAGTTAAACTCAGTTGTGCTAGTTGTAACTAGCTGTAACTAAAGATACACTAGTGAGAGATCAGTGAATTAAATATTAAATTAATTTACATGGAGTGATCTCACATGCAACTGAAGATTTACTACTGTTAAATACATGCATTTCAGATCCAGTGGATACCTAGTTGAGAGATAGGTGAAATGGATAGTTTGACTATCAGTTGTGACATTAGTGGGTGCACTCATGCAACCACACACACAATGGATGTGCCTATGAGTATTGCGCAGTCAAGGAAGGCAAGAATGACTCATTCAGAGGTTCTTTACCATCAGGGATTACGAAGTCAAGGCAAGGAAATATCGAATTCATTTATGGATCTTCATCAGCAGGGAGTGCGCAGTGGAGGCAGACTGTTAGGAGGCAGTAAATTGGTGCATGTTTATGCCAATTTTTGTTTGACAGTGTGAGACAATTGTATATTGTATTGAGAGATCTTGGAGTAGAGTTTTGTATGAGATTGTTTCATGATACATGATATACATAATATATGATAGTTGGGTTTTTTAGCTTTAATATTTCCCGGTAAAAACATCTGTGTTATGTGTGATTGATTTTTCTTCATGTGTTTGCAATTGGCGATTAAATTTATGCAAAGAATTAAGTAGAAGGATTTTGTATTTAACAGTGGATATAATTGTTAGATCGGGAGATTCTAGTAATACATCACAGTATTTTTAAATTTCTACATGGTATCAGAGCAAAGAAGATTGCAATATTGAAGCAGTAGTTGAGTTTTGTTGGTGGAAACAATTTGAATTTGCTGCAAGAATTTCTTGGTGCAACGGTTGAGTAAACATCAAAATGGCTTTCAATGGTTTGCGGTTAGAGTATGCACTCGAGGGAAGATCGAAATACATTGCATGGAAGGATAGGATGGAGGCAGTGCTTGAAGATAATGGCTTGAAGTAATTCATCGACAGCAATTTTCCTAAGCCCAATTTGACAGATGTTGCATTACTTGACGCCTGGAAAAAGAAAGTAGCGAAGATGAGAAGAATTATGTTAGAAGGTGTGAGAGACCATATTGTCTCAAGCCTTCATGGGAAAGCCACTCCATTTTAAATATTGAAGGCTTTGACAGATATTTTCCAAAGCAGCAACAAGCATAGGAAATTGGCACTGAAGGATATACTCAGAAAAATCAAAATGGAAAAGGGCGACAATATTCCTAAGTATCTCACAAATTTTGTCCATTGTCGGGATGAACTAGGGAGTATGGGAATCACAGTTTCTGATGATGATTTGGTGAGCTTGGCTCTCTTGGGACTTCCTAAGAGTTGGCACAATTATCAACACTCTGTCAATGGACGGGAAAAACTGTCGGATTGGGAACGACTATGGTCGGATCTAGTGCAGAAGGAGTTTAGGTGGAACACCAGGGATGGCTCTTCATCAAAGCATGATGATGAAGAAGATTTTTCTTTGGATGCCAAAGTAAGGAAAGGGAAGAGGAAGAAATTCCACTCAAAATCCGAGGCTAAAGGCAAGAAGCTAGATTTGTCTAAGGTGAAGTGTTTTCATTTTCATGAACATGGGCATCTCGCCACTAACTGCCCACAGAAAAAAGAATAACAAGAAGGTTGATGGAGCTGCAACTGGCGAGGCCCTTGCCTCGCAATTTGAACTTGATTTCTCCTTGATCGCATGCTTAGTTTTAAGCGCAATGGGATCGGTGTGGTATCTTGATAGTGGTGCTTCCTTCCACATGACGGGAGATAAGGAGATTTTAAGTGACTTGGAGGAGAAAGATCTCCAAATGCATATAGATATGGGCGACGATGGACAATATAGTGTGACTGGAATTGGTACCATTACCTTTCAGAGGGCATCAGGTAAACTCTTTCATTTAAAATATGTTATGCATGAAGAAAAATTTAGTCTCAGTCGTAATGTTAGAGGATAGAGGCTACGATGTTGTCTTTAGTGAAGGAAAAATTTTCCTGCGACACAAAGCAACAAGGTGATTCAAATTTTATGCAGGAACGCAACATAATACACATATAGCCATAGATACAGAGATGCAATGGAAATAATGCCTCATTTTATTAATAAAATAATGGCTGAAATAAACAAGCTAGGGTGTTGGTAGCATATCTTTGAGAAGAGATGTGGCATACGCATGCCTCTGAACTGTGTTACATTGAAGCTCGAAGGCCTATTATAGACATAGTGGAAATAGATGAGCTAGGGTACTGGCAGCGATTATCTCTGAGAAGAGACGTGTCAGCTACCAGCCCCCTAAACTATGTTACAATGAGGCTCGAAGGCCTATTTATAGTTGAGAAACAATGTAAAACCTGAAACGTCCAAAAACCTAACCCTAGGAGATGAAGCGCCAAAACTGTGGGTCCCGTTTAAGTAAATTGGTGTTTCAATTTCCCGAGGGCGTAACTTTGGCATCCGATCTCCGTTTGACACGCTCAATAGCTCGGCAGAAATATATGTCCAAGGAATACAACTTTTGAGTGAGCAACATCGGTCTGAAACTCTTATTGCTCCCCGTTTTCCAAAAAAACGTCATTTAGGGCCTCAAAACGGCTTTGGAAGTTCATGACCCAAAAAACTACTAAAAATAGTAAGTTATGCTGAAACTTACCAAATGAAAGAACTGATGGTGGGGATTCAAATGGAATTTTTGGGTGGCCACCAATATCCACCTGGATCATTAAGTCCCCAAAACGGCTCCAGGAGTGCAGGACCTGAAAACCTGCTAAAAATAGTAAGTTGTGCTGAAGCTAAAAAACTAAAAGAATTGATGCTGCGGGTCCAAATGGAATATATGGGTGGCCACCGATATCCACCTGGATCATTCGTCCCTTCTTAGGAAGCAATGTTCTCCATTGCGTTAAGTTCCTCCATCGGGGGGGGAATTCTAATGAACATGGTATTGGATTTTTCCAGGATGTCGTGGACCTGTTGGCGGATGTGCTGGATGTAGATGTGCCATCGAGGGGCAGCCATTGAAGGATCTGGGCAAATTTATCCATCATCACATTCCTTTGTTTCTCTAGGGCCTCCTTGAGCAATATTTTGATAGGATCTCCTGCTCTCTTGTCTTTCTTTCCTTCCGCCATGGGGGGTCATCGAGGTTGCGAGGTTGAACTCATTATACCCTGGCCGCTTTGGGGACATGAAAAGAATAATAGAGACAAAGCAGACCTTTCTGATACCACTGATCCGGATTTTATGCAGGAATGCAACGAAATACACATATAGCCATAGATACAAAGATGCAATGGAAATAATGCTTCATTTTATTAATAAAAGAATGACTGAAATAAGCTTACAAACATAATGGAAATAAGCTAGGGCACTGGTATCATATCTCTGAGAAGAGATGTGGCGTACACATGCCTCTTAACTGTGTTACATTGAGGCTCGAAGGCCTATTATAGACATAATGGAAATAGATGAGCTAGGGTACTGGTAGCGCTTATCTTTGAGAAGAGATGTGTCAGCTACTAGCGCCCTGAATTGTGTTACAATGAGACTCGAAGGCCTATTTATTGTTGAGAAACGATGTGTCCAAAAACCTAACCCTAGGAGATGAAGTGCCAAAAATGTGGGTCCTTTTGGGTAAATTGGTGTTTCAACTTCCCGAGGACGTAACTTTGGCATCTGATTTCCGTTTTACGTGCTCAATAGCTCGTTAGAAAGATCTATCTGAGGAATACAACTTTTGAGTGAGAAACATTGGTCCATGACCCATGTTGCTCCTATTTTTCCCAAAAAAATGTCTCTTAGGGCCTCAAAACGACTCCGGAAGTTCAGGACCCAAAAAAATGCTAAAATAGTTGTGTTGAAACTTACCAAATGAAAGAACTGATGATGGGGGTTAAAATGGAATCGGTGGGTGGACACCAATATCCACCTAGATCATTAAGTCCCCAAAACGGCTCCGAGAGTGCAGGACCTGAAAAATTGCTAAAAATAGTAAGTTGTGCTGAAGCTGAAAAACTGAAAGAATTGATGTTGCGGGTCCAAATGGAATAGGTGGGTGGCCATCGATATCCACCTAGATCATTCCTCCATCCTTAGGAACAAATGGTCTCCATTGTGTTAAGTTCCTCCATGGGGGGGGGGGGGGGGATTCTACTAAACATGGTATTGGATTTGTCTAGGATGTCGTGAACCTGTTGGCGGATGTTCTGGATGTATATGTGCTGTCAGGGGGCAGCCATTGAAGGATACTGGCAAATTTATCCATCATAGTGTTCCTCTTTTTCTCGAGGGCCTCCTTGAGCAAGATTTTGACAGGATCTCCTGCTCCCTTGTTTCTCTTTCCTTCCGCCATGGGGGGTCGTCGGGGTTGCGAGGTTGAACTCCTTATACCCTGGCTGTGTTGGGGACATGAAAATAAAAACAGAGATAGAGAAGACCATTCTCATACCACTGATTCAGATTTTATGCAGGAACGCAACAAAATACACATATAGCCATAGATACAGAAATGAAACAGAAATAATGCTTCATTTATTAATAAAAGAATGACTAAAATAAGCTTACAAACATAATGGAAACAAGCTAGGGCACCGGTAGCGTATCTTTGAGAAGATATGTGGTGTACATATGCCTCTGAACTGTGTTACATTGAGGCTCGAAGGCCTATTACAGACATAATGGAAATAGATGAGCTAGGGTACTGGCAGCGCTTATCTCTGAGAAGAGATGTGTCGGCTACCAGCCCCTTGAACTATGTTACAATGAGGCTCAAAGGCCTATTTATTGTTGAGAAACAATGTAAAGCCTGAAACGTCAAAAAACCTAACCCTAGGAGATGAAGCGCCAAAACTGTGGGTCCCGTTTGGGTAAATTGGTGTTTCAACTTCCTGAGGACGTAACTTTGGCATCTGATCTCCATTTGACGCGCTCAATATCTCATTAGAAAGATCTATCTGAGGACTAAAACTTTTGAGTGATCATCGGTATATGATTGATATTGCTCCCCGTTTTCCCAAAAAACGTCGTTTAGGGCCTCAAAAAAGCTCCAAAATTTCAGGACCCAAAAATTGCTAAAAATAGTAAGTTGTGCTGAAACTTACCAAATGAAAGAACTAATGGTGGGGGTTCAATTGGAATCGGTGGGTGGCCACAAATATCCACCTAGATCATTAAGTCACCAAAACGGCTCTGGGAGTGCAGGACCCGAAAACCTGCTAAAAATAGTAAGTTGTGCTGAAGCTGAAAAACTGAAAGAATTGATGATGTGGGTCCAAATGGAATAGGTGGGTGGCCACCGATATCCAATTGGATCATAGGGCAAGCCAAGAAGGTTGGGATTCGAGTTAAGAATCTATATAGACTTGATGTAGATGGGATTTCTACTAAGCTTCCTACTATTGGGAAGTGTGAGAAAGCCATGCAATTGAAGCTTGAGAGGGAGCAGGATTTGCATGCAGGTAAGAGTGAACCTAGGGATGTGGAGCAGCCACAAGATGAGGATCATGGAGTGGGAGCAACCACTCATGCAGAGAAATTTTGTGCCAGATGGGTAGAGGGAGTGCATGCAACTATACCACCAGGTGAGAGGTGGGGCGACATGCATGAGTAATCCCAAGAAGAAATTTCTGGGCAGGATTCATTGAGATGGTATAGATCTCATGAATTGAACCTGGCTACGAGGAGCCCATAATACAATAGTAGCAGGATCAGTTGGATTGATGCAGTCAGATGTCGTGAGGACATGAAATCAAAGTGACCATGTCGGATACTAGAGCGTGGATAAGAGTTGAAAACAAGTGCAGAGTGCATGGATGCAAAGGTCAGCAGCACAGTGGTTCCTCAAGACATGTGCACTTGGTACCAGAAGAAGTCAAAAGACTTTGATGACAAATGAATTATAATGATTCAGTTTTTTTAAGGCTATTCAATTTCGGAAGTGTTGCATGTGCGAGAAGCACTAGAGAAGTATTGCATACAAGAGTTGCAGGGCGCATGCATGGAGTTACATGGCACGTGCAAAGGTTGCGGGGAAAATGCATGGAGTTGCATGTCGCATGCAAAGACATTCCTTTCTTGTTGAGAGGGAGTGTTGAAGTTTGCAACAAGAAACAGTGAAATTGGCATCCGGAAACAACATCCTTGATCTTAGTGAAAATTAAGCACCTACACTAGGTTGGGCCCACACATGCTAGTTTGAGGTTTATGTCTATTTTTAGAATGTTGAGCAAATTCAATTTATATCGGGAGTCTATTTTTAGAATGGTGAGAAAATCATTTTTATAGATGAGTTTCCATTTTTAGATGCATGGGTGAAGTATATTTATAGATCGCATGTCTAAAAATATAATCCATGTCGATTATTATTATCTCTTAATAATAATTGGACAATAAATATTAATCTATTCTCTTGAAGCACTTAATTTCAGTTAACTAAAGTGGAAAACCAGTTAGCTGAAGGAATTTCGAGTTCTAAGGTTGGTTGGTGGGACATGCAAGTGGAATTAGTTGTAACTGAGTGATTCAAAGTTGTAATAGAGTTGGATGTGTAGTTATGTGAGTTGTAAAGTAGTTTAACTCAGTTAAGTGAGTTAAACTCGGTTGTGCTAGTTGTAACTAGCTGTAACTAAAGATACACTAGTGAGAGATCAGTGAATTGAATATTAAATTAATTCACATGGAGTGATCTCACATGCAACTGAAGAATTACTACTATTAACTACATGCATGTCAAATCCAGTGGAGACCCAATTGAGAGATAGGTGAGAGGGATAGTTTGACTATCAGTTGTGACATTAGTGGGTGCACTCATGCAACCACACACACATTGGATGTGCCTATGAGTATTGCGTAGTCAAGGCTGGCAAGAATGATTCATTCAGAGGTTCTTGACCATTAGGGATTGTGTATTCAAGGCAAGGCAAGATCAAATTCATTCAGGGATCTTCGTCATCAGGGATTGCGTAGTTGAGGCAGGCTGTCAGGAGGCAGTAAATTAGTGCATGTTTATGCCAATTTTTGTATGACAATGTGAGAAGATTGTATATTGTACTGAGAGATCTTGGAGTAGAGCTTTGTATGAGATTTTTTCATGATCCATGATATACATAACATATGATAGTTGGGGTTTTTAGCTTTAAGCTTTCCCCGTAAAAACATCTATGTTATGTGTGATTGATTTTTCTTCATGTGTTTGCAATTGGTGATTAAATTTCTGCAAAGAATTAAGTAGAAGGATTCTGTATTTAACAGTGGATATAATTGTTAGATCAGGAGAGTCCGGTAATACATCACAGTATTTTAAATTTCTACATAATAATTTTAATATCCCTGAGCCAACGACTCCGCGCACCCACGACATTGGCTCTACCTTCAACACGTTATCGTACATTACTCTTTCAAGATATAATTCTAGAGCCAGTGCTGGGAAGGCTTCCAAATTGCCCAGATCATGGTCATCGAATTTAAGGAGGAGAAGACCTCCAA
The DNA here is from genome assembly GCA_034641835.2 of Pinus albicaulis. Classification (NCBI taxonomy): domain Eukaryota; kingdom Viridiplantae; phylum Streptophyta; class Pinopsida; order Pinales; family Pinaceae; genus Pinus; species Pinus albicaulis. Next base: position 6,659,259 of record CM076576.1, on the reverse strand, counting down.
ACATATCACCATTCAGAGGCACCTCCGTCGAGACCAAAGGCATATGTAGATAGGCATGGACAACGTCGACATTCTTGGGGATGTGCACGGTGGGCTTGCTTGGCTTAACATAAGGAGGTAGCCATGAAAGTGGAGTCGCGTGCAAAGATTCTTCTAGACCCGTCATGGGGCGTTTTGATGAATCAGGCATGTGGCCCTGAGGCACCTTCTGAGGGGAGTGTACAATCTGAGGGGACATGTGCGGCTTCACCCCGACCCACTTCGATTCTTTCCCTTTTCCTTTCTCCACTCCCTTCACCTTCCCTTTGCCCTTTCTCTTGGTTGGCGTAGACACAACCTCCTCCATCTTAGGGGTTACTTCCAATACATCTTTAGACCCAGTTTCCTCAGAAGCCGTGACAGGAAATGACTCAGCGAGGTTAGTAGCGGTGATCCTTGCTCGAAAGACAAATTCAAGGTTTCTGTTGTTAGAGGGGGTGGCTCACCCAGACATATGGATGAAAATGGCACAAAAAATATTCTGGTCATACAGGAGCATAAGGCACAAGAGTCTCGGCAAGCAAACAAACCTGGTCTGTCCAACGCCCTGCTGTTTATAGCCCCTGATGGGTAATAACGGTCGTATTAGCCTTAATGGAAACTTATCATTATGGAAATGACAAAAAATCCTTCCAAATTGCCACATTAATTACCAATTTCCCATTCCATTCAATAGTAAAATCATTTTTTCACCTAGTTGCCTCGTTCCAACGGCTAGTTTTTTTAGCAGCGTACCACCCCTACGCCTGTGTCATACCTTTTTGTGTCGCCTAGCCTGCGCACCATCCCTGCACAACTGTCGACGCTACCTTCAGTTTTTCGCCCTGGCATGCGCAACATCCTTTACACAACTACTCCAACCATATAGTCATTTGGTCGACACCGAGTTGTCGATATAGGGTTTCAGACGACTTCAATTAACGTACCACAGCAATAAATATCTATGCAGCATAGCCAACTTGACCGCACCACCATCGGTAATCTCCTTCACTATATATGTGCTTAGCTAATGCTTAGAGAACTTCCCTAGGTGTCGTTCAAACTGGCTATTGTAAAGTAATACCAATTCGTCCTCCTTAGAGATCTTCTGCAGAATATGTCGATCATGCCAAGATTTTTCACAAGCCTTTTGAACCTACTGGTGGAATTTAGCAATGAACCGATCTTCTTCCGGGGCCATCAGCTGTGCCAAGTGTTCCTCCATGATGTCTGGTTCCACCATTTTTGTGAAATATGAGATGTGCAAGTTGGGAAAAATGTATTCCATAGGCATGACGACCTCCTTCCCATAGACCATTCTGAAGGGTATTTTTCCCGTGAGTTTCTTACACGTGGTCCTATAGGTCCAAAGTACTAAGGGGATGCATACGTCCCAATCACTTAGGTCAGTGTTACATATCTTAGTGAGCATATGTTCCATAATTGTATTGAAGGCTTCTGCTACCCTGTTCGCCTGTAGGTGATATGGGGTACTCTTCGCATGGTGGATCTGGAATTCTTCAATCAGAGTTGAAATAGTTTCATTAACAAAATGCGTACCTTTGTCACTCATTAGGAACTTCGCGCAACCAAACATGGTCAGAATATGTTCAAAAATTAAGTGTGCAATAATATCCGCAGTACAATCCTTAACAACTTTTGATTTCACCCATCTGGTTACATAATTAGTGGCAGTGATGATATATCGGGCACCCGTATTCTTTCCTTGGGGATTTATGGTTCCTACAAGGTCTATGGCCCACTTTTTGAACGCCTCCAGAGCCATCTCTGGTTACATGGGAATCTCATCTCGACACGAGGGTTTCCCAATCTACTGGTATGTGTCATAGGCTCGACAGTATGCATGGGCATCATTATGCAATGTAGGCCACCATAACCTAGCCCTCAATAATTTCTACGTAGTTTATTTTCCTGTGTAGTACACTCCTTCCACTCCTCCATGGGCCTCGGTCAAGATGGCTTGTCTTTCATGTTCCAATACATACCTCCGTAGCACCTTATATGCACCTAGTTTGTAGAGTTGTCCAGTGATTATGGTAAAATCGGATGTGCAGGCGACCAATTCCTTTTCTTGTGGTACGGAATAGTTATCGGGTGCCATACCTGTGGTCAAAAAATGAATAATGTATGAAAAGTGCTCATACACCACCTTGATAGCAAACAACTGTGCGTCCAATAATCCTTCTTCCAAATTAATCGACTCTTCCCCAGTCTCAATCCAAGACAAGTGATCAGGCTCGGTATTCAATGTCCCTGGTTTCAAGATGATTTCAGAATCATACTCTTGGAACAATAGTAACCACCTATAGATCTTCCCCCCCAACACATGCTTATTGACCAAGTATTTTAAAGCTAAATGATCTATGAACATCTTGAAGTTTACACCTAATAAATAGTGCATGTATTTCTGTAGGGCATACACCATTGCCAACCCTTCGCGCTCCGTGGTATAATAGTTATGCTCTGCGCTTGAGAGCTTCTTGCTAGCAAAGGAAACTGTATGATCAATGTCCCCTTCTCTTGATTGTGCTAAGACATCTCTTAGGGCTATCCCTGATGCATCCACATGCACGTGAAAGACCTTCGACTAGTCGGGAAATATAAGAATAGGTGCAGTTACCATCTTTTCCTTTAGAAGCTTGAAGCTCTTCTAACACTCATCATCCCAAAATAAAGAGACATCCTTCTTTAGCAGCTTCTCCATTGGTGCGGTGATCAAAGCATATCCCTGAATGAACTTCCTGTAGTACCCGATGTGGCCTAAGATGGAATGAAGCTATTTCTCAGCGGTAGGGACTGCCAAATTGATGATAACCGCGATCTTGGTAGGTTCAACCATCAATCCCTACTGGCATACCACGTGTCCCAACAAAATCCCAAATGGGACACAAAATATGAATTTCTTGATGTTTAGCGAAATTACGTGTTTCCTACAGGCATCTAGCATCATGCACAGGTTTGACACGTGATTCTTCACTAATATAAACATTGTCCAATTGTTAAAATAGACTTCCAGAAACTTATGACTGAATTCCTTAAATATTGCTACAACTACACATGAAAATATGGTAGGGGCATTTTTCAGTCCAAACGGCATGATAGTGTACTGGAACGATCCCCACTCAATTGCAAAGGTTGTCTTGCTGTGGTCTTTAGGTGTGATGTGGATCTGATGGTACCCATAGAATCCATCAGTGAATGAGTATGCTTCTTATCCTCCCACATTATCTAGAATTTCATCAGAGAATGACGTAGGGAACAGATCATGTGCGTAGACATAATTTAACTTGCGTAGGTCGACGTAGATCCTTATCTCTCCTATAGTATTCTTTTCCTGGAACACCATAGGGATTACCCAATCTGACTATTCCACTGGTTCAATAATACCTGTGACCACCATATTTTCTATTTCCTCGTGGATTATATTTATATTTAGGTTTCAGGCGATAAGGTCGTTGTTTGATAGGGTGCACATCTGGCTTCAAGGTAATCTTCATAACGCCCACATCCTCGATGATCCCTTTGATTTTAGAGAAATTTTTGGGGAACAAATCTTGATATTCAGTCAGCAGCTCAGTGATCTTTCCAACTATGACACTATCCCAGTAATCCCTAATTTTGGCCATCTTGGGCAGTGCTTCCGTGCCAATGTTGACTTCCTTTAGCTTCAATGGTTGGTGACATCAATTGCCTATAGAAAAGGTCCTGAAATGGCACGTTCCCCTTTTAATTATAGGATAGTGATGCTCCGGGGGTCCTCATCGCAGTCTCCTACTGACAAACTCCTGCAATTGGAAATATCCTACATCTGCGCATCCCAAGTTGGCGTAGTACACTCCTTCTTAGAGAAGGACTCATTAAAGACTAGAGCATCTATATCTTGTAGGGGTTCATCAAGTTTCTCATTTCCTCCTACTAACCCAAACTTCATTGCGAAATCCTCAGCAATTGTATCCCAGTGATGAGTACGTTGGTGTAGTTCTGTATCTAAATACCAAGTGGTGGGGATTTTCCGTAATCTAGGAATAAACATATGGACCCATTCATTCCACGTGTTTTCATTCCATACTTCCATCCAGAGAGTCAAGTTCTTGCACAGATCCCCTCGTCCTGAGAAGAGTTCCATAGGTGGGTTGGTCGGAGGGCCGAATCGTAGGATCATCATTTTTTGGCATTCCCCCCAATCCTGAAAAGCTTCCTTATGGGTTTCCTACCTTTGAGTGAGGGTCGCGCACATAGCCAAGTCAAGTGCCCAAAACCTCCGTTCTTCAGGGACCTCAGATTCAATTGATCTAAGAAAGTTCTTAACACTACCAGAACCATCAAACTAGGGTAGTTCTCTTAACCCTAAGGAGATGCATCCGAAGTTCTTTGTGATCTTAAGACACCACAGGGCAGATACGTCATTCAACCAATTTTGCCAATTTTCTATCTCTTCATTCGAGTCTGAGAGGAATTCGCTATTTTTTTCCCAACATAACATGCCATCGGTCGTGGGGTTGATCCAATCATCGTCCCAAGCGGTCAGTTTGTAGATGTGATCAACATCCTCTTCCTCACGTAATGGTTCAGTATATCGCTCACCTTCTTCTAGATCCAGGGGGAATATCACCCGCGTACCTTTGTTTTCAAAGATCATACTTCTCCTTTTAAAATAAATGATACCTACCATGTCAATAGCCCAATATAGGGCTAAGAGCGCGAGGTAAGGGTCCGCATCATCCACTGTCTGGATTACCTCAAAATCCACATAAAATTTAACACCTGCGATGTCTACCACAACCTTTGGTAGTCGTCCCAGTGGGATGATCTTATATTGATTAACCATCCGTAATTGAATAGTAGACCACTCCAACTTAGGTTCTCCCATTCTTTGCCAGGTTTGCTTGGGCAAGACATTTGCGCCCAATCCTAAGTCAAGGATGACTTGGTCCATTTCATAATCTCCAATATATGCGGTCATGCACATCTCTCGACCAGTACTTTTTTTTTTCTTGTATAACTTGTTCACAGTTTTAACCTCTGGTTGTGAGGAAAACTTTTCTACGCATCTATCTATTAATGCCTGGATATTCTCTACTTCCTTCTGATTGCGAAGCAACTTCATATATGCCTGAAGGAATGGTTTAACTACTTCGTCTGATTTTGGGTCTACTACAATTTTCGAGGTATATGCTTCGTCTTTGGCCATCTCCCTTCGAGCTTCCATGAAGGTTTCTTTCTCCTTTTTCAGATCTAAAATTTCCGTTTTCTCCACAACTTTCCAGATTAGTGACTCAGCCGCAAATTTTTCCTCAGCTCCTCCGGTGGCAATGCCACTACACGTGATCACCTTGATACGTGGCCCATCATCCTATGGTTCTTCCTTAACCCATTGTACGTTCTGTGTGGACATCTTTTGTTTCTCCTACATTTTTTCTATTAGCACCAGGCAGTCCTCAATGACATGGTTGAACTGCCTGCAATATCTGTAGGACTGGCATGTAGGGTTCAGGAAATCTCGTGCATAATTTCCCATGTCCCCACAGTTGTAGCAAATCATTTTCCCTCATCCTTGACCTACACTTCCACCTCTTCCTCCTCCCCTTACTCTTGTGAGGGATCCTCCCCTCCTAGAGGGAGATAGTGGTGATGAGGGGTCAGCCTGCACCCTGTATAGGTTTCCCCTATATACCATTAGGTCGAGTGTTCGATAGTTTTGTTCGTCATGTCCTACAGACGAGTAGAATTTGCATCACTATTTTTTCAATTCTTGAACATAGGCACGTAATTTTGGGCAGTGATCTATATCATGACTTCTTGCTACTTGAAAGTCAGCGCACCATAGCATGGGGCTAATCGGTCCAACTATTTCCCTAGGGTGTAGAGGGCTTGGCCCCCCACCGTGCATATAATCCGATAACAAGGGGCATTGATCCTTAGTATGGCTCGACACCCTATAGCGTATGCACCAGACATCCAGGCTAGCTTCCTTACCCCGATCCTTCCATAAGTTTTGAATTTCTAAGTGCATTTCCTCTGGTTAGCTCTGGATCTGTAGTGCCATGAACTGAGTATCATCTATCAGTGCAGCTTGTAACTTCATGGAAATCTCCAGAGCTTCTTCTTGGGAGTCAATCTTATATTATCCCATAGGTCCGCACAAGTGTGGCAATAACATATCGATAAACCATTCCTTATGTTGTTTGTCCTCGTAGAAAAATCCCCCATCACTGATGACCTTCTTCAGTCGTTGGTTAGCTTCCCAGATGGACTCTGTAGGTCCCTTCTTGAAGTCCTTTAATTCGACCACACATTGAGAGTACGATTTAGGTTTTCAGAACTGTGTCTTTAGGGCATCCTTAATATCTTGTATTGATGTGTTCACGTGTTGACCAGTGTATCCCATAAACCACTCCAAGGCCCTTCCCTCAAAGGCTAAGGATAGTTTAGCTCTTTTGACCACATCATTATTATTGTTCTGCGCAGTCCATACGAACTTTGCTACAAACCAGAATCAATCCATATCCTCATCCCCCACACCATTAAAGGTAGGCAGTTTCATGTGTGTGGCCATATTTCCCTCAGGTGGTGGTGGAGGTGGGGTAGGGGAGTTCTTACCCTTGCATGAGTTTGATCATGGCATGGCCGGGGGATTGGTCCCAGCTTACGCAACCTCTCCCTATCAAAAATTAGGTGATTCCCTTAAGGGACTGTATACCGATCTATCTCCTTCTTGATTGACTCGGTATCATTTAACACTTCGTGTCATGCTTCCACTCTAATCATAGGTCATTCACTCGGTGTGGCTACACAGGAAACCATTTTCATTGAATAGCATCTTAATCAACAACGACAGGGCTTGCAGGAACTTACCTCTAAATCCTTTGAAGAACCTTCACTCTGCTTCCAAATATGACACAAACTGATCAAATGCAATTTTGTTACGAATCCTCCCAAAATACTATCAACCCAGTGGTCTACAGTCCTGGTTGTCTTGTTATCAGTCTTTTCCAATTGTTGGATTAATTCAGGGGTCCACTATGTGACCTGATCGTCTTTCCAGCATGTCTGGAACTCCGCCAATCATGCCAGCCACTGTTGCAATTTGTGTACGAAAGATACAAAGAATATTTTGTGCACCTCTATAAAAATGTACTTGTTTTTCCACTCTTTAGCAGATATCTCCTTAATTCTATTCTCTTTTAGGGAAAACTCTTGAATCTTCTTTTTGAACCAATCCTCATGCTCAGGCTTCAATGGCTACCAATGACCCTATGGCATTACCCGATCTCTCTCTCAAAACACTCTTGGTCCTGGAAACAAAACCATTTGTTGGCTTTATATGTCTTGACTCAGGTTCGGTTTTAAGGTTTGCAAACAAACCCCTATCCTACTGGCCCTTTCAGCAATGACTGGATTGTGCAGGTCAAGGTCTAACCCAAAGTAGTATGGGAGGGTGCTGGAACCAGGTTTCCGCACCCTGAGAGAGAGAGAAATTTAATTGAAGTGGGTCCTTTTAGATCAGACAGACTTGCGTAGGAGAAGCCCTAATACCAAAATCCTTAATAGTATATCGGCGAAGCAAAGATCATAAATCATCAGATAACATATAACTAGATCAGAGCAATTAAACCAGATCTATGTGTTCATAATATTGCATCCACATGCACATTAGAAAAGCAGTATAATATTAGAAATAACATAAATCATATCCAATAATAATAACACAAAAACGCTTAAACATCACCAACAATCTTCTCATTCATTCATATCCATGTCCAGCTTATATACTATATCTCCCAGCCCGCACACACAGCCAACAAGGTCCACACACAACAGGACTCAGGGTCTCTGCATGCACAACCAACAAGATCCCTTACCCAAACAATCGACAAAAATATCCACAAGTTCGTATCCAAGCTTAGTTCCCATTTAACCTATCTCTAGACTCGATTTATCTATCTATTTATAACATATTAGCCTACGCTACTCTATGGTCCGCAAACCATGTTTTGCGGACTCCTGGTCTACCCTTTGACCCTTTACAATTGATTGGGGGCTTTGACTCGCCCCAAATCCCCTGCGCTAGACTAAATATTACAAAATATTACAAAATGGACCAAACATGCGGTTAGGGGACCTCGTTCCAACAAGTGAGCAGGAAAAAGTGGAGACAGAGGGCGTAACAACAGTGTGCATATTGTGAAGACAGAAATGGATAATGAAGCAAGGAGGCACTACAGAGATGCTCTAGGGTTTTAAAAATAATTCTTGCAATCAACCTGCTACCTTTTGTGCAAAGAAACAGACAAATGCGTAAAAATATCGTGCAAAGGGAGACTGGAAAATGGTAATGCAACTCCACTTTTAATCTCAGAAACAGTGAATGGAAGTCAGTTTTTGGGTCTGTGGGAAGGTTCGCCCTCCTCAAGCTCTATTAATAGAGATGAGAAGGGGGTATTTATCCACAAATTTTTGGGTTTTTCTCCTCTATTATATTATTAACAAGCAAATGAAACCTACAACAACACACTGAAAGAAAAACTAAACAAAAAATTGAAACATAAATGAAATTATCAGAAGTAGAACTAATGAAATGACATAAATCAGAGAAAAAATACAACAGAGAGGTTGAGGCACATGGATTTGGCCCTAACCCACGAGCCTAGTTCTCTGAAACTTAAATTAGTAAAATGAAATCAGTCTACTCATTTCATAAAAGAATAGCCTCATACATTTCTGAAAGTTTGATCACTGAGTAAAATAATAAAAATCTCAATAGCTTGCAACAAAGTTCTGACCCTTCCTAGCTATAGCTTTGCTCTAGTTATTCTATAGGGAAGCTACCAATAGCTCCCTAGAAAATAGTGATTGAGTCCACTTGACTCCAAGTAAACAAATATTGAGTGCACTCCTCTTTGAGTTGCTTGGTTGCCTCTGGAACTTCGAATTGCTGGAGAGAATCCTTGAGGATCCTTTGGCTACCTTTGGAATTCAAATTGCTGGAGAGAATATTTGGGATCCTTTGGCTACCTTTGAGAGTTAAGGAGGGTGGAAAATCCTCCTATAATTTCTCCTTGCTGTCTCCTCCAATTCTTGATGATAAAATCCTTATAAAAATTCTAATAATTCATGATTTTCTGCACTCAACCTCATAATAGGCACCCATAGTATGTTAGCCTTAATAACCACCTATACTAGCATCATAAAAGAAAATAATAATAAAAATGCAAGAAAAATATATCTAAGAAGGAAAAAAGGTGACCATTAACCCCTCCAAATATGTCTAATGATGGAGCCCATCAGTATCATAGCGTCAGGAATCACAATAGTGGAGAATAAATTAAATTTCTGTTGAACAATATTCAAATTTTCATATACTTTATTTGAAGTTAGAAGCAGATCAAGATTTATTTCATTGGCTTGATACTCAAATATGCACTCGAGGGAAGTTTGAATTATATTGCATGGAAGGAAAGGATGGAGGAAGTTGTTGGCGAAGAAACAGGTCTCGCAAGCAAGACCCAGGTTCAGAGGTTGGGGCCAACAAGGGAATCCGCTGTAGTCTAGAACCACGCCGGCATTGTCACCCTACTCTGGAGAGCAGAGAGTCTCACCCGAGGCGTGCCGCAACCACATGCAGAAGGGGAATCGATCGATAGTGGTGGAGGGATCCGCAACTCACGAGAGATATAGAATGGATTGGATGAACATCATCATATACGCAAGAACATTCAGAAGAGTGAACAAATATTAATCAAATAAAATTTTAAGACATCACAGACATCATGCATGCATGTAACTCATATAATAGGACAACAACCTGCAAACATATTGATAACCTTCAGCCAAATCCATAGTTACATCACTTCCACAGGAAGAGCTTACAATTCTGTTACAAACGTCTCGTAAGACAGAAAGATAGATAAGAGAATCCTAGGAACTACACAGATACCATGCTCAGGACAGATCTCTCCTGCAGCATCCTCTTGATCCTCTTCAATCGCTTTGCATTCGTCTCTTCTCTTTCGGCCAGGTGATGGCTATTTATTCACCCGCCATCGCGGCTACTAGTTCCTCTTGCGTTCTTCTTCGGCTGCTTCCGACTTCTCTCTTATTTTCTATGAGTTTTTCTCTCTGTCTTCTGCTGTGTCTTCTCTTTGTCTGTACTCATGCATCCACTTTCTTTAGCTATCTCCTGTTCCTTTGCAACCTTGGTAGCTCCGCTACTCACTGTAGTTGCGACTTGGTTGCAGCTGCCATGTGTCATTCCGCAACCCCAAAAATCTTCTCTTTATTCAATATTCAAAACAAGGGCCCCAACAGGCCCCGACCACAGTTTCTTGACTCGTCCTGAGTCAATCACAAATCACTTTTTCTATTTCCATCGCCCCACCGGACCCCGTGCCCTATTCTTGCGGTGCGCCTTCAGTCTGCTGCCCAAACAAGGGCCCCAACTCCGGGACCTTACTAAACGCTGAAGCCTTAAGCTCATTGAAGGTCGTCACAGCTTGCTGCCACCCCTGTAATAATGCATCTGTCTCTACGGAAATCTTGGCGGCAGCTGCCTCCCCGACATGCGCCAGTGCAGTCCCGAACACCGTGTCGATTTGGGTTTCGGCCTCAGCGGCTAACTACTGCATTGCCTTGGCGCTGAGTTGAAGGGGCTGGCGGAGCTCTCGAATTGCTTGTTTGGCCATGGTTGAGCTGGCCTCTTTTTGCTGGATCTGGACCTCCAGAGCATCTGCCTAAGCATAGAGCTAGTCCAACTACGAGGGGTCTGTGGCCTCTTGGATTTCCTTCGAAAGTTGCTACAGCTACGCTGAAATGGGCTGAGTTTTTACCGTGAGAGCTGTCGAGCACTCCTGAAGAATTTTCAAGAGGTCATAAGCATCACGTGCTGCAAAGTTGAGAGTTTCTTGCATCTGGGTGGCCCGGCCATGTTTCTCTGCAATCTGCGTTGTATAAACTGCCTCGGGATCGGGCAACACTGCCCATGCTGCTAATGCCACCTGGAGCTCTGCATTTTCCTTGTGGAGGCCATTGAATGTGATCCTGAGGTGGAGGGTCTTCTCGATGATATTTGTCTCTGGTACATCTACAGGCAGCTGAGTGTAGTGAGCCTCAACGGCTGGCCACAATCCCGAAAACACCTTGGCCACTTCATTTATCTGACCCTGTAGCTGCCCCTGTGCGGCTGCGAGTTGGTCGCATTGTTCAGTAAGCGTAGTGATCTGCTACTGTTGCTCTTCACACCTCTGTTGTAGTTTAGAATGAAGCCATTCCACCTGTTGGACCGCCCTCTGGATAAAGAGGTACAGCTGAGCCGTACCCCATGTTTCTAAATTGGTGACCCCCGAAGTGCTTTGCTCCGGCCACCGTTCCTATAGGGGTTGCCCACTGGCAACTGATCGGGTGGAATGCTCGTGAGGGGATGGTGGTGGGGTCTGATGAGGTGCCGAGTCAGCCATATTCAAGTCCGGCCGCTCCTACTGATCTGTTTGGATGGTTTGTGGAGGTACAGTAGGCTCAAGCTGAGCTTCAGCTGAGTTGGAAACAATTCGTGCCATCTGTGTAATGGTATCAGACAAAGAGACTGGGGGTTCCCCAACGGGGTCGACTGGTGGTACTACTGCTGCCATGGTCCCCATTAAGTAGATCTCAGATGATTGGGTCCGACACGGTGGCAGATGAATTGGATGAAGTGGATGAAGTGGTAGGTGGAGGTGGAACGGTACGTGGTGGCGGAAGCCGAATATTGATGAACTCAGAGCGGTCAATGGGTGGTTCTTCCTGTATCGACACCCCTGTACTCAGTGGCCGGGGTGGATCCTCCTCAGTGAGGTCCACCACCAGACTCAACTCTATGGTTCAGGCCCGCTTGGCCTGAGGAGCTTCCAAGGAGTCGGTGGACTTGCTATTTTCCCCCACCGGGGTCATCATCAGACTTGGAGAAGTAAATAAAACAGTAGGGATGGGCGAGGTGATGGAAGTTGTGTGGAGACGCGATGTGGACTTAGAAATATGGAACTCAGAGAAAACAGGAAAAGGAACAACACCACTTGAGACAACCTTAGCCACTTCATTAAAATTACGTACTGTAGTGTTTAAGTGGTGAATGAGGGGGGTGAGCTGCACGGTGGAGTCCTGTTGTGTCGCCTCCGCTTCTGTCTCGACAGGCCGTTACTGTGGTAACATCTGATCAAAATTATATCTGGGTACCCCGTTGTGGATTTCCATCGCGACCCCCGGCCACGAACAAACTTCATTGTGGAAGGTCGTGTCTTCAAGCTGGAACTTCTGCGGTCACATGTGAAATGTGTCCTCCGGCACGCAAGTAGGTCGGATGAAGGTATGCCTATGGCTAATCCCGAACCATACTTACTCGCTGTACTCGTCCAGAAGGTTCCTTGGCACCCTCTGTTGGCCTGCGACCACGTCTATCATTAACCCATACCAGGTCCGAAATGCCTCTGCATTGACCTCTTTGGTGTTGGGATCACCCGACACCTTCCACGGAATGAACTTCATTGCGAGAGGCTGGCCCTCTATTATTTCCACTGGTAGCCTGATGAGGGGAGTGTGCCACTTCCACATGGAAAATGCAACTGTCAAATACTCGTAGATGAAGCTTGTGGCTCACTTGTAGTTTTCTTCGCACGCATTGAACAGCTCCTTCAATAGGAAGGAGCACCATTTCAAATTTTCCCCCTGGACACAGTGCTCTGCAATGGAAATAGTATCCACAATACACTCTCCCTTCGTGTAGTGCCCCATTGTCTTACTGGAAATGAGGTAACATGCGAATTTGATTTTGGGCTTATTGATAAGCTCCATCTTTGCTCCCTTTCCTCCCTGTCGTGTGCCATACTTTGCATAATAGTTGGCATCTCCTGACTTCTTTGCACGTTTGGAGGAGGTCTGACATGCAGTGGAGACATCTAGGCCATTTTGTGAAAGCCCTGTAAGTCAGTGGATATCTTCAGCATGGATTGGAATTTCCTTATTCAACCACAATGACCCGTTCTGGATGCGGCTAAGTAAGAACTTGGTGCACTGCATGGCCGGTCCCGAGGTCACAAAGACCAGGAGATTTCTTAAGTTCAGAAGAGAGGATTTTTGTAGGCCTCGGAACTCTAGAAAAATTCTGTTCACTGAACGCCCAGCTTCGGTGATGTAATGTTCCATATACACCTGCCATTTGAGTGCTGGGAACTCGAAAGAGTCCGAGAGGTTTGCGTCTATGAGGGTCGCATTGTCATATTTCCTGACGAGGGACTCTGTTTTATGAATTCTTCTGTCGAGCTCCAGTTCTATGACTGCTAGGTTGGCTTTCGGCATCTTCGCTCAGTGTTGATACACCTGCAGAATTGGTCTCGGCGTCTTCTCTCGGCGCTGTGCTTCTGGATGCTTATGCTGCTCTGGTGCTGCTCCAATTTCTAATTCTAACTACTCCGGCATTATCGTGCTTTTTTCCATGCAAGTTATGTAATTACCTGGCATGATTGAGGTTGATGAGACCCCATAACGAGTTAATTCATACTGGAATTATTCTCAGCGATAATCGTGCGATCAATCACCAGCTGAGGTGTAGTCTGACATCTGCTGACGGTGGCATGGGGAAATGGGCGGACGCAACGACTGAGGTTACTTCGAATTATGGAAAAATGATTATTGCAGGGTTACTTCTAATTATGGTCATTTATGCTAAAAATCTAGACGATCCTACGGACTGACAAAAGTACTGACTGAAATGATATGGACTAACACAGACATGTTTGCTGATCCTACGGGGATGACACGCTGGACACGCTCCTCCCCGACCATAATCAGTTGAGGTGCGGTCCCTGCAACATAGCGGTTATTGATGACCTATGCATGAACGAGAAACACTAACTATGCTCATCCCGATTACGGGAGAGTTATTCAACTACGCTACTCTATGGGTTCTTTCGGTTGCGAGAGTTATTAATGAATGGTGAAAGAAACTTAGTCATGGTAGGGCTTTAGGCATGCGCCATTCACCCACCCAGGTAAAACAGTATCGTCCAGCTGTTAGGTCTCTGTAATTTATTAGCAAGATTGGGAGAGTCCAATCACAGAGTTAACATCATTTCAACCAACTTTGGGATTCTAGGATCTAGCCCTCCTGAATCCGGAGAGGGATCTCTCCAATATGTACAAAGATGGATATTTTCTTTGAAAAGCTTAAGGCAATGATATTAGGCTAGTTAAAGGCCAAGGTTTTGTTTTGTTTGGATGGTTGAGCATGAAATGTTACTTGAGGGGAAAGTCCTAAGTGCAAAAGTTTCAAAAGTGAGAAGTTGCAAGCAAATAGAACAGGTTTGGCAGATAGATAGATATAATGCTGGTTTTTAGTCCATTGGGCTATGGAGTCATATATGGGCTTTAATTGAACAACAACATCAAGTGTGATCCAAGGGGCAAGTCATCTATGTCTAAGGATCTCTTTAAAGTTCGATTTATGGAATGGAGTGATACATCAAGAAGGGAAATTAAACAGATGCAGAACGAAGAGCAGCCTAGGATCTGATAAGTACTTTTAAACCAGTCAGCCTTTGACAAACACTTAAGAAAGACGCGAAAGCAGACTAGGATCTGGTAAGTACTTTTAAACCAACCAGCCTTTGACACACTTCCAAAAGAAAACATACAAAACAAGGGGAGACACAAAGATAACACAGAATGGTCTAAGATCTGGTAAGTGCTTCTGAACTAGCCAGCTTTTAACACATTCCAAGGGAAACAATCAGTTAGTTATGCAGACAAGTCTGGGACCAAGGCTAACCATATCTTCCTTCAGTTCATCTTCACACAACATATACTGAAAGTAACATTCAGAAATAATATTCAGCTAAAACAATAAGACGAGGGAACGCCAGCATTCTCATGCCTAAACTGAATTAAGTCATTCCTAAATAACACAGATTGGAAGAAAACATTCAAATAAATATTTCTCAGCCAGAGAAGGTTACTGATATACAGCAGGTCCTAACCCTGTTTAAACTGTTCTTTACAGTGGAGAATGAAACAACATGAAAACAGAAATAAAACAACAAGTTACAAATGAGAATAACATCACCGTCAATATAGATCAGGATCCCATGAAACAGCTTTTATATTGGTGTCAAACCTGCTACAAACTTCAAGTCCAATGTTTCAGTTCAGCAATCATCTTCACTATTCAACCTAACTACTCTAGCACAAACAGAGCTTCAAGGGCCAGTGAACACTATGTACAAATAGAAGTCTCGAGCTCAAGTGTATTTCAAAGTTCTGCAACCAACAATTCATCATCTTCTACAGAGGTATTTATAGAAGAATGAGGAGAAAATATCTGAGAAAAGATCTAAAACACATTTAATACAACGTTGAATGATTTCTCGGCCCCTTAAGAGGCATCAATGGAGAAATTACAGGTGGATGTGCTGCATTAACTTTTACATTTATGATTTAAAACTCGAAGTGAGTTTTATTTGACTTTGAGGCTCATATGTTGTGTGAAATAACTCCGCAGATATTTGTTGCATCAGTTTTCCTGTGGCGGAATTAACTCCCTGGCTGCGCTGAAGGTAGATATTTATTTAAGCAATAACTTCGGCCTCTGTTTGAAGGGTTCGAGGCAACAGGTGGCTCGGTGGTAGCTGAGGAATCAATTTGCCTCAGATGTGGCGGTGGAGGCTTTCCGTCTGATGAAACACTTTAGGTTTTTCCTTTAAACTGTGTTTAGATTGGGGATTAGGATTTTGATAACGGTCTTAGCCGTAATCCCCATAAAAACCGTCTTCAATCTTCATCTACTGTGCTCTGTCTTCAAACTGATACTCCTTAACTGTTTTTGAATTAAAACAGTGTCTTGTCGATGTGCAGGCCGCACTGGGATTTTTTAAAGGCATCAATGCCCATGAAGCATTGAGAAAACAGTGGAGCGAAACCCCGCAGATGGTTTTCTTTAATGGCTCGAAGGCGCAGGAAACGTCTTTCCCAACCCTCGGCTTTCTTTCATCAAACAATGGAAAACCATCAAAATGCCTGCAAAACACAAAAATAGTTAAGAAATCTTGCGGAAATAGGTTTAAACTGCTTCAGATGGCGGGGGAGGAGCGTAGCCGTTGGATGAAGGCAACCAACGGTGGAGATCTGCGCAAAGAGGCAAAAGAGGAGCGGGGGGAAGAAATAAGTTGGGGTGAATCTGGGCCGTTCGATCTGGACACGTGGACGGTCCAGATTCAATCGAAGGATCTCAATCGGAGGTGCCAGAAAAGGGGATGCGATTGAAAATAAAACTCCGATGCGATTGCGCAATCGGGAGGGGAGAGGCGATTAAAACATTCCGATCGAAACATTTTGATTGAAACATTTCGATTGAAACATTGCGATTGAAATATTCCGATTGAAACATTTCGATTGGGCGATAACTGTTCGATCTGCAGATAAGATCGACGACCTAGATCCTTTGTTTTCTTGCACCGGCGGGACCCTTTTACTTCGTAAGAAACCTATAGATTTCAATAAAAAGCAAGGTTTTGAGTGAAATGGGAAGAATATAGGTATGATAGGCTGGCGCCCGATTGCGGGGCCACTGGGTGTATGGAGTACCATGGGCCCGGGCTTTATATAACTAGGGCCAATCATAATCGAAACATTCGGGCCCGGTCTTTTTTATCAACCCATTTTGAATTCTTCGATCGCGATTGCGCGATCGGTCTTTTTGATCAACCCATTTTTATTCATCATGTGACTTTACGTTTTTAACTTAAAACTTCGGAAAGTGGGTTTTCGGGTTTACAAAGGAAAAATGGGTCAGAAACGAAATATTCACAAGGTTTAAGCGCCTAGGGAGGGCTCAGGGTTATATGAAAATAATAATATGATCGGGGGGTTTATGACAAAGGGTTTGATCGTAATCGATATTTTTTAAATGGCTCACAAACATGCACACTTGAATCTTTTCGATGCGATTAGCGCTTCATGGGTTTGGCGCTTGGTTTTTATGATGAGGGCGTGTTGGGGAAAGTGGTTTGGACTTAACCCAAGGGGCTTAGGTCTATAAAAAGACTTGTATTTTTATGATTTTTCACGGTTTTTTAAATGGAAACAAAGGGTGCCGAAAGGGTTAAAAAGTGAGTTTTTAACCATGGAAAGGGTGATTTATGAAGGGAAGAAAGGAAAAGATGAATAATAGAGGAAAAATTGGGAAAAAGGGAAAGGAAAAGAAGGTTAATTTTGAGTGGGAGAAAGGGAAAAGGGATGGCTTTGCAGCAGTTTCTTTTCATGGAATTTTTAGCAGAATTTTGAGTATAAAATGGGACAGCAAACGGGGATTTGGGACAGAGGCATGAGGCCTACAAGAGACTTTAAGAGCCAACAATTTTTAGTGATAAAATTTGTTCCTTGGAGGCTCAAAAAAGATCTTAGCCACCTTTTGGTATAACAAGATATTATAGGTGGCTAACAGTGGCTCCACTTGGGGATGGTGCCTTCTTGAAGGCATCAAGAATTCAGACTTGATTTCTGGGAGGCTGATCAAGTGCCTCATCCATTGGGCTGTCCTTCTGTGATTGAATGATCTTTTTCTAAAAACATATTTGGCAGTCATGAAAACAATGGACCTTTATCAACCAGCTTGCTACCTACCCAATCCTACAGATCTAGCATTTTTCTTCATCAGAGTGCACTTGGATTGGAAAACTCTATTCACAACATATTATTCTTTTGAAAGCAGGAAATCTAATCTATTTCTAATCCTTATTTCTCCCTGAACTCAGATTAAACAGTTGAGCTCAGATATTTCTCTACCTAGTCTACTGTTTGTTGGGATTAAACAGTCCAACAAACTTTCATTCTCTAAATTCTACAACAAAAATTTAAAAATAGTCAAGTCAAGATTGAGCTGTTTGACTTGCTATGATCTATGGCATAAAAAAAAGCTGCACATAGATTATTATTTGCAGAAATTGAACATCAAAAATTGAAGGCTTAAGATCTGAAAGCTTCTTACTATGGCCTTCTGTCTTTACAGCTCTATTTTTAATTTTGTTTTGAGCCGTCTCTTTTTTGATATCTGATTCAGATTTTGGGCAAATTAGAACCAGTTTTTCTCTTTTATGACTCAGAAAAATAAAACAGCTTTGATTCATCTCTCTTTGGAAACTTAGGTTCAGATTTTGAACATATTTGAACCTTTAACTTCTACCCTAATCTATCTACTGATAAGCCAAGATTAAACAGTTTGGCAAATCAAATTCACTACCCTATCAGCAGAAAATTGAAAGCTAATTAGTCAAGATTAAACAGTTTGACTAACTAGAAGTGTGTTTTGTAGGAGTGGCATTTAAGCTTGCACACTTTCAGATTTATTTCTCTTTTTTGGCATGGGGCTGTGCCTTTCCTGTTTTTCATTTCTGCCCTCTTTTCTTTCTTTCTTTGTTTTTGTATTTTTTGATTTTTCATAACTTTGAATGCAATGGTGGATGAAATGTTTACAATGGAAAAAGGAAAAAAGAAGGCTTAAAAACATATCATGAATCAAGAGAAGTAATGCTTGAGCATCCTGCCATTGACAGGACCCCCAAAAAAATTTGTTCCATCCAGCTCTTGTAAGAAGAATGCATTGTTTCCAGCAACTGAATGAATAGAGTAAGGGCCAAGCCATAGATTGTAAAATTTACCATGCTTTCCCTTGTCTTCTCTCTTTGAGTCCCACTTTAAAACTCTGTCCCCAATCTTGAAATTGCTAGCCTTTGTTGTTCTGTCAAAAAGCTTCTTAATGTTGTCCTGTTTCTGCAATGTTTTGTTATACACTTCCTCTCTGATTTGCTGAAGATGAATGGTCTGATTTATTCTTCTGATCATGTCATTATCTTTAGTCTACAATTCTTGGATAAACTTCATAACCGGTACACCAAGGCTGTTAGGAAAAATTTCATCTGTACCATACACAAGCTGAAAAGGTGACATACCAATAGATTTCTTCAAAGTTAATCTGTCAGCCCAAAGTGCATGGATCAGCTTGGTGTGCCAAGACTTTTTATTGTCCTCCAACAGTTTCTTGATTATGTTCACTAAGCTTTTATTGGAAGATTCTGCAAGTCCATTACCTTGAGGGTAATAGGCTATGGTCGACTTCTAGTATTTATGACAGAAGTCGACCATTTTCTTTGATCCAAATGCCGCTGCATTATCTGTGATGATCTTGGTAGGACAGCCAAATCTGGAAAGGATATTGGTTTCTATGAACTTTATAATAACTGAATCATTGGCTTGCCTACATGGAATGGCTTCTATCCATTTAGTGAAATAGTCTGTGGCAGTAAGGATCCATCTATGTTGGGCAGAAGATGAGGGATGGATTTCACCTATGAATTCAAGTCCCCACTGTTGAAAAGGAGCTTCAACGGTGATTGGATGTAGAGGAAGGGGTAATAATTTTCTCTTGCCCTCAAACAATTGGCATTTATGGCAAGTAGTTGTCATTTTGTGAACATCATGGAAAAGGGTGGGCCAATAGAAACCAGCCCTCAAAATTTTGTTGGCTGTTGACTTCCAGTACAAATGGCCTCCACACTCTCCTTCATGAAATTCCTGCTTAACCTTCTCTGCATCAAACTCAGGCAAACATTTAAGCAATATACCACTACCATTTTTCCAATAAAGGCACCTATCTACAATGCAATAGTTTACTGCTTTCAGTTTTAAGAACCTTGCCTTTGTTTTCGATAAACCAGGAGGTGTATTTAAATTAAGCAAAACATAAACGATATCAGCATACCAAGGAGAATTCATAAAATGGTTTTCAATAATGGGAGCTGAGAATTCTTCTTGGCTGTCCAAAGCATTAATCATATTAATATCAAGAACTTCAAAATTGGATTCAGCCATTAATCTAGCTAGACCTTGGCCTTTGATGAGTTTAGTGGGTTTTATCTCTAAATCATATTCGAGAATAACAGCAATCCACTTACCTCTCTTGCCATCTGGGTCCTGCGTTAGAATGTCTTTAACCACCGAATTAGGGACAAAGGAAATGATGTGTGAGTGAAGGATGTATACTCTAAAGTCTTTCAATGCTTTAACCAAAGCAAAAGCTTACTTTTCCATAATATTATACTTCAAAGGGGCATCCCTCAATGCCTTGCTAAAGAATGCAATAGGCTGCTCTTGTCCTTGTGGATTTTTCTGTAAAAGGACAGCAGCAATGGTATGTTCTGATGCAAATGAAAAGATATAAAAGTCTTTTGAAAAATCAGGGCTTATGAGAACCGATGTTTTGGTTAATGCTTGTTTCACCAGCTCAAAAGATGTCTTTGCTTCCATGGTCCATTTTATCCCTTGCTCCTTCTTCAACATGTTTGTGATATTTCTAAGGAGCTCTGCCAAGTTAGGGATGAACCTTCTCAAAAAGTTAATCTTTCCAATGAAAGACTACAACTCTTTGATATTTCGAGGATGAGAGATTTGCAATATAGTCTCAATCCTCTTTGGATCTATCTTTATACCCTCTTCTGAAATAATGTGTCCAAGAAGCTTACCTTCTTGGAGACCAAATAGTGTCTTCTTAGGGTTTAAAGATATTCCAAACCTTTTGCACTTCTCGAAAACTTTTCTCAAATGTTCTAAATGTTCTTCATCTATTTTTTAAAACACGGTGACATCATCTAGATAGATAATGATGAAGAAGCCCAATTCTTCCGAGAATGCTATGTCCATGGCTCTCTGAAAGGTTGCTCCAGCATTCATTAGACCAAAAGGCATCTTCACATACATGAAAGTGCCCCATGGAGTGGTGAAAGCTGTCTTTAATTGATCAGCAGGGTGAACTAAAATCTGATTATACCCTGAATAGCCATCAAGCAACGAAATCCTTTTAGACCCCACCACTCTTTGTAAAATGTGATCCATTTTTGGTAAAGGGTAGTTATCCTTTAACGAAGCTTTGTTTAAGTCTCTAAAGTCTATACAAAGCCTGATTTCTCCAGTCTTCTTCCTAATGGACACCAGATTAGATACCCACTCAGAATATCTAATAGGGACAATAATGCCAGCATCGTGCATCTTCATGATTTCCTTCTTAACCAATGGAAACTGGACAGGGTTTATTCTGCGCAGTTTCTGTTTGAATGGTTTTTGGTTTTCTTTAAGAGGGATTTTGTGCTGTATTATTTCAGTGTCATAGGATTTAAGATCTTCGTAACTCCATGCAAAAACATCAGAAAATTCTTTGAACGGCTCTATGTATTTGAGTTTAATGTGAGCTGGCAAAGTTTTGGACAGTTTTATCATCTTCGGTTTTTCCTCACTGCCTATATTGCACTCCTCTACTTCAGTCTTTACAGGTTCTAGTTTTGGTTTATTGGCCACATCGTTAAAATCGAACAACTCCTCTAAAGGCGTTAGACCACTCGGCAAATTTTCATCTTTAGAATGCAGAGTTTGTAATTCTTCCGTTTCTAACTCTGCACTTAATTCTATTTTGTTCCTAAGTTTGCTAGACAATAGGTTAATATCGGCAGGTTGAGGAGACGATTCTTCTTCACCAAGAAAGTTTTCTTCACTGCAGTCTGTATCATAATCTGAATCTGAACTGTGCAGTTCGAACTCATTTCTGAATTGCATCAAGTCTTCTATTTGTTTGTCATTGTCAAACACTTGCCAATATTTTTCGTTATCAGGCACTGCCGGTCTAAATTTTATCGAATTTGTGTTGTCTCCAGTCTCATATGGTGTTAGACATGTCCTGGCCGCAAAAGCTAAATTGTGGGCCATAAGGTTCTTTTTCCTTGGGATGAAACTCAGGTTTGACTCCTCAAATGTTGTCAACAGATCCATGACATCATTCCGATAGGCTCTAAGTCTGGGTTGATTCGCATTATACTCCCCATTTACTTGCCTAATGATTAACTCAGAATCCCCGTACACATTGATTCTTCTGGCTCCTAATTTCTTCAAGAGATGCAAGCCCAAGACAAGGGATTCATATTCTGCTATGTTGTTGGAACACCGAAAGTTTAATTTTCATGAGATGCATTCTGTGTGGTTGTTTTCAGTGTTAATGATCCAAACCCCTGCACCAGCATTATTTCTAGTGCACGACCCATAAAAATACATACTCCATAAAGGACTGTCTTCGGTTTCGTCTGTTTGGTGATTGTCCTTTTTAACTATGATGCCTTCTGACTGTTCATGATTAGCGGCACCCAATTGAATTTTTTTTGACTCCTTAAATTCTTCAATAGATTGAGGGATGATGTCAGAAATGTTAGGGGTATTTTCTGGGTTATTAAGTCCTAAAAACAATGGACTCATAATAGTTAAATCAAGACCTATGCTTTGTTTACTAATGTTTTCACATGTGGCAAACTGTCTGGACACTTCTGCGTTATTATATTCTTCTTCCCTGTCGGCCTTTAATTTTGTTAAAGCGACTTGCTCACTAGGAGTTTCATTGTTAAACATGATAAAAGAATCAAGGCCTGTATTGACAGAATATATAGGAGAGTTTCGTGGTCTATCTTGACTTGTAACCGTGTATTGCATATGAGACTCCCTGTAAAGTCTTCTGGTCTGATTGAAAACCGGGATGGTCGCATATGTCATGTCCATCTGCATAGTCACCTGTAACTTAGCTCCCCAGGATCTTGATAATAGCATTCCATACTTTGGGGGGACATCAGCCACAACAATGTCCATGAGTAAACATTTGGCTGGAATCTGGGCTAGGTTAACACAGAGGTCTTTGATCAATCCTAGACATTTTACCCTATTTGAGTCAAAGGAGTATAGGTCTTTGTAGGGTCTGGTAATTTCTAAACCAAGGCTCTCCATCACAGTTTTAGGCATTAAATTATGAGAAGCCCCGGAATCATGCATAGCGTTGTGTAGAATTTTGTCATGAATGTTCAAACTCACATAAAAGGGAGGAACCGGTCCTTCTTGAAACTTCCCTTCAATCTTAGGACCAAAAATCAACTCTGGTAGGTCGTCACTAAGATTAACTGTATCTCCATTTTCCTCTATATTTAAAGCCTTAAAAATTTGGTTCCTATATACATGTTGGGCAGCTAACTCAGTTAATGGAACAGAGATTTTAATCTTTAATATTTCATGTTCAAGACTGAAAGGGGTTTGATTCTTTAAAGCACTTGTTTCAACCTTATTAGCTGTCACTCTATCAACAATTACAGCTTGCTGATTTGTTTTACTTGACACAACTGTTGTAGAAGGAGTACTAGCTGAAGTGTTAGTACTGCTGATGTCTTCACTTTGTTATTCAGAATTTTGAGTGTTTTTCTCCTTATCTTTATCAGAATTAACAGCCACTGTTTTGTCTTTTTGTTTGGCTATTTTGGGTTTGGCTGCGGTGCTGCCTTGAGAGGATTTGTCAGAGGTTTTGGTGTTGGGGGCTTGTTGACTGGTTTTGCTTCTGAGGTCATATTCTCTTTGAGGTTCTATGACGACATTTTCCATGTCTTGATAATCATTTTCATTACCATTTCTTTTGTCATCATAAGGAGTGTAAAGACCTTGTTTTCTATCATAATGAACTTCCAAGTCATCATCTTCTTCCCCAAACATGTTGATATTCTCTTCCTCTGTTATATCTTCTGTTTCTTCAACCTCACTTACATATTTTTGATGAAAGGGAGGGGTGATCTGTTGATCATCTTCCCTAGGTCTGTTTGGGGGTTGGTTCCTTCTAACATTCTGATTCTGGTTCCTATTTTGAGGAGAAGTTTGATTTTGATTTGCTTGTACTCTCTTAATTATGCGCATCTCTTTCATCATTTCTTCCATCATTCTTTCCATATTTGAGCTTGAAGTGGAAGGGGTGGATTCCTCTCTAAAAGATACTCTCTTCTCGCTCTTCATTCTTGCTCTTTTCTCCATCAAGTTCACTTCCACAGAAAGAGCACCTCTTTGCATGTCTTCAAGAGTTGCAAAATCTCTCTCTCTTAGTGAATAGGTCATGTCTGGGTCAAACCCTTCAGGAAATTTGTTTAAAGCTGAGCCCTGAGGAGGTTTTAGTTCAGGGGAAAGTGCATTATAGACGTTGTTAAATCTGGTACAATAAGATTGTACACTTTCCCCAGGGTTCCTATGGAGATTGTTATAGTCAGCAAGGACTTGGAGAGGATTCTTTCTCACTTCCCATTTGTTTAAGAATGTTTGATGGAAGGCTTGGAGATCGTTAATACTATGGGGGGTTAAACCTTTAAACCATTTTCTTACTTCTCCCCCCAAACTTTGAGCAAATAGTCTTAACTTGACAGAATCATCATCAATTTCGTTTCTGTCAAAGCAGTCATTCATCTTGTCCACATGTTGAGATGTTGTTATAGTATTACTAGCATCATATAATGGAATTTTGGACTGATATTCCTATGGAAGATTGACTAATGGTACAGGAAGGACTAAGGGAGCATACCATGCTGCCATGATAGGTGGTGGATTTACAAGAGGAGGTGTGGGTTGAAGTGGAGTGGTTTGAACAGTGGATGAAAGATGAATAGAAGTTGATGGAACAACAGTAGATTGTTGAGCTGATCTTGGATGAGAGACACCTAGATTATGTAGAAAATGTAAATCAGGAGGTGTTGATTCTCTATCCCCAAGAGGTTCACCTTTTTCCGGGGATGAATGTGAAGACTCAGAATATAACTGATCTAAATCACCAAATGACCTAGTCCTAAATGGGTTCACTAAGTCAGTTTGTGATTGTTGCAGAGCTGAAAGATTTTCAGGGACTGAATTAGCTCTCAAGGGTGATCTAAAAACAGTTAATAATTTAACCTTAGGAGACTTCCAAAGGATATTTTCTGGATTATCAACTATCTCAGGTGGGTTAGGGTCTGGGTGGGCTCTAGTGTGAATATTTTTAGAAGCCACTATGCTATGTTGTTTAGACCTAAAACAAGAAAAGTTCAACTAGATATGACAATCTTGGAGAGGTTAACCAATCTGTTTTTACAATTTTAAATCCCACAGTCCTCTAACTAAGTTTGAATGATTTTATAATGATAAGGGTTCTTCCCAGTGGAGTCTTAAGGTCTGCTAGGATTGTTGAGTCGCCAAGTGGAAATTTTTAGCTCCTTTCAGAGGTAAAAGGTCTTATGGTCCACCACCATGTTTATTAAATTCCAATCTGAAATATTTTTAGGTTTTTCTAAGTCATTTTTCAGTTTTGTGGTTGTTAAGAATATCCTAACTTTGTTTCAAAACTTAGCTAAGGTTGCGAGACAAAGGCAGTCTACTCTTATGGCTAAGCCAGCCGATTTTTCAAGGTTAGATGAAGTCTTAAGAGAAACCTAGGGTTTGCCTAGTTTGTCACTGATTCAAACAAGTTTCATCATAATTACCTATATTAGGAAGTGCTTGAAAAGGTTGCTTTTTACTCTCAAAGTGTTCTTGAATAAAGGGTTTTTTGAGGTATTAGAAACACTCAGCTCCCCAGTGGAGTCGCCAGAAATGTTAGGTCTCTGTAATTTATTAGCAAGATTGGGAGAGTCCAATCACAGAGTTAACATCATTTCAACCAACTTTGGGATTCTAGGATCTAGCCCTCCTGAATCCGGAGAGGGATATCTCCAATATGTACAAAGATGGATATTGTCTTTGAAAAGCTTAAGGTAATGATATTAGGCTAGTTATGAAGGCCAAGGGTTTTGTTTTGTTTTGGATGGTTGAGCATGAAATGTTACTTGAGGGGAAAGTCCTAAGTGCAAAGTTTCAAAAGTGAGAAGTTGCAAACAAATAGAACAGTTTTGGCAGATAGATAGATATAACGCTGGTTTTTAGTCCATTGGGCTATGGAGTCATATCTGGGCTTTAATTGAACAACAACATCAAGTGTGATCCAAGGGGCAAGTCATCTATGTCTCGATTTATGGAATGGAGTGATACATCAAGAAGGGAAATTAAACAGATGCAGAACGAAGAGCAGCCTAGGATCTGATAAGTACTTTTAAACCAGTCAGCCTTTGACAAACACTTAAGAAAGACGCGAAAGCAGACTAGGATCTGGTAAGTACTTTTAAACCAACCAGCCTTTGACACACTTCCAAAAGAAAACATACAAAACAAGGGGAGACACAAAGATAACACAGAATGGTCTAAGATCTGGTAAGTGCTTCTGAACTAGCCAGCTTTTAACACATTCCAAGGGAAACAATCAGTTAGTTATGCAGACAAGTCTGGGACCAAGGCTAACCATATCTTCCTTCAGTTCATCTTCACACAACATATACTGAAAGTAACATTCAGAAATAATATTCAGCTAAAACAATAAGACGAGGGAACGCCAGCATTCTCATGCCTAAACTGAATTAAGTCATTCCTAAATAACACAGATTGGAAGAAAACATTCAAATAAAGATTTCTCAGCCAGAGAAGGTTACTGATATACAGCAGGTCCTAACCCTGTTTAAACTATTCTTTACAGTGGAAAATGAAACAACATGAAAACAGAAATAAAACAACAAGTTACAAATGAGAATAACATCACCATCAATATAGATCAGGATCCCATGAAACAGCTTTTATATTGATGTCAAACCAGCTACAAACTTCAAGTCCAATGTTTCAGTTCAACAATCATCTTCACTATTCAACCTAACTACTCTAGCACAAACAGAGCTTCAAGGGCCAGTGAACACTATGTACAAATAGAAGTCTCGAGCTCAAGTGTATTTCAAAGTTCTGCAACCAACAATTCATCATCTTCTACAGAGGTATTTATAGAAGAATGAGGAGAAAATATCTGAGAAAAGATCTAAAACACATTTAATACAACGTTGAATGATTTCTCGGCCCCTTAAGAGGCATCAATGGAGAAATTACAGGTGGATGTGCTGCATTAACTTTTACATTTATGATTTAAAACTCGAAGTGAGTTTTATTTGACTTTGAGGCTCATATGTTGTGTGAAATAACTCCGCAGATATTTGTTGCATCAGTTTTCCTGTGGCGGAATTAACTCCCTGGCTGCGCTGAAGGTAGATATTTATTTAAGCAATAACTTCGGCCTCTGTTTGAAGGGTTCGAGGCAACAGGTGGCTCGGTGGTAGCTGAGGAATAAATTTGCCTCAGATGTGGCGGTGGAGGCTTTCCGTCTGATGAAACACTTTAGGTTTTTCCTTTAAACTGTGTTTAGATTGGGGATTAGGCTTTTGATAACGGTCTTAGCCGTAATCCCCATAAAAACCGTCTTCAATCTTCATCTGCTGTGCTCTGTCTTCAAACTGATACTCTTTAACTGTTTTTGAATTAAAACAGTGTCTTGTCGATGTGTAGGCCGCACTGGGATTTTTTAAAGGCATCAATGCCCATGAAGCATTGAGAAAACAGTGGAGCGAAACCCCGCAGATGGTTTTCTTTAATGGCTCGAAGGCGCAGGAAACGTCTTTCCCAACCCTCGGCTTTCTTTCATTAAACAATGGAAAACCATCAAAATGCCTGAAAAACACAAAAATAGTTAAGAAATCCTGTGGAAATAGGTTTAAACTGCTTCAGATGGCGGGGGAGGAGCGTAGCCGTTGGATGAAGGCAACCAACAGTGGAGATCTGCGCAAAGAGGCAAAAGAGGAGCAGGGGGAAGAAATAAGTTGGGGTGAATCTGGGCCGTCCGATCTGGACACGTGGACGGTCCAGATTCAATCGAAGGATCTCAATCGGAGGTGCCAGAAAAGGGGATGCGATTGAAAATAAAACTCCGATGCGATTGCGCAATCGGGAGGGGAGAGGCGATTAAAACATTCCGATCGAAACATTTTGATTGAAACATTTCTATTGAAACATTGCGATTGAAATATTCCGATTGAAACATTTCGATTGGGCGATAACTGTTCGATCTGCAAATCAGATCGACGGCCTAGATCCTTTGTTTTCTTGCACCGGCGGGACCCTTATACTTCGTAAGAAACCTATAGATTTCAATAAAAAGCAAGGTTTTGAGTGAAATGGGCGGAATATAGGTATGATAGGTTGGCGCCTGATTGCGAGGCCACTGGGTGTATGGAGTACCATGGGCCCGGGCTTTATATAACTAGGGCCAATCGTAATCGAAACATTCGGGCCCGGTCTTTTTTATCAAACCATTTTGAATTCTTCGATCGCGATTGCGCGATCGGTCTTTTTGATCAACCCATTTTTATTCATCATGTGACTTTAAGTTTTTAACTTAAAACTTCGGAAAGTGGGTTTTCGGGTTTACAAAAGAAAAATGGGTCGGAAACGAAATATTCACAAGGTTTAAGCGCCTAGGGCGGGCTCAGGGTTATATGAAAATAATAATATGATCGGGGGGTTTATGACAAAGGGTTTGATCGTAATCGATATTTTTTAAAGGGCTCACAAACATGCACACTTGAGTCTTTTCGATGCGATTAGCACTTCATGGGTTTGGCGCTTGGTTTTTATGATGAGGGCGTGTTGGGGAAGTGGTTTGGACTTAACCCAAGGGGCTTAAGTCTATAAAAATACTTGTATTTTTATGATTTTTCACGGTTTTTTAATGGAAACAAAGGGTGCCGAAAGGGTTTAAAAGTGAGTTTTTAACCATGGAAAGGGTGATTTATGAAGGGAAGAAAGGAAAAGATGAATAATAGAGGAAAAATTGGGAAAAAGGGAAAGGAAAAGAAGGTTAATTTCGAGTGGGAGAAAGGGAAAAGGGATGGCTTTGCAGCAGTTTCTTTTCATGGAATTTTTAGCAGAATTTTGAGTATAAAATGGGACAGCAAACGGGGATTTGGGACAGAGGCATGAGGCC
Source organism: Pinus albicaulis (assembly GCA_034641835.2). Lineage (NCBI taxonomy): Eukaryota > Viridiplantae > Streptophyta > Pinopsida > Pinales > Pinaceae > Pinus > Pinus albicaulis. Next base: position 6,630,455 of record CM076576.1, on the reverse strand, counting down.
TACAAGAGACTTTAAGAGCCAACAATTTTTAGTGATAAAATTTGTTCCTTGGAGGCTCAAAAAAGATCTTAGCCACCTTTTGGTATAACAAGATATTATAGGTGGCTAACACAGCTGAGCCAACCGAACGGCTCGAAAATCTCGAATCTCGACGATGAAGTAAGGTCCCAACCATTGCATCTGCAGTTTTCCTGGAAACTTCTAAAACTTGCTATCATATAAGAGAACCCTTCCTCCTACCTCGAATGTTTTTCTCTTGATGTGGCGGTCGTGCCATGCCTTCTGCCTGTCCTTCTGAACCTTATGGTGGAATTCGGCCAGAAACCAAGCCTTGTCCAATTCTTGTAATTCATAGAGGCGCTCCTGTAGCGATTCCTCTTCCGAGAACTTGAGGGATGTGGAAATTAAAAGACTCGGTAGGGTGAACTCGGCGGGAATCACAGCTTCCCGACCACACACCAGCTGGAACAGTGTCTGATTGGTCAACCTCTTCATCGTAGTCCGGTAGGCCCATAGTGCAGCTGGTAACCGCTCATCCCAGTCATCCTGCTGGGCATTGCAGATCTTCATCAAACCCTTTTTGAGGATTTTATTGAATGCTTCAATAGTACCATTGGCCTGCGGGTGGTACGGGCTGCTTTTGTGATGTTGAATCATGAATGTGTCCAGCAACGGTTTGACCATTTCATTAATGAAGTGCGTACCCTGATCACTGGTTAAACTTTGCGGGCAGCCAAACCTGTTGATGATGTGTTCAAAGATGAACCGAGTTGTTGTATATGTCGTACAATCTCGTACCGCTGCTTCCTCAACCCACCAGGTGAGGTATTCGGTTCCGGTAATGATGTATTGGGCCTTGGAATGCCTGGCTACCAGGGCCATGGGACCTATGAAATCGAAAGCCCACTTCTCGAACGGCCGCAACACCTGCATTGTGTGTAGCGGGAGCTCATCCCTATGAGAGGGCCTCCCTGTTCAGTGACAGACATCGCATTTCTTAACAAATGCCTTACAATCGGCATGGACCGTCGGCCACCATAGTTCAGCTTGGAGAACTTTCATGGTAGTAGGTTTCGGCCCCACATGCCCGCCCGCAATGCCGCTGTGGCATTCCCACATCACGGCTTCACATTCATGGTCAAGTATACACCTGCGCAAAACCTCATCGAGGCCCAATTTGTACAACTGTCCCGCAATCAGTTGGTATTCGGCAGCGCGAATGACCAAGTGTCGTTTCTGGAGTGGGGTGTTGTGCGGAGGGCACTGCCCCGTGGTCAAATAAGTTGCAATGTCAGCCAAATAATCTGGTACAACTTCGACTCGGAAAAGATTAGCATCTGGCAGCTGATCATCAAGAGAGCTGTCGTTCTCCCCCGTTTCCAACCTGGATAAATGATCGGGCCCGACGTTCAACCTCTCGGGCTTGACGATCACTTCGAAGGTGAATTCTTGGAAGAGTAGAAGCCATCGATAGATCCGTCCTTCCAAAATGGGCTTATTGACCAGGTACTTTAACGCAGAGTGATCCGTAAAGAAATTGAATTTACTTCCTAGAAGATAGTGGCGGAACTTCTAGAGCGAATACACCATTGCAAGGGCCTCCCTCTTGGTAGTGGTGTAATTCCGCTCTGCGTTAGACAGTTTGTGGTTGGCGAAGTAAACTCAGTGGTCCACTTTCGTCTCCCCAGGTTGCGCCAAGACAACCCCAAGTGCAATATTGGAAGCATCAATATGCACGTGGAACTGTTTATCCCAATCTGGGTGAACTAGAATAGGCGTCGTTGCCAGCTTTTCCTTCAGAGTGTCAAGGGCCATCCGACACTCCTCCGTCCACTAGAATGCTTCTGACTTCCGTGATAGATTTTCTAGAGGAGCGGTGATCTTTGCGTAATTTCAGATAAACCGTCTATAGTAACCTGTGTGCCCTAACAGTGCCCGCAACTGCTTCACCGTTTCAGGGGCTTCCATGTGGACGATCATGGCCACCTTGGCGGGGGCGACGCAGACCCCTTTCTTGCACACCACATGTCCTAACAGTGTGCCGAAAGGAACCGCAAAAATTCATTTCTTCAAGTTCAGGGAAATCTGCAACTGTCGACACCGATCAAACATGATACGTAACAAGGTGGCGTGGTTTTTCATCAAACTGTAGATGGTCCAATCATCCATGTAGACTTCCAAAAACTTATGAATGTACTCCTGAAAAGCAGCGATGATGATCCGGGAAAACACAGCGGGGGCGTTCTTCAATCCGAATGGCATCACGTGGTATGCAAATGAACCCCATTTGGTGGTGAACGTCGTCTTCGTTTTTTCCTCTTCCGCAATGTGCACCTGATGGTAGCCTGAAAATCCATCAGTGAAGGAGTAGGCTTCATTCCCCGCAACATGATCCAATACTTCATCACTAAATGGAGTGGGAAATGGGTCATGGGTGCAAGCATTGTTCAGACTGCGGTAGTCAACACAGATGCAGATTTCTGACTTATCCTTCTTATTCTGAATGACGATAGGACTCACCCACTCTGCTTCTTCCACAGGAAAGATTAGACCTGCGGTCAACATCTTATCGATCTCCAACTTGACCTTTTCTTTGATATGTGGGTTCAATCAATAGGGTCGATGCTTTACGGGCCTGGCGTCCGGTTTCAGCATAATACGCATTTCTTCGAGGTCACCTTTGATGCCTTTTAAGTCTGCAACCGATGAAGGGAACAGGTCTTTGTATTCCTGGAGGAGGCTGAAAATTTCCTTTGTCGTCTCCTCGTTCCAGTAGTCCCCAACAGTAGCCAGTTTGGGTTTTTCCTCCATGCCGATGTTCAACTTCTTTGTCTTCAGCGAAAGAAGATGGACACCTTCGGTGGTCGGCTCTTCTTCGATGTTTTGCTCGCTTTCCTTCTCCTCAAAATATAGGTGCCTTAGGTCATCCATACTATCATCGTCTAGATCACCATTGATCCATTGGCAAGCCAACTCACGCCTACCCTCAGGATGTAATGCTAATGTGCTCCCATCAGTCACTGGATCATGGAGAAACAGTACCCCCTTGATAGCTTGTAATGCCTGGGACACCAGCTCTGTCTCTCCTTCTAAGGAAAAGCACCGAACAAATTTGTTCACGACTTCCTGCCAGGAGCTGATTCCTCTTTTTATATCTTCTTCTAAGTACCAGGCCTTGGGAATGGTATCTAAGGAGTGGATGAACATATGTACCCGTAGCTCTTCCGAGTACCCTAGACTTTGCCACTTCTCCTCATAGGTTTTCAGGTGGTCCCACGGATTAGAATTCCCTTGATACCTATGCCTGTTGCAAGGGCCTTCGTCTTCTTTGAACTGCGCCCTCAAAGCCTCTGCTACACAACTCCACTGCGACAGGGTGTTGCAGTGATTTTTCCACCACCTAGCTGATGTGGACTGTAGTGCTACATCCAAAAGTGGTATCATGCTTCCTTCTAGTACCGCGTCTTCTACCTTTGAAATAAAATTATTGACGGCTTGCATGTTTGACAGGGTGGGATACTCCCTGATCTCGGCGCCAATCCAACAGACTCGGGCAATGTTGGCACATCTCCGTGTGCTGGTCTCATACCTACCTTGCTGCCAGTCTTCCCAGGCTAGTTTCGATCCTAGCTCCAAGCTTTGGACACTGCGCCAGCTGAAGGAGCCGATTGCGGTCGGGTTTATATAGTCCTCCCGCTTCCATGTTGTCATCTGATAAAGGTTGTCCAGCATCTGAGCATCCTCCCGGTTATCCACAGTTTCGGTATACCTCGGGCCTTGATACGAGTCGAGAGACTGAGTGAACCGGACCTCTCCATCTTCAAAAATCATCAGCTCCTTTTTGAGGTCGATGATGGCGTAATTCTCAAAAGCCCAATCGATGCCTAGCAGGGCAGGGTAAGGATCCTTTTCTCCCATAATATCAATAACCTCAAAATCCGTGTAAGTCTTTACCCTTGCAATGTCGACCTCGACATCTTCAAGTCGACCGATTGGAATGATGTAGTATTGGTTTGCCATCCTAAGCTAGATTGGAGAGTAGGTCAGCCGTGGCTACCCAAGAGCCTCCCATGTCTTCCATGGTAGGATGTTGACATCAGATCCCAAGTCGAGCATGGTGTCACTGATCTGGAATCCCACAACCTGCATGTTAATCTGGAACTCTTTTCGTGTTCTTCACTTATTCCGCTTGACCTGCTGTATGTACTAGGGTGTTGCATTCAAAGGTTCCCCCGTCCCTGCATTCCCCTGGAGTATGTCCTCCAAGGTATGCTTGAGTTGTTCCCGCATCGAAGCATTGTCAACAATCCTAAGGAACAACTGGAGCCATTCCTTGATCAGGGTCCCCATGGCGCTCTGTTCTCTAGAAACAGTCGTCGTGGGTACCTCAGGGCCTTTGGCTCCCCCCAGCTGGGCAAAGGTCTCCATCGCCTCCTAGAATTACTTCTTCTGTGCCTCCGGCCCGATCAGTTGTTTTGGAGAGGCGGGCCGGATAACTCGGGCCGACTCCTTTCCGCAACTGTCCTCCCTCATCTTCTTTCCACCTCGCATCACAATATCGACATTCTGCATGGTCGGCGTCGTGGTTCCCCGAGGTTCGGATTTTACAAGATTCATGCCCCTCTGTCGTGCTCATTCCTCCCACTTCTTGATAAGTTTCGAGCAGTCCTCTGTTGCATGGGTGTTCATGCGGCACTAGGAACACCATGGGCATCTGGGAAGGGGGCATTCCCGGGCCACATGACCCTCCTGGTCACAGTTGTAGCATTTCAGTGGACCCCATCCCCCGGTACGGCCTCCACGCATCCTGCCTCCTCTGCCCCTAGAAGCCTCGTTCACCCTATAGGAGGGTCGGTCCAATCGGTCCACTAGTGCGTCGAGATCTCTGCACTGCTCGGTGTTGTGATTCACGGACGCACAAAACTCACAATAGACGTTTTTTGGGATATTGGAGTACTTCTGTAATATTGGGCACATCCGAGGTTGATGCCCCATCGTTCGGAAAATTTCGCAATATTCCGTGGCGATTTGGTTTGGTTGAGGTGGGAACCCTGCGTAAGGCTGTTGTGGCTGGTATACCCCTTGCGGATTCATCACCGCACCACCCCCATTAGGTGGACCCCCTTGTATTTCCATGACCGAGGGCCCCACACTCGGGCTACGCAATCGGGGACACTCAGTTGCCACGTGCCCTTCGACCAGACAGTGCGTGCACCACACGTTCGGCCTGGCTGGTCTTATAGGCTACATCTCCTTAATCTTCTCAGTCAGACTGGAAATTTGATGTTGCAATCCTAGTAGGGAAGGATCCTATGGGGCCATCCCTCCTTGATATTCCTGAGGGTAGCCCGCCATTGCTTCTATCTTCATGGCTTGCTCCAGAGCGTCCTGAAAATTGTTGATCTTCTGTTGAGTGAGGGGGGTTCGGGTCAAGGGAAGCAAAGCCTTGATGAACCAGTCGCTCTGATGGTTTGGTTCAATCAGGTAGCTGAGTTTCCCGATTGCATCCTTGAACCGACGCATCAGCTCCCATGCAGTCTCTCCTTCTTTCTTCTTAATCTCCCAGAGCTCGGACAGACCCTGCTGGTCTGTTTGGGGGAGCTTAAATTCTCAGACAAAATCCTGCTTGATGTCTGTGATTGTTGGATTAGGATGGGCCTCAGACCACTTGATGAACCATCACAGAGCCCTTTCTCTAAGTGTGGTTTGGAACTCTATTAGCTTCCCTGCGTTTGGTGTCTGCCTGGCCCTCCATATGGCTTCGCAGAGATACTAGTGTTGCTCTACGTCATCGTTACCGCAGCCAGAAAATTTTGGATACCGGGTGAATGACCCAGCCATATTTAATTGCGAAGGGGTGACCAAGATAAACCCTCCGGATCCTGGTTGCGTGACTATACCACTGTGAAATGCAATACTACTAGTGACACTGCTATTAACGTGTGTCGCTGTCGACAATGAACTACTGTGCAATCGCCTCAATGCTTGTAACTTAATGAAAATATGAATTAAAGGTTGATAGAGTACCAGGGGAAGGTATGGATCCTTGCCATGCAAACCTTGGGGAGTAGGACTACCTGGAGAGATGGATGTCATCCGCTCTTGAAACAACTGCTGCATCATGACGTAACATTCGCCATCGGAACTTTCTTCAGGCTGCACACCTACATCGTCTTCATCAGTCGTCATCTCCCTATCTCTCCTAGCAAGGCTCCCATGCACTCGCCGTACTCCCACAGTGGTCCCTTCCCTCTCCGGGGTATCCGCCTGAGTGTCCATATTTCTGATCCTCTGAGGTGCCTCCTCTTGATTCTTCCTGTTGTTTCCGCGTCGTTTCAACTCCCGCATCACCCTTTCTCGCCACCTGTCGGTGATCTGCACCCTCCGATGTGCACGTCGCTCCCTCAACCTCCTTGCAACCTCAACATCCATTCCCCACTCCCCTGCTTCACATTTCACGTAGCATCTATCCCTTCAGCTTTTCCCCCAGCACTGGAGGTTTACGCTTCCATGCTCGCTTTTTGGAATTCCATCCGCCCCTCGTCCACCATCAGGGCCTTAATCCACAACGGAATCTCCTTGAGTAGCTTCCCTCGTAGCCCGGATCGGAAGATAGCCTCAGCCTTCGAGAAGGATTGGTAGCACTCTGCGGAAAACTCCACAATATATCCGTCCAAAGTGGTCTCTACCCAAAAATCCACCGCGACGGTCAACTCATTATCCAGCCAATGGAGGGCCACCAGATCCCCGTGCACCCACTTGCGGTTTATCTTCTGAGAGCTATCCCTAGGAACCTTCATCTACAACCTCCGCAACCAATTATAGAGTTTGCTAGGGAATTTTCCCCAGAGGATCTCGTAGGTATCGCTGGCGGAGTCTGAGAAAAGGACGAGATTCTTCAGCACCCTCTCCTTTTGATTCGTCAGCTCCGCTTGTTGAGAAATAAACTAATCCAGATGGTTATCCCACCATCTCTGTATTTCTCCTTCGAAGACCCTCGATACCATGATCTAGTTCCCCTCATAACGTATAGGGTCCCAGCAACGGAACCATTTGTTAGCGAAGAAACATGTCTCGCAGGCAAGACCCAGGTTCAGAGGTTGGGGCCAACAAGGGAATCTGTTGTAGTCTAGAACCACGCCAACATTGTCACCTTACTCCAGAGAGCAGAGAGTCTCACCCGAGGTGTGCCATGACCACATGCAGAAGGGGAATCGATTGATAGTGGTGGAGGGATCCGAAACTCATGAGAGATATAGAATGGATTGCATGAACATCATCATATACACAAGAACATTCAGAAGAGTGAACAGATATTAAGCAAATAAAATTTTAAGACATCACAGAAATCATGCCTTCATGTAACTCATATAATAGGACAAAAACCTGCAAATATATTGACAACCTTCAGCCAAATCCATAGTTACATCGCTTCCACAGGAAGAGCTTACAATTCTGTTACAGACGTCCCGTAAGATAGAAAGATAGATAAGAGAAGCCTAGGAACTACACATATACCATGCTCGGGACAGATCTCTCCTGCAGCATCCGCTTGATCCTCTTCAATCGCTCTGCATTCGTCTCTTCTCTTTCGGCCAGGTGATGGCTATTTATTCACCCGCCATCGCAACTTCTAGTTCCTCTTACGTTCTTCTTCGGCTGCTTCTGACTTCTCTCTTGTTGTCTATGAGTTCTACTCTCTGTCTTCTGTTGTGTCTTCTCTTTTTCTGTACTCATGCATCCGCTTTCTTCAACTATCTCATATTCCCTCGCAACCTTGGTAGCTCCGCTACTCACCGTAGTTGCAACTTGGTTGCGGCTGCCATGTGTCATTCTGCAACCCCAAAAATATGCTCTTTATTCAATGTTCAAAACAATGGCCCCAATATAATTTTTGGAGGAAAATGGGTTGAAGTAATTAATAGATAATGATATTCCCAAGCTCGCAACAGTAGATGCCCAACTTCTTGATGCATGGCAGAAGAAGTTAGAAAATGCGAGGAGGATCTTATTAGAGGGAGTTTGAAATCATATTGTCTCGAGACTCCATGGAAAGGAAACTCCATATTCTATGTGGAAGGCCTTGACAAATCTATTTCAAAGTAGTTGTGACCACTGAAAATTGGCACTCAAGGACAAGCTCAGGAAAATCAAAATGGAGAAGGGTGACACAATCCAGAAATACTTGACCAAGTTCACTCGATGTCAAGATGAGCTTGGAAGTGTTGGGAGTACTGTAGTTGATGATGAATTGGTGAACCTAGCACTTATAGGCCTTCCCAAGAGTTGGAATAGTTACCAGGACTCTGTGAATGGAAGGGAGAATTTACCAGATTGGGAGCGAATATGGTTAGATTTGGTACAAGAAGAGTTTCAATAGAATAACAGGGATGGATCCTCATCCAAGACTTATGATGAGGAAAATTGTGTCTTGGATGGTAAGGCAAATAAGGGGAAGGGGAAGAAGTCTTATTCCAAATATGATATCGACAAAGAAGGAAAGAAGTGTGACATGTCAAAGGTGAAATGTTTTCACTGTCATGATCATGGACACTATGCCACAAACTTTCCACAAAAGAAGAAGAACAAAAATAAGGCTCTGGGAGTTGCAGCGGATGAAGCTTTGGCCTCACAGTTTGTGTTGGACTTCTCTCTCATCGCATGCATGGCGTCAACTATGATGGGATCTATGTGGTACTTGGATGGTGGAGCATATTTCCACATGACGGGAAACAAAGAACTCTTTAGTAGCTTGGAGGAGAAGGATATTCATATGCACATCGAGATGCGTGATGACGAAATGTATAGCGCTACCGGTATTGGTACTATTACTTTCCATAGACATTCAGGTAAACCTTTCATATTAAAATATTTCATGCATGTACCAGGCTTGAAAAATAATTTATTTTTAGTTTCTATATTGGAGGATCTTGGATATGATGTGGTTTTCAGTGAAGGAAAGGCATTCCTTTGTCACAAAACCATAGGAAAGGTAAAGAATATTGGGGTTTATGTGAAGAACCTATACAATCTTGATGTAGATGGATGCACAACATTGAGCAGTAAAGCAAGGAAGGTGGTGAGCCGGAATACAGGTGAGTTATGGCACAGGAGATTGGGCCATCTACACCACAATACTTTGAGGATCACGCGACATATTTATATAGGTCTTCCAAAGGGTACTCTTGCGCAGATAGACACATGTAAGGGATGTACCATGGGGAAGTATACTAAAGCCACTTTTCATGAGAAGGAGAATCAAGCAACAACAATCCTTGAGAGAGTTCACTCAAATGTGTGTCGACCATTCTCTACAGCTTCCACAACAAAGCACTTGTATTATGTTATTTTTGTTGATGTTTTTTTTAGAAAGTGTTAGATCTTCTTTCTGTAGAAGAAAGATCAGACGTTCTCCAAGTTTTGTGAGTTCAAATCACTAGTAGAGAAAGATACAGGGAAGAAAGTGAAGGCTCCAAGGAGCGACAATGGTGGTGAGTATATCTCTAATGAATTCAAGAAATTATGTTCCAAAGAAGGAATTCAGAGAGAATTGATTGCACCTCATAACCCACAACAAAATGGAGTTGCAGAAAGAAAGAACAGAACAATTGTGGACGCATCACAAGCTATTTTACATGATCGGGGCCTATCATTGCATCTGTGGGTAGAGGCATGCAACATAGCGGTATTTGTGCAGAACCATAGTCCTCATCAGATACTTAGCATGAGTACACTAGAGGATGCTTTTTCAGGTAAGAAAACAGATGTTTCATATTTTAAAATTTTTGGCTCATCTGTCTATTTCCATGTGACCAAAGATGCCAGGAATAATCTAGAACCAACAATAGAGGTTGGTATATTTATGAGGTACATTGATACTCCCCACAACTATTATGTGTATTTGTCGGCTAATAGGATAATAGTTGTCAGAAGAGATGTTAAATTTTATGAGGATAAAGCCATGCGATTGTCCCTTGAGAGGGAGCTTGACTTGCATGCAGATGAGGAACTCTTAGTTCCAAAGGATGAACCTCAGGATGTGGAGCAACCACAAGCAGAGGATGATGGAGTGGCAGAAACAACTCATGCAGATCCATCCACTAGAAATGGTAGGAAGCGCACCAAAGAGGCTGACAGATTGATGCTAGATGTGATAGAGCATTTAGGTCCACCTACATCATAGCACAGGCAAAGAAGGTCCCCAGACAGGTATACTGGATACATGACTCTTATGAGTGAGCATATTGTAACAAAACCATCCTCTTTTGAGGAATAAATGCAACAACCAACATGGGTTGATGCCATGGTTGAGGAATATGGCTCCATTATCGAAAATAATGTATGGGAAGTGGTCCCAAGACCTGTGGGGAAGTCAGTGGTTGGATCCAGGTGGATCTACAAGGTGAAGAAAGCAGCAGGTGGGAGTGTGGACAAATACAAGGCTAGATTTGTGGCCCAAGGAATGTCACAGGTAGAGGGGATTGACTATAAGGATACTTTTGCACTGGTTGCAAGGTACTAATCGATTAAATCTATCCTTGCACTCTCAGCACATATGGGTGGCAGATACATCAGATGGATGTAAAGACAATCTTTTGTTAGTCATCGGTAATTTTTTCTTTTGTAGATGACTAAATGCTTATCCTAGATTTCTAGAAACAAAGTTCATGAACATTGTGAGTTCTAGAAATCTCACTGCCTTCATTATCCTTAGGATAAAGTTATCACTATTTCATCATCCCATCATGTCAAGCTCAGCTCACCCATCCTAGAAAACCCATCATGGGCTCATATCACTCATTTTTTCTACGTTTTTTCACCTCTGGCCTCAATCATCTGTTTTGTTTTGCCTAACCCCTCCACTACTACCTAGGGCCACCATTAAACCAACCCTTTTATATCTCCAAAAATACCCCACGCACTGATGGTCTCAAAACTATCTCTGTAGGCTCTTTAGATAAATCAAGAACTTTGGATTATAGATCTTCAATACATCAGATTGTACACAACTCTGTTTTACATCTAAGGATCCCAAATCAAGTTTTCAAGCAAATTCCAAGTCCAAGGAACTTTCCACTAGGTCACCTAGGGTTTCATAGGTCATAGGGTTGATTTTGTGTTCTAAAATATTTGTTTTTTCTGTGTAAATAGGCTGCATTCAAAGAAGAATAAGGTCAAGTGATTTGGTCTAAAACTGATCAAAAATCCATTCAAGAAAGGCCTCCTTGGCCAGAGCACAAATTCTACAAGGGAGAACTACCCTTGTTCACATTTCTGCAAAAATTATCAAGGTTTCCATCAGCTTAAGAAGAGGTAAAGTAATGGGATGAAATCATCACAAGAAGAAATCCATAGCAAAGATAAAGGTAGAAGGCCTGTGTTTGAAGAGAATCAGGGTTTTGTGATTGATTGACAAGACAATGTTGCCAAGCAGAGAAACATCACAAGGACCACTAGGATAGAAGACACCTCAACAAAACCAAGGACACATTGAATATTTTCAGAAATAATAAATGAGCTTAGAAGGGTTATAGAGAACTTAGAAGACAACACTGCTTATTTTTCTCTAACAACCCTAAAACCTAAGAGTTTGAAAAGGTGAATAGAATAGGCCAAAGAAAGATGATAAGTCCACCTTCATAACAGCAGAAGGCATTCAAAGGGTTTTCAAGGTGGTTTTTAAGGTTTTTCAAAAGCAGCACTACTTCACTGCACCAAAGGGAGAGATGGTAAAGTATATCAACATGAGGGAAGCCTTAGCTTTCAAAAGATACAGTCCAAGGTCTTCAAAATGGTCAAGATAAATAAAACATAAGGTAAAGTGCCAAATGAGAAAACCATGCTGAGAATAAGTCCACTCTTGAGAAAATAAGGGTCAAAATCCAAACCATGACAAAGAAACCAAAAGCCCTGTGTTAGGCACCTGTAGAAAATCAGAAGTTGCCAAGACAATAAATGGCATGGTAATGTGGCTTAAAACTCTTTGTTAAAACAAATATGTTACTGCCTAGAAAAAATCAGTGAGGAGGTAAAGGGACATGTTTCAGGTCACCTGCAACCAAGAAGGCTAAAAGGATAAAAACAAGTGTTTTCAGTTTGTCAAAAGGATGCCAAGGACAGCTTGAATAGTGCCCAAGCTTTCAAAAGGTAAAAGGGGGTGACAAGGACATCTATATCCTTTCAGTTGGCCATCACCACAAAAGAAGAAAAGATGCCTTGAACAAAGTATTCAAAACCCTAAAAAATATAAAAAGGAATCAGTCAAAGGAAAATGATTAAAACATAATAAAAGTGGGTTTATAAGTTTAAATTATCTCTCTCAAGGGGTATAAAGGTGTTTCAAATTCATTTTAAACTTATTTAGCACTTGGTGAGGAGAAAGAAGCTTCAGGGACAAAAAACAGGGTTTTTCGGGTTGTTTCTGAGCAGAGTGTTTCTGGCGTTGGGAAAATCATTGGCGATATGCAAACACAGGCCGGCGTTGTGCTAACCAGCCCTCCACCCGTTCAAAATTGCACTGCGTTGTGCTAATCAGCCCCGGCGCCACACAAATATCGGGCGCTACGAAAACACGCGCCTGACTCACCCAGAGACCAGCAGACCTTGCACGCACCTGGCGCTACGCTAACCATCGTGCAGGCCTACCAGCGCTACACAAACGGGCTAACCTGAAAGCTCGGGTAGGGCGCTGCACAAACACAAGAACCTTCAAAAGGAAGAATCACTTACCTTAATTCAAATTTTCATCCTCCATTCGCCTCCAAGATCTGTAGAAGAGCCAAGAATTGGTAAGTGGCCTTTCCTCCTTGTCCCCAAGAAATTTTTCAAGTTAAATTTTGGTCTTTTGTGGCTTTAAAGTGTTCAAACCCTAAGTGAGGTAAACCCTAAGTCCTGCATGCAAAGGAGCCTTTATTTTTAAACCTCCTTGAAATCAATTAATGTCATGAAAGGGTAAATAAGTTAAGGTGACTACAATCCACTTTTTAGAAGGCCTCCTAAAGCTACAAAGCAACTAAACCCTAAGAACCCTAGCCTCCATACCACTCATTCTCCAAATTTGACTCCATCACCATTTTCACCTTGCTTCACCAAACCCTATATTGTAAAAAAAAACATCTCCCATCATTATGTCGGGAGTTGAAAACAACAGTGGCAGTGAAAGTAGTCAAAGGCCTTTAAGACTAAAAAATAAGGGAGGAAAATTGAATAGATTGGAACCTCAAAGCATAGTGGTCATCACCTCCTCTCCTAGGATCTTATCATGTTTTCAGAATACAAGGTGATTTCAATTTTGTGAGAAGGTCAAGCAAGTGAAAAGCCACCCTAAGATTACAAGGCTCCTCATTCTCAACTTACACAAAAAACACTCAAGCCTTGTAGGAGTGGATTTTGAGATCTCATCAGGTGCCATCTCTGAGGCTACAAGTATCCCAGTTGTGGGTGAAAAATGGTTTAAAAAGGGAAAATTGGAAAAATAATTTTTAGAGCCATTTATCAAAACAAGGTATAGAGAAGGCAGCAAAACAGTTTTCCCTTTCTCACACCTCAAACACAAATTTTCATCCTTGATGTTGGTTATCATGAAATAATTCACCTGTGAGGGGAGGTACTCCAGGCCATATACCTATCATGTTAGACTCCTCATGGATTTCACAGGGGCTAAGGTGCTAAACCTACCTTACTATCTCTATAGGAGCATTGAGAAAATGCCTTCTGTTGTTTTGAGGAGAAATCACCCACAACAAATGCATAGCTTGTTCCACCATTCCTTGATCAAAATGGTGGTATTACATCAGTTGGAGTAGCAGGGTATACCTTGGGATGTTTTCATAACCCATGAAGTCTTTACAAACCCACAACCTCCTCGTCAACTAAATCTGCCTTCCTCATCTGCACAAGTACCCTCACCATAGGCAAACCTCCCTTCCTCTCCTTCTCTTGGTGCATCAAGTGAAGCAGGAAGTGGCAATGAAGAATCACGTGAAGATCAGGGTGAAGGTGATGAAATCAGTGAGGCAAAGACAAAAATTAATTAGGAAGAGCAAGAGGGAAATGAGGGTGAAGAAGAGGGAAATGAGCACAGAAGTAGTGAGGACAAAAACATTGAAAATTTAGAGGGAGGTAGTGATGGTAATGATATCAATGAGTCAGCCCAAAGTGATGACCAAAAGGATGTTGATGAAAATGAAGAGGCTGACAGTCAAAAATACAGTGAACAAAATTCTGCCACCATGGAAGAGGATGCTGGAGGAAATGAAGAGGTTGAAAGTGAAAATGACAGAAGTTTTTAAGGAGGAGAAACCAGCAATGAACAAGAGGATGAGCCAGCGTCTAGTGAGCAAGAGATAGAAAACATGGAAACAAATAAAGAAATTAATGATGAAAATAGGAGCAGTGATTATGACAGTGAGCAATGTCATGACGAGGATAGTGAAAATATGGAAGAAGATGATGAGGCAGAGTCCATGGAAACAAATTATGAACAAGAAAATGATGAGGTATATATAGAGTCTGAAGAAGATGGCACTGATAGGACAAGCAATGAGAAACATGACAGCAAAGGAGATAGTCATGACAGTCATGACACTAATCAGTCTCCAAGTGAACATGAGAATGAAAGAAGTGCAAGAGATGATGAATAAAAGGACCCTGGTAATGAAAAAAACCAAATTTAAGCAAGTACAGAGGCTGATAATCAAATTGAAGACAAAGATGAAAGTGCAAAAGGCTGTAAAGAAAGAAGTGATGATGATGGTTTTGAAGGTCAAGAAGGTAGTGATCAAACATAACATGAGATGATTGACGGGGATCATAGTGAAGATGAAGGGGCTGGTGACAACATCAAAGGTCACAACCATGATGAAAACACTACCAAAACCTCCCTCACTCCTCTTACATGCACATACCACAGAGGGCCATGGAAAGTGATTGTTGCCTCCAAGAGGCAAGGGGCCTTTCCATCTGCATCAATTCCAAGGCTTGACAAAGGCAAAGAAAAGATGGAAAAGGGTAAGCAGCAGGTAAAGGTAGAAGAGGAGGATCTTGAAATAGAAAGGGAGTTTGAACTTATCGACATAGACAGTGATGAAGAAAATGAAACAATAATTTTAAACTCCCTCCTCCAAAACAAGAATGCACAAATAGAAGACCTATAATCTGAGTTGGAGAGTGCAAAGGATGCCATTCACTTCTATCAAATGCAAAACAAGCAAATGAGTGCCCAACAAGCCATCTATGAATCTAGAGCACTCAAAGCCTGGAAAGAAGCCCAAAGAGCATAAGTAAAACTAGAATAATACATGGGCCCATATGAAGAAAGTGAAGGTGAAGAGGAATAGCCTAGGAAGAGGTCAAAAACCATGGGGTTAAGGAAAGCATTGGAAAAACAGAAAGAAGAGGAATCAGCCCTAGCAGAGAAAATTTCCCTCACTGAACTTCTTGCCATGGAAATTGAGCATGATCAGGAGTGATGGCTTGAGAGGGAAAAAATACACCTAGAGGCCAAGCTGAAGAAGGCAAATGAAGGCTTAGAGCTGCAGAGAAATATGAAAAAGTATTATGCAAATAAGCACAAGCTTGTTTGTGCCAAACTGAAGGAAGCCCTCCTTGAAGCCCAAACACTAAAGGAGGAAAAAGAGAATTATAGCCTCATATTTTTGGCTGAGGCTTCTCAACATTTTTCCAAGACCCCTTAAGGAAGCTCTCCACCAATTTTGAGCAAATTTAGATCAATTTTGGTTTTTTGAGATTTTTAAGGCTCATTGGTGCAGCACCATTGGCGCTACACTAATACATGGAGCATCTTCAGGAGTAGGACTTGACATTTTTGGATTTATCACACCTATTACATTATTCTCACCAAGTTTCAGATGATTTGGAGCAGGTTTGACCCCTCAAAAGGTCAAAAAACCTCTCTTTTTTCACCTTTCTACCACTGTTTTAGGCCAGGCGCTGCGCAAATGATAGTCTTGGGATTTTTGAATTTTTGACTAGGATATAGGCACTGGATCAAGAAACTACAAGTATTTTTTTAAATTAGACTCATCAGGCTTTCCAACGAGCCATCACGGAGCCAAATCCGACATCGGGAAGGGGTCCAAAACTTGGTTGCAAAAGATCCTATTTTCTTCTAAAAGTGGTGCTGCGCAAATGGACTGTTTAGTGTGTTTTGGACCAAGAGTCAACAAAACATACTCATTTATTGAAAAATAATTTTTTAGTGTTTTTTTAAGCAAATCACTCTAGGATTAGGTGCAAGAATTCATTTTAGAATTTATTTCATGAGATATTTTGTGCCTTGGGCCTTGCATGGTCTCTTAAGCATAAATGACATTTATGGGTGATTTTGACATTTTCCAACCCTATCTGGGGTTTTTTCCCTTCTTTGCTGAGTTAAATAGAGCATGAAGGCTTCATTGTAAATTTTGGCATTTGATGAAATTTGAAGAGAAATATATGGTTTTTATGAGCTTGGAGAAGAAATTGGTGTTGTGAAGTTGATGAATGGCTTGCTTAGATTGATGATGGAGAAGCTTGTTTGCAGGATTCCTAAGCTTGGTTAATGGTGATGTCTTCTTAATTTTTTATGTTTTCTTATTATCATCATGTTTAATTCTTCTTTTTTTCTATTGAACAGAAAAGTATAGGTTGAGAAATGCTCCTTGAAGCACCTTAGTCCTCCTGTCTTCTATGGCCTTGATGTTTTCTTCTGCTAGGTATGTTTGAAGAATTCTTAGCTGCTCTTGAAGCCTCCTTAAGCTTGTTTGTTTCATCTATGGATTAATATGCTAGTTTACAAATACGATTCATGGTAAGCCCTACTTGTTTGAAATTATCTAAACTCTGTCTTGAAACCTCTCTTTGAAGTACTACTTTCTAGGTTAGGTCAAAGAGGTCTTGTTCTGATCTTGCCCTTTTTCCATGCCTATCAGTTTGCCTCAGAGTTCTTTTAGGTTAATAAACAATGTTTAGGAGTTCCCTCTTTGATTGATGAAAGTTATTGTGTCATCTTGTATGTTTTCTAATTCTGAAGGTGAATTTACTAAAGTTAGATAAGCTTTTATGCTTTCTTTGTTTCACTGGAATGTTTATCTTGGATAATTATTTGTTTAAAGTATTTTCATTGAGTAAATGGTTTGCCTTATCTCTTGATTAGTACCTTTTTTTATCATATTTAAGACCTTCTTGTTTATGTGTATATGACAAAGGATACTTCACTTCCCTTTTCCTTACCTTTTTTTTCCCAAACTTAATGTCCACTTCACTTCACTCATGACCTTAAGGATCTATTGACCACACTAGATTGGCCCTGCAATACACTCTGATTCATTATTGAGACACTCATGACTTTTATTGACTCCATAGCCCAATGATTTAAAGACCTCTCACTCCACCTATTCTACATGTTCATCTTACCTAACCAACAAAATCAACAAACCCTACACTTAACAACTAGCCTAAAATCAACCATCTAAAAGAAAACAAGAACACATCCTTTGCATTTAATAGAGAGGGCCCTCTCTGAGTCCAGGAAGGCTAGGTCCTAGGACTCCAAAGACTGGTTTCATGTTGCCCTGTCATTTGGTCTACCAATCTTCCAAATCATAGGATCCCAACATTTTGGCGATCACGGTGGGACCTTCTGAGTCAGTGAAAATCTAAGTATCCGTTAGGACTCCAGAAACCTTTGTCAGAACGTAGAGAACTCAACTGATAGCCAATAGTAGAATCTGTTTGTTTCAACATCTTAGCAAAATGATGATTTAGCTATAGGACACTCTTACAAACCTTAGGGCTAAATAAAGGAAACTCATAAAACCCCAAAACATTCCCTAGATTGGTTTTTGTCAGTTATTGGTGGTGGACCATAAACATACATCCTTAAAAGCAACAAAAATATCCACCTGGTGACTCCACTAGCCTCCAGTAGGCCTATTACTTCACTAGTACTCATTTGATTCCCTGGATTTATGTCAAACCACACCTAAGAAGTTTATGAACCCAGTTATATACTGTGAGAGTTTACCAAGCACTAAGAGAGGCCAGCCTTTGGAAAATAGTCCTAAAACTTTCGGCCTCCCTGAAATTTAAGGTTGAAATCTGGCTTCACATAGGATCAGTACCAGATCTCATCTGGACCCAAACCCTCCCAACATAGTTGATGACCCAGAGAATATTTTGTGGCAAACTTCTAGATCTGGAGACTTAACCACTGTTAGGATCATTCACAGAGCAAGCTCTGCACCTGAACATCTTACATCTTTGCAAGAGCCCTAGTTTGACTTGCACCATACAAAGAACCTTTTCAGAACTAAGTCACAAACTAATATTGACCAGACTGACCTTGAGCCCATAGATTTGCAGCAGAGTTCTAGTAGAGAAGCTTCTCCTTCCACACCACCTAACTTTCAGCTTCTCCATCACTTTAACTCTTTCCATACCAAATCTATTCAGAATCAGTTTTTTGGTCCAAGTACTCCACCACACCCATCTATACCACCATTATGCAAACCACTTAACTTCATCATACATCTCCTTTCACTAACCCTACTCTTGTAAACCCTCCATTAGCTCCCATCATGGTAGCTTGGTATGCCCCCTTGGCCTTACCTCAACCTCTAGTGCCTTTGCCAAATGAATACCAGTCCAAGATCCCTCATTTCACAGGAGTTGAATCCATCATTGCCAAACAACATGTATATAGGATAAATGATGCCTTTGATTACATGGAAATAGAAGAAGAAACCATTAAAATGAGAATCTTTGCACAAAGCTTAGGAGGAGAGGCCAAAAAATGGTTCAAAGCATTAAATCCTAACAACAATACATGATCTCCCCTCCCTCTACCAAAATTTCATAAACAAGTGGGAAATCAAGAAAAATCCCCTCCAAATCCTTTCTGAATATAAGAATCTTAAGAGGAATGTAGGGGAAAATATACAATATTATTGCACTAAGTTTAACATTGTCTACAATGCCCTCCCACCTCACATGAAACAACCACAAGGCCTGGCACTAGTGAAATTTCCCGAAGGCTTTGATCCAGACATGGCATTCCAATTGAGAGAAAGAGACCCTGCAACTTTAGAAGAAATGAAAAAGGCAGCTATTAGTGCCAAGGTCAACTTGATTGAAAATAGAGCTGGGATGAGATTAGAAAAGAGAGTGACCTACAAAGATGAAACCATGCACTCAACCTCCTCATCTGATACCAAGATGGACAGCCTAATGAGAACCATGGAGAGAATGTTAGAAAGGATAAACTTGAAAGAAAGAACACCTCCTAGGGAAAATCAAGCCAATCCACAAAACAGAAATAAATCTCAAAACTTCAGAAGAGACACTCCTCAAATCAAACAAAGGGAATATGATCAACAAATTAGGCCACCCTTCCAAGATAATTGTGTAGATGAAGAGGGAAGAGAGGCTGAAGAACATGAAGATAGCAATTTAAACCTGATAAGTTCTGATAATGAAGTTGAAGTTTTTCTCACAGAAGAAGAACAAGGTCTCTTTGCCTTTGATCAAACTCAAACAAGTTGTGAAGATTCTGAAGATTACCAATCGGGACTTGAAAATTCCATCATGGAAGTCCATAGGCAATATGACCTTAGGAGCAAAAGAAACCAAGAAGCCTCCAAGAGAAACCAAATTAACATTGCTGCTAGGAAAGCTCTAGAAAACAGTCCTAAGAGGACAATAGACACTGTCAACACTATGGCTAATAAAACTGATCAGAACAAAGAAAAAATCAGCCAGCAAAGTAGTGTCTCAAGCTGTCGTAGTACCTCTACCAGTGGCCCTAAAAAAATTATGTTTTCTAAAACTCCTGATCAAAATCAAAAAATTAAACTTGTGGAAAAAGTTACGACTGAAAAGACAGATGTAAATATGTCTAAAATACAAATACCTTTCAACTTTGAGGGAGAGATTGCTAAAATCAAGATAACCATGCATCTCACTGAACTGGTAACTCAAGGAGTGTATCGATCCCAAATGCCGAAGGTCTTGAACTTAGGAAATGATACCGACGCTCTGAATTTGACTGATGATGAGCGTGAGTTGTTGTTTGGACCTAAGGTTGAGAGAAAGTATCAATAAGGAGTTGTCCCTCCTTTCTATATCAACCTAAACATACATGACAAGATATTACATAATACCATGCTAGACTCCAGTGCCTCACACAACCTCATGCCCAAAGTTGTGATGGAGAGATTAGGCCTAGAAATAACTAAACCTTACAAAGACTTATACTCATTTGATTCAAGTAGAGTCAAGTGTTTGGGCTTAATCAAGGATATTTGTGTCAATCTGGCACAAATACTTGCTAAGGGTCTTTTCATGGACATAGTGGTTGCTGACATTCCTCCTAAGGATGGGATGCTTTTATTCCGATCTTGGGGAGCCAAGCTTTAGGGAAACCTTCAATTATACATGTCCTATGCTACCATCCCTATTTTTAACCAAACAATAAGATTATACCGAGAGTCACACATGAAATATATGGTTAGCAGTCAAGAGAGGCCTGATAATACTCCCCTATATTCCATTCATTCAGACTTAGACTCATTCATATTGTATAATGAAAATGACATTAATGAACAAGTGAATGAAAACGACATCCAAGCCCACCAGTATAGTCCAAACTATCTTCCAATAAAGAAAATATCATCCAAAACTCTAACAGCCCTGAACAATAGCTTGATGGCGAACGTGAAATAGGTACACTTTGGAACATGAGTTTTGATGGCTCTTGTGGAAAAATAGGTTTAGGAGATGATGTCTAGATACATAACACAAATAAGGGCTATTCATACAAACTATATTTTCAGTGCACTAATAACATTGCTGAATATGAGGCTCTCCTCCTTGGCTTGCATTTGCTCAAAGGGGATTCAGAGCTAATAATTAAACATATCAAAGGTGAGTATTCAACAAAGAACCCAAGATTGAGAGAGTACATAAATTATGTCCTAGATCTTGTCAAAACCTTTGAAAAATATCAGCTCATTTTCATCCCTAGAACCCAAAACTGCCTGGCCAATGAGCTTTCCTTTGCTTCCAGCAATTGCCAAATACCCCATGCAACTGAACAATACACTTTCAAAGTAAAAAACAGGCCCACAGTCCCAGACAACATAAACCATTGGCAAGTGTTTGAGGGTGATGAACAAATTGATGACTTTCTACAATCTAGAAATGAATTTACAAGAATAAGACCAAGCTTAGAGCATGATGAAGGTATTTTTGCTGAAAAAAAAACAGATACAATAGAGTTGTCCCCTACTGTTGATAAATCTGATCACTCATCCTGGTAAGGCAGAAATGTTTGAAGATATAGACCAACGAGACCTTGAAGTCTTACAATGTAAAGATGATACCTTACCAAGGGGACTAGCACCATTAGAAGAACTATTTGATTTTAATGATGTGGCTAAAAAACCTAAGATAGAGTCTACCGAGAATTATGTACAAAAATATAACATAGGTAACCTAAAGAAACGCAAAATGATTAAACTCTCCAAAACTCTTCCTCCTCACATAAAACATAGATGTATTGAAATTTTTTAAGAATTTAAAGATGTTTTTTCGTGGGGATATGAGGATTTGAAATCATATGACACAAGCATTATTCAACACAAAATTCCTCTTAAAGAAATTTAGAAACCTTTCAAACAAAATTTAAGGAGAAGAAACCCTGTCTTACTACATTTAGTTGAGAAAGAGATAAAAAAGATGTATGATGTTGGAATCATAGTTTCCCTTTGATACTCAGAGTGGGTTTCCAACCTTGTGTCAGTTAGGAAGAAGAGCGGGGAGATTAGGCTTTGCATTGACATTAGAAATCTGAACAAAGCCTCCCTGAAAGATAACTACCCCTTGCCTAAGATGGATCACATACTTTAGAGGGTAGTTGGCTCTACGAGAATCTCATTACTTGATGGATTTTCCGGTTACAACCAACTGCTAATATTCCCAAGTGATCAACACAAAACTACCTTCACCACTCCTTGGGGTACATTCATGTATGTTAAAATGCCATTCAGATTGATGAATGCAGGGGCCACTTTCCAAAGGGCCATGGATATAGCTTTTTCTGAAGACATAGGCTACTTCATAGTCATTTACCTTGATGACATCACTATTTAAACAATGTTACCGATGAAATAGGTAACCACAATGTTACCTACCTTTTTTTTGGTAGCATAAAAAGCACTCGATTTTGAAAAGTGGTGATGCAGAATCACCATTTTTTTTTTTGGTGCACATTTTTGACACTCTAAAATTTTTATTTATGAAGTATGAATATTTGTTTTAAAATGTTAGTGATTTTCATGCTAATTTTGAAATGTATTGATGCAGCATCAACTTTTTTTTTTTTAGAGCAGTGATTTTCATGCTAATTTTGAAACGTATTGATGCTGCATCAACCTTTTTTTTTAGAGTAGTGATTTTCATGATAATTTTGAAACGTATTGATGTGCATCAACCTTTTTTTTTTAGAGCAGTGATCTTCATGCTAATTTTGAAACGTATTGATGCTGCATCAACCTTTTTTTTTTAGAGTGGTGATTTTCATGTTGGTAATAAAACACAAAACTTAGAAAAAATATATATATAAAAACAATAAAAAAACCAATAAAAATGTAAAAAAAAAACAAAAATAGCTCATAAAAATAAAAAAATTTAAACAAAAATATTTGAAAATTATATCAAAGGAAATGACAAAATTTGAAGAAAAAAAACACATAATTTAAAGAAAAAAAACAAAAATTGACCAAAAAATTTAAAAAAAAAAAATCAAAAAAAATCAAAAACATTTTTTTCTAACTTATTAAAAAAAACAATATATTAAAAAATATATATATATTTACAAAAAAAAAATTAAAATAATTAAAATTTAGAAAAAAAAAATTTAAATAAATAAAAATAAATTTAAAAATTTTAATTAAAAATAATAATAATAATAAGAAAAAAGATACAAATTTTAAAATTTACAAAAAAACAAATTTAAAAAAAAACAATTAAAATTGAAAAAGAAAAAGAAAATTTAAAAAAAAAAAAAAAAAACAAAACAAAACAAAACAAAAAAAACCTATCATTAAAAAACAAAAAAATGAAAAAAACCACGTGCAAATAATTAAAAAACAAATATACATAAATTTAGTGTTTTTTTTTTTTTTTAATGAAACCATTTATAGATTTTAAAAATGAAAAACTAAATAAACGAAAAAATTAAGAAAAACAATTAAATTAAATTAAAATTTAAAAATTTTAATAAATAAATTTTAAATTTTAAATTTAAAAAATAATTATTCTATAATATTAAATATAAAAAAAATTAAACAAATTGAATTTAAAATAAAAAAATTGAATTAAAAAAATAATTTTAAATTTTTGAAATTCAAAATTAAAAAAAAAAAATCAAATAAAAATAAAAATATTAAAAATAAAAAAAAAAATAAAAAATAAAAAAAAAATCAAATAAAAAATAGATGTATATATATATTAAAAAAAAAAAAAAACGAATTTTATTTTGAATAAAAATATTAAATAAAAAAAAAATTAATTTTTTGAAATTAACAAAAAAAAAAAAAAAAAACTAAAAAAAGAAAGTGGTGGTGGTGGGGGCGTGCCCCGCCCGCTGGGCGCTGGTGGCCGGTCGGGCGGCGCCACGGGGGCGGCCCAGCCGGCCTCCCAGCCCCCGACGGGCGGAGGGCCGATTCTCGGGTGCCGGGAGGCCGGCTGGGCCGCCCTCATGGCGCCGCCCGGGCGGCGACCGGTGCCTAGCGGGCGGGCCGCGCCCCCACCACCACCACTTCTTTTTTTTAATTTTTTTAAATTTTTTTTTTTTAAATTTCAAAATATTAATTTTTTTTAATTATTTAAAATAAAATTCGTTTTGTTTTTATTTTTTTTAATTTTATTATTTTTTTTGTTTTAAATTAATTATTATTATTATTATTTTGTTAATAATTTTTATTAAATTTTGCCCATTTTTTTTATTTAATTGATTTTTTTTTTAATTTCATAATTTTTCTTTGTTATTAACTTTTACGTTTAGTTTTTTAATATAATTTTATAAAATTCAATAAATTATATATATATATTTTTAATTTATTTGGATTTAATATTTTTTTTAAATGTTTTACTTTTTTATTATTTTTTTTTGTTAATTACATAAAATTTTTATATTTTTTTATTTCAATTAAAATTGTGTATTTAAAATTAGATTTTTTTTTAATGAAACTTAATTTTTTTAAATTAATTTTTTTTTTTAATTTTTTTTTTATTTAATATTTTTTTTCTTTTTTTTCAATATTCCATTTTTAATTGATTTTTAAAGTTTTTAAAGTTTTTCGTTTAACAATATATTTTTTTTCTTTTATATTTAAAATTTATTTTTTCTTTCAAAATTTATTTGTTTATTCATTTATTTATTAAAATTTAATATTTTTGTTTTTAAATTTAATTTGTTATTTTAATATTAACTTTTTTTTTAATTTAATAAAATTTGATGTATATACCTATTTTAATTGAAATTCATATATATATTTTATTTTTTATAATTTAAATTTAATTTATTTTTTATAGTTTATTTGTTTTTTTAATATATATTGTTTTAAATTTAATATTTTCATTGTATTTTATTTTTATTTTTTATTTTTAATTAATTTTTCTTCTTTTTTTTTTCCTTTTAATTTGAATAGTGTTTTTTTTTTTTAATTTTGAATTTTTAAATTTATTAAAATTTAATATATTTCCTTAAATTTAATTATTTGTTTTAATTTTTTTATTTTTTTTTATTTAATAAGCATTTTCTTTTTCTTTTTTAAATTTAATTTCTATATTTTATTTTTTATAATTTCCTTCTTTTTTTAACTTGTTTTTTTTTTTTAATTTAATATTTTTATTTTGTTTTTATTTTTATTTTTTAATTTCTATATTTTTTTAAATTTTAATCTTAAATTTTTTTTTGTTTATTTTTTAAATTTTTTTTCCTTAAATTTTAGGTTTTTTTTAATGATTGAATTAAAATTTTTACTTTGTTTTTATTTTTATTTTTTTATCTTCATATATTTTTAAATTTTAACCTTTTAAATGTTTTTATTTTTTAAATTTATTTTTTTCTTAAATTTTAGGTTTTTTTTTAATGTTTGAATTTTAAAAATTAAAAAATGTTATTTTTATTTTTAAAAATGCGAAAAGTATGACACAATTTTTTTTTTTGTTATTCCAGCATCAACTTGTTTTGTTTTGAGGGTGTTTTTTCAATCCTTTTTTCAAGAAACAATTTTGTTTTTACCATAATTTTATAAAATGTTGAAATTTGACCTTAAAAAAAAACGAAGTGCGTTCTGGAAGACACACTTTTTTTTTTGGGGTGTTTTTTCAATCCTTTTTTCAACAAACAATTTTGTTTTTAGCATAATTTTATAAAATGTTGAAATTTGACCTTCAAAAAAAAACAAGTGCGTTCTGGAAGACACTTTTTTTTTGGGGGGTGTTTTTTCATGTTTTTTGAGAGTTTTTGGGCTAGAGTTCCCGTTTTGAGGTCAGGTTACCTATTTGATCAGTAACAGTGTTTTTACTCTAAGACTGATGAGGAACACTTAATTCACTTGAGGAAAGTTTTTGAAAAATGTAGAAAATAGGCCTTTCCTTGAATCCTAAGAAGACATTGTTTGGCTTCCAGGAAGGAAAAATCCTAGGCCACATCATCTCAGAAGAAGGAATCAAAATAGACCCCAAAAGGATTGAAGACATATTATGAATCAACCATCCTAGAAACATTAAGGAGTTATAATCTTTCATTGGGAAGATAAAAATTTTAAGGAGGTTCATCCCCAACCTTGCTGAACTTTTGAAGAATATTATAAACATGCTTAAAAAGGAGATAGGGGTTAAATGGACCTTGGAAGCTAAACAATCCTTTGAATTGGTCAAACTAGCCCTCACTCAAACACCGATTCTAATCAGTCCCGATTTTACCAAAGACTTCTACATTTTCTCATTTGCCTCTGAACATACCATTGCTATTGTGTTATTGCAAAAGAACATGATGGGGCAAGAACATCCCATATCCTTCTTCAGCAAATCCCTTAGAGATGATCCTCTAAAATACAACATCATGGAGAAACAAGCCTTTGCCTTGATCAAGGAATTAAAAGACTTTAGAGTTTATATCTTACACTCTCATGTCATCGCTTTTATTCCACATTCAGTTTTCAAGGACATTTTAAATCAAGACCCTGATGGCAAAAGGTGAAAGTGGATTTCCATTATCTTAGAATATGACTTAGAAATTAGACCCACTAAACTGGTTAAAGGACAAGGGCTTGCAAAACTCATGGCCGAGTCAAATTTCAAAGCCTTAGATGTGAATATGGTTGATTTTTTAGAAGAACAGGAAGAGTGCACAACTCCCCGTGTTGAAGAAGCATTTCTAAATTCATCTTGGTATGTTGATATTCTTTATGTGCGTTTTTAACTTAATGCTCCTCCTACATTATCAAAGACAAATGCTAGATTCCTGAAACAAAAAGCTCTAAAAATTTTCATTCTATAAGGAATATTATATTGGAAAAATCCTATTGGTATATTGCTTAAATGTTTTCTTAAGGATGATGCAGGTAAGATCATGCATGAACTGCATGAGGGGGAGTGTGGAGGCCATCTTTACTGGAAAACCACAGCCAAAAAAATCCTTAGAGCTGGCTATTATTGGCCCACCCTTTTCCCCGACACCCAAAAAATAGTCATGACTTGCCATAAATCCCAAATTTTTGATGGCAAGAGAAAACTCTTACCTTTGCCTTTACATCCCATTATTGTTGAAGCTCCTTTTCAACAATGGGGTTTAGACTTCATTGGAGAGATTCACCCCACCTCGTCTGCACAACATAAGTGGATCCTCACTGCTAATGATTACTTTACCAAGTGGATAGAAGCCATACCCTTTAGAAATGCCACCGATTTAGTCATTATCAAATTTCTTGAGATAAATATCCTGTCTAGATTTGGTTGCCCCGGAAAGATCATCACAGATAATGCTGTTGCCTTTTCATCCAAAAGAATGGTTGAATTTTGTCATAAATATCACATCACACTAGGACATTCCACCGCTTATTACCCTCAAGGTAGTGGGTTAGCTGAGTCCTCTAACAAAATCTTGGTTAATATCATCAAGAAGCTTCTAGAACAGAATCAAAAGGCATGGCATGGAAAGGTGATACATGCACTATGGGATGATAGAATAACCACCAAGAAATCAATCGGTATGTCTCCCTATCAACTAGTGTATGGCATGGATGCTATTTTTCCAACATCCTTGGGAATTCTGGTGGTAAGACTTCTCCAAGAAGTGAAATCAGAAGAAAATGACATGCAAAGGAGGCTGAACCAAACCATTTATTTGCAGCAGACAAGGGAAGAAGTTTATAACAAAACTCACGTAGTGCAAGAAAGCATAAAGAAAATCTTTGACAGAAGAACTAAAGCGAACAATTTCCACATTGGATACATGGTACTGAAATGGGATTCTAGGAGGGAAGACAAAGGTAAACATGGTAAATTTGAAATTTTTTGGAAAGGTCCTTATCTCATTTAGTCCGTTAGAGGTCATAATGCTATCTTTATACAAGGGGTGAATGGAGAAGAACTTTTTGGAGGCCCTGTAAATGGCAGGATGCTCAAACATTATTTCTAACAATAGTCCTAGTTTTAAAGGTTTTTCAGTCATTATACATTAACATTGCATGAGGGAAATCACAAAAATACAAAAACATATAAAGAATGAAAAAGAGGGCAGATTTGAAAAGAGGTAAAGCCCCATACCCAAAAAAAAATAGTACTGCTGAAAGTGAGAAACCTTAAATGCCACTGCTGATTCAAAAGAAGGTCTTGTTTCAGTCATCTATCCTAATCATGGTTGAAACATGTTTTAAATTTATTGTTGATAATTTAGTGAAATATAGCTAGTCAAATAATTCAAACATGACTTGTCAAAAGGTAGATTAGGAATGAAATGTACTAGTTCCACATGTTCAAATCTGAACCAAGGAGGAAAATAGGGATACTTAGCACATGATTGATCACAACCCTCATATTTCCTAAAGGTCTTATTGTGTAAAAAAATAATATTTATGTGTAGCTTGTTCTTATGCCACAAACCCATGGTAAGTCAGACTGCCTAATCATGATTTAAATCATGCTTTCAATTTCTTGTTTATAACTTAGTGAATGAATCCTGTCAAATAGCTTAATCTTGACAGTGAGTAGTCTAAGTAGAGAATAAGAGAGTTCATTAGCATTTTCTAAACTCTTAGGAGAAATAAGATAGGAGTAGATAGTTTTTTTTGCTCTCAAAAGAAGAAAGTGTCAAAGGTTTGCTAGTCCAAATGCACCCAAGGAAGAAAAAATGTTAGGCAAGTAGGTTGGGTAGGTAGAGATGAAGCTGACATAATCATGTTTTTCAGATTTGTTAAGATCACAACTCCAAGTCAAGCATCAGTAAGTGAAAAGAGGTAAAAACCCGCCCAATGGATGAGGCACTGGTCTCCATAAAAACCAGAGATCTAAAAGTTCTCGACACCTCCTGAAAAGGAGCCGCCCTCCCCAAGTGGAGCCATTGTTAGTCATCAGTAATTTTTTCTTTTGTAGATGACTAAATGCTTATCCTAGATTTCTAGAAACAAAGTTCATGAACATTGTGAGTTCTATAAATCTCACTGCCTTCATTATCCTTAGGATAAATTTTTCACTATTTCATCATCCCATCATGTCAAGCTCAGCTCACCCATCCCAGAAAACCCATCATGGGCTCATATCACTCATTTTTTCTATGTTTTTTCACCTTTGGCCTCAATCCTCTATTTTTTTTTCCTAACCCCTCCACTGCTACCTAGAGCCACCAATCAACCAGCCCCCTTATATCTCCAAAAATACCCCAAGCATTGATGGTCTCAAAACTATCTCTGTAGGCTCTTTAGATAAATCAAGAACTTTGGATTTTGGATCTTCAATACATCATATTGTACACAACTATGTTTTACATCTAAGGACCCCAAACCAAGTTTTTAGGCAAAGGCCAACTCCAAGGAACCTTCCACTAGGTCATCTAGGGTTTCATATGTCATAGGGTTGATTTGGTGTTCTAAACTATTTGTTTTCCCTGTGTAAAGAGGTTGCATTCAAAGAAGAAGAAGGTCAAGTAATTTGCTCTAAAACTCATCAAAAAGCCATTCAAGAAATGCCTCCTTGGCTAGAGCACAAATTTTGCAAGGGACAACTACCCTTGTTCACATTTCTGCAAAAATTATCAAGGTTGCCATCAGTTTAAGAAGAGGTAAGGTAATGGGATGAAATCATCACAAGAAGACATCCATAGCAAAGAGAAAGGAAACAAGCCTATGTTTGAAGAGAATCGGGGTTTTGTGATTGATTGACAAGACACTGTTGCCAAGTAAAGAAACATCACAAGGACCACTAGGACAGATGACACCTCAACACAACCAAGGACACATTGAAGATTTTCAGAAATAATAAGTGAGCTTGGAAGAGTTATAGAGAACTTAGAAGACAACACTTCTTATTTTTCTCGAACAGCCCTAAAACCTAAGAGTTTGAAAAGGTGAACAGAACAGGCCAAAGAAATATGATAAGTCCTCCTTCATAACAGCAGAAGGCATTCAAAGGGTTTTCAAGGTGGTTTTTAAGGTTTTTCAAAAGCAACACTACTTCACTGCACCAAAGGGAGAGATGGTAAAGTATATCAGCATGAGGGAAGCCTTAGCTTTCAAAAGATATAGTCCAAGGTCTTCAAAATGATCAAGACAAAGAAAACATAAGGTAAAGTGCCAAAGGAGAAAACCATGCTGAGAATAAGTCCACTCTTTAGAAAATAAGGGTCAAAATCCAAACCATGACAAAGAAACCAAAATCCCTGTGTTAGGCACCTGTAGAAAATTAGAAGTGGCCAAGACAACGCATGGCATGGTATGGTGGCTTAAAACTCTTTGTCAAAACAAATATGTTACTGCCTAGAAAAAATTAGTAAGGAGGTAAAGGGACATGTTACAGGTCACCTGAAACCAAGAAGGCCAAAAGGATAAAAAAATTGTTTTCAGTTTGTCAAAAGCATGCCAAGGACAGTTTGAATAGTGTCCAAGATTTCAAAAGGTAAAAGGAGGTGACAAGGACATCTATATCCTTTCAGTCGGCCATCACTACAAAAGAAGACAAGATGCCTTGAAGAAAGTCTTCAAAACCCTACAAAAGATAAAAAGGCATCAATCAAAGGAAAAATATTAAAACATAAGAAAAGTGGGTTTATAAGTTTAAATTATTTCTCTCAAGGGGTATAAAGGTGTTTCAAATTCATTTTAAACTTATTTAGCACTTAGTGAGGAGAAAGAAGCTTCAGGGACAAAAAACAGGGCTTTTCGGGCTGTTTCTGGGTAGAGTGTTTTTGGCGTTGCGCAAATCACTGGTGCTACACAAACACAGGCCGACGCTATGCTAACTAGCCCTTCGCGTGTTCAAAATTTCACTGCACTGCGCTAATCAGCGTCGGCGCTATGAAAATATCGGGCACTACACAAACACGGGTCTGACTCACCAGGAGACCGGTAGACCTTGCACGCACCTGGCGCTGCGCTAACCATCATGCAGGCCTGTCGGCACTGCGCAAACGGGCCGACCCGATAGCTCGGGCAGGGCACTGCACAAACACAGAGAACCTTCAAAAGGAAAAATCTCTTGCCTTAATTCAAATTTTCGTGTTCCATTCGCCTCCAATATCTGTAGAAGAGCCAAGAATTAGTAAGTGGCCTTTCCTCCTTGTCCCCAAGAAATTTTTCAAGTTAAATTTTTGTATTTTGTAGCTTTAAAGTGTTCAAACCCTAAGTGAGGTAAACCTTAAGTCCTGCATGCAAAGGAGCCTTTATTTTTAAACCTCCTTGAAATCAATTAATGTCATGAAAGGGTAACTAAGTTAGGGTGACTGCAATCCAATTTTGAGAATGCCTCCTAAAGCTACAAAGAAACTAAACCCTAAGAACCCTAACCTCCATACCACTCATTCTCCAAAGTTGACTCCATCACCATTTTCACCTTGCTTCAACAAAACCTATATTGTAAAAAAAGCATCTCCCATCATTATGCCAGGAGCTGAAAATAACAGTGGCAGTGAAAGTGGTCAAAGGCCTTTAAGACCAAAAAATAAGGGAGGAAAAGTGAAAATATTGGAACCTCAAAGCATAGTGGCCATCACCTCCTCTCCTAGGATCTTGTCATGTTTTTAGAATACAAGGTGTTTTCAATTTTGTGAGAAGGTCAAACAAGTGAAGAGCCACCCTGAGCTTACAAGGCTCCTCATTCTCAACTTACACAACAAACACTCAAGCCTTGCAAGAGTGGATTTTGAGATCTCAGCAGGTGCCATCTATGAGGCTACAGGTATCCCAACTGTGGGTGAAAAATGGTTTAAAAAGGGCAAATTGGACAAAGACTTTTTAGAGCCATTTATCAAAACAAGGTATAGAGGAGGTAGCAAAATATTTTTCCCTTTCTCACACCTCAAACATAGATTTGCATCCTTGATGTTGGCTATCATGAAATAATTCACCTGTGAGGGGAGGTACTCCAGGCTCTATACCTACCATGTCAGAATCCTCATGCATTTCACAGGGGCTAAGGTGCTAAACCTACCTTACTATCTCTATAGGAACATTGAGAAAATGTCTTCTGTTGTCCCAAGGAGAAATCACCCACAACAAATGCATAGCTTGTTCCACCATTCCTTGATCAAAATGGTGGTATTACATCAGTTGGGCAGTAAGGTATACCTTGGGATGTTTTCATAACCCATGAAGTCTTTACAAACCCACAACCTCCTCATCAACCAAATTTTCCTTCCTCATCTGAACAAGTACCCTCACGATAGGCAAACCTCCCTTCCTCTCCTTCTCTTGGTGCATCAGGTGAAGAAGGAAGTGGCAATGAAGAATCACATGAAGATCAGGGTGAAGGTGATGAAATCAGTGAGGAAAAGACAAAAATTAATGAGGAAGAGCAAGAGGGAAATGAGCACATAAGTAGTGAGGACAAAAACATTGACAATTTAGAGGGAGGTAGTGATGGTAATGATATCAATGAGTCAGCCCAAAGTGATGACCAAAAATATGCTGATGAAAATGAAGAGGCTGACAGTCAAAAAGACAGTGAACAAAACTCTGCCACCATGGAAGAGGATGCTGGAGGAAATGAAGAGGTTGAAAGTGAAAATGATAGAATTTTTGAAGGAGGAGAAACTAGCAATGAACAAGAGGATGAGTCAACAGCTAGTGAGAAAGAGATAGAAAACATGGAAACAGATAAAGAGATTAATGATGAAAATAGGAGCAGTGATTATGATAGTGAGCAATGTCATGATGAGGACAGTGACAATATGGAAGAATTTGATGAGGCAGAGTCCATGGAAATAAATGATGAACAGGAAAATGATGAGGTAGAAACAGAGTTTGAAGAAGATGGCATTAACAGGACAAGTAGTGAGAAACATGACAACAAAGGAGATAGTCATGACAGTCATGACAGCTGAAAGTTATGACACTAATTAGCCTCCTAGTGAACATGAGAATGATAGCAGTGCAGGAGATGATGAAGAAAAGGACCCTGGTAATGAGAAAAACCAAAGTGAAACAAGTACAGAGGCTGATAATCAAATTGAAGACGAAGATGATAGTGCAAAAGGAAGTAAAGAAAGAAGTGATGATGATGGTGTTGAAGGTCAAGAAGGTAGTGATCAAACAGAACATGAGATGACTGATGGGGATCATAGTGAAGATGAAGGGGTTGGTGACAAGACCAAAGGTCATAGCCATGATAAAAACACTACCAAAACCTCCCTCACTCCTCTTGCATGAACATACCATATAGGGCCAAGGCAAGTGTTTGCTGCCTCCAAAAGGCAAGGGGCCTTGCCATCGACATCAACTCGAAGGCTTGACAAAGGAAAAGAAAAGATGGAAAAGGGTAAGAAGCAGGTAAAGGTAGAAGAGGAGGATCCTGAAATAGAAAGGGAGTTTGAACTTATCCACATAGACAGTGATGAAGAAAATGAAACAATAATTTTAAACTCCCTCCTCCAAAACAAGAATGCACAAATAGAAGACCTAGAAGCTGATTTGGAGAGTGCAAAGGATGCCATTCACTTCTATCAAATGCAAAACAAGAAAATGAGTGCCCAACAAGCCATCTATGAAGCTAGAGCACTCAAATGCTGGAAAGAAGCCCAAACATCACAAGTCAAACTAGAAGAATACATGGGCCCATATGAAGAAAGTGAAGGTGAAGAGTAATAGCCTAGGAAGAGGCCAAAAACCATGGGGTCAAGGAAAGCATTGGCAAAACAGAAAGAAGAGGAATCAGCCCTAACATAGCAAATTTCCCTCACTGAACTCCTTGCTATGGGAATTGAGCATGATCAGGAGTCATGGCTTGAGAGGGCAAACATACACCTAGAGGCCAAGTTGAAGAAGGCAAATGAAGGCTTAAAGCTACAAAGAAAGATGACAAAGTATTATGCAAAGAAGCACAAGCTTGTTTGTGCCAAACTTAAGGAAGCCCTCCTTGAAGCCAAAACCCTAAAGGAGGAAAAAGAGCATGACAGCCTTGGATTTTTGGCTGATGCTTCTCAACAGTTGTCCAAGACCCCTTAAGGAAGCTCTTCACCAATTTTGAGCAAATTTGGAGCAATTTTGGTTTTTTGAGATTTTCAACGCTCATTAGCACAGCACCATTGGCGGTACGCTAATACATGGAGAATCTTCAAGAGGAGGACTTAAATTTTTTGGATTTCTCACACCTAGTACATTATTCTCACCAAGTTTCAGATGATTTGGAGCAGGTTTGACCCCTCAAAAGGTAAAAAAACCTCTCTTTTTTCACCTTTCTGCCACTGTTTTAGGCCTGGCGCTACGAAAATGACTGTCTTGTGATTTTTGACTTTTTGACTAGGTGACAGAGGCTGGATCAGGAAGCAACAAGAATTTTTGGAAATTAGACTCATCAGGCTTTCCAACGAGCCATCACAAAGCCAAATGCGACATCGGGAAGGGGTCCAAATCTTGGTTGCAAAAGACCCTATTTTCTGCTAAAAGTGGCACTGCGCAATTGGACTGTTTAGTGTGTTTTGGACCAAAAGTCAACAAAACACACTCATTTATTGCAAAATCATTTTTATTTTTTTTTTAAGCAAATCACTCTAGGATTAGGTGTAAAAATTCATTTTATCATTTATTTCATGAGATATTTTGTGCCTTAGGCCTTGCATGGTCTCTTAGGCATAAATGACATTTATGGGTGATTTTGACATTTTCCAACCCTATATAGGGTTTTTACCCTCCTTTGCTGAGTTAAATAGAGCATGAGGGCTTCATTGTAAATTTTGGCATTTGATGAACTTTGAAGAGAAATATATGGTTTTTATGAGCTTGGAGAAGAAATTGGTGTTGTGAAGTTGATGAATGGCTTGCTTGGATTGATGATGGAGAAACTTGTTTGCAGATTCCTAAGCTTGGTTAATGGTGATGTCTTCTTAATTTGTTTATGTTTTCTTGTTATCATCATGTTTCATTCTTCTTTGTTGCTATTGAACAGAAAAGTATAGGTTGAGAAATGCTCCTTGAAGCACCTTAGTCCTCCTGTCTTCTATGGCCTTGATGTTTTCCTCTACTGGGTATGTTTGAAGAATTCTTAGCTACTCTTGAAGCCTCCTTAAGCTTGTTTGTTTCATCTATGGATTAATATGCTAGTTTACAAATATGATTTATGGTAAGCCCTGCTTGTTTTAAATTATCTAAACTATGTCTTGAAACCTCTCTTTGAAGTACTTCTTTCTAGGTTAGGTCAAAGAGGTCTTGTTATGATCTTGCCCTTTGTCCATGCCTATCAGTTTGCCTCATAGTTATTTTAGCTTAATCAAAAATGTTTAGGAGTTCCCTCTTTGATCGATGAAAGTTATTGAGTCATCTTGTATGTTTTATAATTCCGAAGGTGAATTTACTAAAGTTAGATAAGCTTTTATGCTTTCTTTGTTTCACTAGAATGTTTATCTTGGATATTTATTTGTTTAAAGTATTTTCATTGAGTAAATGGTTTGCCATATCTCTTGATTAGTATCTTTTGCTTATCATATTTAAGACCTTCTTGTTTATGGGTATATGACAAAGGATACTTAACTGTGCTTTGCCTTACCTTGTTTTTCCCAAACTTAATGTCCACTTCACTTCACTCATGACCTTAAGGATCCATTGACCACACTATATTGGTCTTGCAACACACTCTGATTCATTATTGAGACACTCATGAATTTTATTGACTCCATAGCCCAATTATTTAAAGACCTCTCACTCCACCTATTCTACCTGTTCATCTTACCCAACCAACAAAATCAACAAAACATACACTTAACAACTAGCCTAAAATCAACCATCTAAAAGAAAACAAGAACACATCCTTTTCATATAATAGAGAGAGCCCTCTCTGAGTCCAGGAAGGCTAGGTCCTAGGACTCCAAAGACTAGTTTCATGTTTCCCTGTCATTTTGTCTACCAATTTTCCAAATCACGGGACCCCAACACCTTTCTCAATGGAGTTATTGAGGAAGACATGTACATTGAGAAGCCAGAAGGTTTTGAGACCTTTGATAGGGAGTCACATGTGTGAAAACTAAAGAGAGCACTGTATGGGCTGAAGCAAGCACCTCGTGCTTGGTACACTGGGATCAACAACTATTTCACTGGGTTGGGCTTCACAAAGAGTGAAGCGGGTGCGAACCTATATCATATTGTGGTTGATGGTAAAATTTTTATTGTTTTACTTTATGTTGATGATCTTATACCGACAAGTGATGAGAATATCATAACTTCTTGCAAAGAGGATCTTGCAAGAGAGTTTGAGATGAAGGACATGGGGCACTTGCACGATTTCCTTGGCTTGGAAATATGGCAAAGAGACGGGGAACTATTTGTATCTCAGGGAAAGTATGCTAAGGAGATTCTGAAGAAGTTCCACATGGAGGGAAACAAACCCATGGAGACTCCTCTTGCAGGAAACTAGAAGAATGAGGATGCTACTTCAGGTGAGGTAGTGGATGCTACTGTTTACAGGAAGCTTGTGGGTTCACTTATGTATTTGGTAAACACACGCCCAGACATATGCTACACAATTAACCAACTTAGTCAAGATATGGTTAAGCCTACCAAGCTCTTTTGGAAGGTGGGGAAGCATGTGTTGAGATATCTCAGGGCACTACAGAGTATGGATTATGATATAGACAGACAGAGGGAGTGAAGCTTCAAGGCTTCACCGATGCAGATTGGGCAGGCAGTCCATCAGACAGGAAGAGCACATCAGGGGGCATCTTCAACATAGGATCAACAACAGTTTATTGGTACAAAAGGAAGTAGATATTAGTTGCAATCAGTTTAGCAGAGGCAGAGTACATGGCAGCTAGTCAGGCTGCATGTGAGGCCATCTAGATGAGGAAGATATTTGTTGGTTTGTTTGGTCATTAGATGGATCTGACAGTGATACATTGTGATAACCAGAGTTGAATTAAACTCTCGATTAATCCAGTATTCCATGATAGGTCCAAGCATATTGACATTCAGTACCACCATCTAAGATTGTGTTCAAAGGAGCATTATGTTTTTGCAATACATTCCCACAGAGGATCAGGATGCAGATATCTTGACGAAGGTGCTTTTGAAGAGAAAAGTAGAATACCACATAGGCAGATCGAGGTGGAAAATAGTCCCTTTCTTGTTGAGAGGGAGTGTTGAAATTCAACAAGAAAATACACCACATACTAGTGTGGGATTCGAGGTTACACGAGTGAGGAATTTAGTGACACATTAGTGCTAATGTGGGCGTCCAATTTTTAAATAATTTGGAAAATAAATTGTAATATTATCTCATAACAACTTGTAAAGTTAACTAAGTGTGATAGACTTAGTTAGCTCAAGAATTTCGAGTTGAGGGTCAAAGTATAGGCATGTAGAGTGATTCTATTATTTACAGGGACCAGTTGCAATTGTAGCACTAGTGTGGTGTGAGTGCAATCAGTTAACTCAAATTAATTGAGTTAAAATCAGTTTAACTAGTTCTAACTTATTGATGAGCTAG
This sequence comes from Pinus albicaulis, assembly GCA_034641835.2. NCBI lineage: Eukaryota > Viridiplantae > Streptophyta > Pinopsida > Pinales > Pinaceae > Pinus > Pinus albicaulis. Next base: position 6,593,264 of record CM076576.1, on the reverse strand, counting down.
TGGAAGATCAAGTGAATTAAAATAGATTTAATTCACATGTAGTGATCTACCAAGTAACTGATTATTCACTATTAATAACTGCATGCATTTCAATTCCGATGACGACCCAATTGAGACAAAGGTTAAAGGCAAGTAAACTATTAGTTGTATTTTTAGCGAACTTCCCTGGTGGAATTATAAAGCCACAAGAATCCCATGATGGATTACACAGTCAAGGAAGGTTGGAATTCCTATTTAATAGGAATTATTTTTCCTAGGGATTGCGTGAGAAAGATAGGCTGAAGGTAGGCAGGAAATTGGCTATGTATTGGTCCAATTTTGCCTAAATCAATGTGAGACAATTGGTAGAGTGTATGAGGTTGTGGTAAGCACGCATGCATTGTATTGTTTCATGATTCCTTGGTTGATTATACAATAAATATGGATGGGTTTTGAGCAGTTTATATCCCCAGGAAAATCTTGTGTTGTACGATTGATTTACTTCTTTCTCTTACTTGCATGTGATTGAGTGATCGTGATTTATATTCTGCAAATATTGTAGAAGGATTCAATATCTTGTTTTAGTACATTGCATGATCGGATTGAATCCATTGGTGTAATTTCTACATGGTATCATAGCCGTGTTGGATATTTTCTATAGTAATTACAATAAAAGTTGAGGAGGTTTAAAAAACACTCCTTAAATTAAGTGAAAATAAAATAGAAACACAATTTAAAGGGGTGACTTGCTTGAAGGTTGTCTTGATGTCTCATCAGCCATTCATTCCTTCAGCTGAAGGTTGTTAAGCATAGGCTTAACCTCGGGAGGTTGTCCTGGCCTGATGCACAACTATACAGTGAAAACTGCATTTGAAAGTGGAGGCAACATATAGGAGGAAGTATTTGTAAGACAACACAACATGAGCCATTGGCTAGTGGCTTTACCAAGTATCTCCAATACTTATCCCAATCTAGTTTTTCCAAATTTTTGGTGTTTTCCTCTTTGACCTTGGAAACTTTTTTCCATTGCCTTATCAAATCTTTCACAATAGGAAGCAAACCAGGAGGGAATCTATCAATAATATTGTTAGCAATGAGATTTTGACTGACTGTTTCAATGATATTATTAGCCACATCTCTTGCTCTGCAGATGGCTCTTTCAACATGTTTCAATTGTATGTCCCAGTCAGTAAATAATATTTCCTTTTTAGAGTCCTTAATCCTGGTGTTGTAGTTCCTAGAGACAGCCTTGAGTTGCCAAAGACCAGTGCCAAGGACATCTTGAAATCAGAGGTTATATGGAGACAATTTTAAGGGTGCCTTTGATAGAATATGGATAAATAGAATAATGGTCGTGGTGATTCAGGAATGGCGAAGACTTTGGAGTCTGATTCATGCGAATTACCCTATACTACAAGAGGGCTCAGGAGGATGTATGGCCCGGTGGCTTTTCATATGGGCCAAGTATGAAACAATGAGAAGAGGATTTCATAATATGTAGAGGTGTTGAGAAGGAACTGAGGAAGAATCTGCAAGAGATGGGCTTAGAAGTCTTAAGAATTTGTCTCTCATGAACTCATATGAAGCGGATGTAGGTGGAATGTGACCAACAATAGAGATTAATGGAGTGTGAATTAAGGGGGCACAACAAGTTTAACACATGAGCGTCATTCATACACGAATTCATGAATCAAAAATTCTTACCATCGGAAGCTACATTACACGAATCATCAAAGCAGTAGAATATTGAAAGATGATTATACATAACAGGAGATTATTGATAAACAAGAAAATACAGATACATACTACTCATTTCTCCATCTGGAATCCAAATAAACATCGATGTATATCATATTATGTTCAAAAAAACTCTCCCAAATATGTATCTCACAGCATAAAGAGCACAGTCATACAAAACTACAACAAAAATTCTCCAAAATTATGAACGTTTGTTTCAACTCTGAACTCTCTAGATATAGAGTTCTCCTTGAGGGTTTACGATCAAATAATCTTTCATGATCAGCCCACACATGTGAAAATGAAAATATCCTAACCAACTAGCAGAGTGTGCATCAATCAATCACTCCCGTAATCAGAGAATCAAAACAGAATTGGGTGAAATCGAGATTTCACCAGCAAAACATCATAATCAAACTGTAAAATAAAAACATAGTTGGCCACGGAGGCCAAATCCTAGAATCTTCAAAATGGGGCGGTGAGGAGTGGCTGTAAATAGGTGGGCAGTCTAGCTTTCATCACCTGATTCCACTTGCTGTGGAAAGCCTCCACTCTCTCGTTCTCATGATCCACATTAACCGTTATGAACAGCAAGTCGTACCGCACGTGCATGGCTCTTTAGTGGATATTTCCTAGAAAAATTGAATAAAACATAACTGTGTTGGTTCTGGCAAAACCCATGTTGTGCTTGACTTGCAAAACTGGAGACCGAATTTTGGAGGGGGGCCTATCTGGTTTGTGGTAATGGATGGGGGGGGGGGTGCGAAATCACTTCAAGCTAACATGTGGCACTGGAGGCAGTTTCCAAAACCGGCCATTTCGGACCTCGCCTCGACGTTAACCTTTAGAAGGTGAAGGGGGGGCGAAAAATATCATGATCTGTCAGATGTGTGATAGGGAGTAGAGATGAGGGAAGATGGCGGAAGTAACGGTGGAGTTAGCGGGAAAATGGTAGAGCTAAAAGTGGGGCCTGTATCACTAACACATAGCAGAATGGTTAAAACTTCCAAGAGTGGGACAAAGGCAGTGGATGGGCTTTGATGACATGGCAAGGAGGTGGTACCACCCGCAAATCTCAAATCGACATTTTTGTTATGAGTAGCGGGGAGGTAAGTGTTAAAACTTGCGATGTACGAAGTGCGATGAGAGGAGGTAACGTGGCAAGGAGGTGGGTCCACCCACAGATTGAAAATCGACGTTTTTGTTATGAGAAGCGGGGAGGTAAGTGTTAAAACTTGCGATGTGAAAAGTGCGATGAGCAGAGGTGACATGGCAAGGAGGTGGGCTCACCTGCAGATCGAAAATTTATGTTTTTGTTATGAGCAACGGAGAGGTAAGTGTTAAAACTTGTGATGTGTGAAGTGCAATGAGCGAAGGTGACGTGGCAAGGAGATGGGCCCACCCACAGATCACAAATCGACGTTAATGTTATGAGAAGTAGGGAGGTAAGTGTTAAAACTTACGATGTGCGAAGTGCGATTGGCGGAGGTGATGTGGCAAGGAGGTGGGCCCACCTGCAGATCACAAATTGGCATTTTTGTTATGAGCAGCGAGGAGGTAAGTGTTAAAAATTGCGATGTGCGAAGTGCGATGAGTAGAGGTGACGTGGCATGGCAGAGATGGGACCCAACTTATATCGCAAATCGCAGGTCGAGGAGTTTTGTTATGAGGAATGGAGGGTAAAGGTTAAGATCTACGATGTGCAATTTGTGACGAGCGTAGGGTTGGTGATGCGAAAAGGTAAGTGGTAAGAGATCTTTCTTCTTTTGACTTCAGGGTGTCCGCTCGACCCGCGCTTGGAGTGTTTGGCTTTCACTTCAGCCATTCTCTCTCTCCATTTGCTTAGCTTCCCATGTTGCCTTATCGTTCATAGAAACCACAAGCCAACATTGGCTCCATCTGGGGACAACATGTTGTTCTAAGTGCATTGAGAACCTGCAGACCTAAATTCTTGTGCTTTATTGGGCACATGGAGTCATAAATTCATACTGTAAATATGAACTAAAAGTGCAACTGAGTTGTGCACTGCAAACTATCAAAACATAAATCATTGTCGCTCCCTAAAAATCTTGAATGCTGAAAACTGCAAATCAATCTGAAACTAAAACTGGAAATATGCTCATATCACTGAGCTTATTTGCACACCTACCTACCCTAATCTACTGGAATTACTACTATTATAAATGATACAATAATGCCAATGTAAGCAGGCAAGCAACTGCTCTAATAGCTTTGTTCTTTCACTGTTTTTCACCAAACTCAAGAACAAACCTGTTAATGGTATTTGATGGAAATTCCTAGCCTGATCCATTGCAAGGAGATTGGTAAACCTGAACAACAACAGAAATGCTGAAAAGGTATGGTGGCTTTGTGATGAATAATTTCTCAATACAGATAGCCACTGAATCAAGATACGCTTGACCTATTTTTGAATATGCTGACACAATCGATCCACCCTCATAGCTTGGTACTGCACATGTCTTCTCCATGTCTTCAAACAACTCAGAATATATTTTCATTTTATCTGATGAATTTTGTATCGATACTTCTACTAAACCAGACAATAGGGCAGACTGTCTGATCATATCCATATCATAGTAGCTTATGAAATTATTACATGTGCATGAAAACTGACTTTGAAAACTCCAACCATCCAACGTATCAGCTATTGGGTCATGCAGTCCTTTAGATGACTGTCGCATTGGTTCCACTGACATCTCATGATTTCTCCTGTGATTATCAACCAAAATGTGACCAAGATTCACTTTCAAAATATGAGATGAATTAAAGCATAAAGGTAGAGAATCAAACTAGATCAATTCTTCCGCTGTTTTAAACTTTGCCTCTCTGTTCAGCAGGTTCACTACCACATAAAATCCAATATTTTCCGTTTCTTCAAGGGTTTCAATGTCCCTTTCTATTACTTGGAATGTCATCTTTGGATTAAAGGCACCTGGGTAGTGCAAGAGAGCTACTCCTAGGGGTGGCCTTATATCAATAAGTGTTGAATGACACACCTTATTGAACCTAGCGGAAAAATATTGTACTATCTCCCCAAGCTATCTTTTTAAATGTCCATACTCTTCTATGATAAGAAAGACATTTCCCATGATTACCCATCGACCTAGGAAAACTTTCATGAATTGATGAAAATTTCTCATGCTAGCAGCTGGAAGATTCTCAAACCAATTTTTAACTTTACCTTACCATGGTAGGACAAACATCCTAATATATACATCGTCTTCTTCCTTTACTGATGACTGCAATTCACCGACTAAAGGATCATGGTAAACATGCAACATAAGATCTTCTATAAGATTAGTAATCGGAAAACAAACCTCATTCCAAACTGCTACTTTGCTTGTGTGTTGAAAGTGATTCTCTTCAAACAGCAAGGGAACCAATTGTTTTTCCTCACTATCCACGATAGTCAAGTGATCTGAGTGTTCTTTATCTTTCTCTTTGTCACATAGAAGCTTGCAAGGGAGCTACAAAATCTCATTAATTTCGGGTGAAGGAGCATGATTTGAAACAATATGTTGTACTACTGAAAGAGAATTTGAGAGATGGTCTTCATCATGCAAATCAAACTAGTCTTTAGTCTCTGAAGGAAATACTATTTGTTGAGGATGTTCTTGTGGATCTAGAAAATTAAGCTCTACCACCTCTGTTTCTGGATCACCAGACTGCTGTTGATTTTTAGTGTTGTCCTCTGCGAAACACTCCAGCTCTTCCCCTTCTTTATGGAGGGTAAGGTCACCTCCCTCTTCTTCAAAATATGCTAGGAAATGGATTTCTACATGCGGTCCAAAAACCACCATGGTTCATTATTCTTGGAGATTAAAGGGTGTGGGCCCTTTTTCTGTAATGGCTTCTTTGAACTGCTCTTTAGGAGGGTCAGGCAGTTTCAAGGGTATAAATATGGACTTCTCATTTTTGGGAGGATCAACTTCTTGCTTTGTGAAAGTGGATGCAGTGGCCTTATGAGGGGCCAACTCTTCTAATGTCTTCTTCCCTTTACTAGAAAGACTAGGAGGGGTTTTTTATTTTGATATTGACTCTTCATTTTGTTCTTTCCCTCAGGTTCTCCTTTTGGAGGACCTGAGGTCATACTTCTTGTGGAGTTGAGACTACATGAAATCCACGAACTGTCTGTAGTAATTTTCAATATATTGATCTTCTAGAGGGACTTCCTTCTCTTCTTGCTCCCCTTGCAGGATGAGTTCAACCTAATCATCATTAGAGTAAGCAAGGAATTGATTCTCTTGACTGTCTGTGACTTCCTCAACCTTTCCCTCCACTTCTCTCTCCTAGTATAGAGGAGGTTGAATGTGGTCTTGTTGTTCCTTCCTATCCATTGCAACAAATACAGAGGGGGATTCTGATACTGAGGATTAAACCCCTGGTTAGGAATCACTTGGTTGGGACGAGGAAGGGAATTATTGGCCTCCAATTCAAGCTTAATAAACTTATCTGAGAGGTTCTTGACTAGCTTATTCATTTCTTCAATTATATATTCTTGTGATTCCATTTCCTGATTTGAAGTAGAAGCCTCTTCCGTGTTCTTTCTTCTGGCTTCATGTTTTGTCTTCCCCTTGAATTTACCAGTAGAAGAAAATTTTTCTTCTACCTCCAATGCATTAGTCTGGATCTGATCCAGAGATGTGGATTTTATTTCTCTTAGGGTGAACCCAAACTCTGGTTCGAAAGCTCCTGTGAAAACCACCTTAGCCTCTGCTTGGGGATGATTTATTTCAGCAGGGAGATTATTATAGAGATTATTTAACCTCTTTATGAATTCTGTTACATCCTAATTGTGTCTCTTTTTTAGAGCATTGAACTCGGTGAGAATGTATCCATGGTCCCTCTTTTCTCCCCATTTTAATGTGAAGAAATTTCCCATTTCTTCCCAAGTGTGCACTGTGTTGTTGGCTAGAGACTTGAACCATTTATGAGCTTCTCCATCCAAGGATTGGATGAAAAGCCTTGACATCACATCTAAATGTTCTACATTTACATTGTCAGCGAAGGAGCAAAAGGTTTCAATATGTCTCTGCGAAGAAGTATTATCTTTCTCGGTGAAAGGAGGAAGAAGCTTTAGATAATCTTGTGGCATATCATTTAGAGGCTGAGGGAGGGCCAAGGGGGAATAATTTTTCAAAAGGAAACTCGACACAACCATCTGATGTAGAGGTGGGGGTAGATGGTGGATCTAAATCTGGTGTGAGGCCTAGTGAAAGCCAGGATTACTTCTGATTAGGACTATTTTACAGTGGAGTCGCCAAGGTGAGGAATACGCAACTCCCAACCTTTCCTTCTCACCTGTCTGAAGGGTGGAATTTATTTCTTCTCCCAGGGAAAATATTTCCTCATTTGTATCCCCGATAGCGGCGCCAAAAAGATGTTGTAGTTCCTAGAGACAAGTTTGAGTTTCAAAAGACCAGTGCCTAGGACATCTTGAAATCATAGGTTAGATGTAGAAAATTTTAAGGGTGCCTTTGACAGAATATGGATAAAGAGAATAATGGTTGTGGTGGTTCAGGAATGGTGAAGACTTTGGAGTCCAATTCATGCGAATTACCCTATACTGCAAGAGGGCTCAGAAGGTTGTATGGCTCGGTGACTTTTCAAACGAGCCAAGTATGAAACAATGAGCAGAGGCTTTCATAATATGAAGAGATGTTGAGAAGGAACTGAGGAGGAATCCACAAAAGACAGGCTTATAAGTCTTAAGAATTTGTCTCCCGTGAACTCAGATGAAGTGGATGTAGGTGGAATGTGACCAACAATAGAGATTCGTGGAGCGCGAATTAAGGGGGTACAACAAGTTTAACACATGAGTGTTAGTCATACACGAATTCATGAATAAAAATTGCTTACCACCAATAGCTACATTACACGAATCATCAAAGCAAGAGAATATTGAAAGATGATTATACATAACATGAGATTACTAATAAACAAGAAAATACAGATACATACTACTCATTGCTACATATGGAATCCAAATAAACAATGCTTGATATCATATTATGTTCAAAAAAACCCTCCCAAATATGTATCTCACAGCACAAATAGCACAGTCAATAAAAAATACAACAAAAATTCTCCAAAATTATGAACGTTTGTTTCATCTCTGAACTCTCTACATATAGAGTTCTCCTTGAGGGTTTATGATCAAATAATCTTTCATGATCGGCCCACACATCTGAAAATAAAAATATCCTAACCAACTAGCAGAGCGTGCATCAAGTAATCACTCCCGTAATCAGAGAATCAAAATAGAATCGGGTGAAATCGATATTTCAACAGAAAAACATCATAATCAAATAGTAAAATAAAAACATAGTTGGCCACGGAGGCCAAATCCTGGAATATTCAAAATGGGGCAGTGAGGCGTGGTTGTGAACATGTGGGCAATCTGGCTTCCATCACCTAATTCCACCTATTGTAGAAATCCTCCACTCCCTCGTTCTCATGATTCACATTAATCGTTATGAAATGACCAATCGTGCCTGGCTCTTTAGCGGAGATTTCCTAGACAAACTGAATAAAACATAGTTGTGTTTGTTCTGCCAAAACCCATGTTGTGCTTGACTTGAAAAATCGGAGACCAGATTTCGAAGGGGGGCCTGTCTGTTACACTGAAATTTGTCACCATGACATTTTAGTACTCCCTTAAAAGTCTACAATATCAAAGTTCCTAAAGTCAAGCCTTGAAATTAAGAGAAAAGCCCATAAAAGTCTTAAAACTCTTGTACCGCACCTTCTCTTAGTATTGCCTGCGGTCCCACACCTTTTGGCTATAAATCATGCGTAGCTAAACACACTTTATGTTTAATAAAAGTGTGGACCCCTGTAAAATATAAGAGAAGGCGCAAGTAAAATCTAAAAGCTCAGTTAAAGTTATTTTTGGAAGCTTCTAGAAACATTCCTGCGGTGGAAAGTCTGCTCTTTTCAGGTTCATGCATCCCATCCATTAAGGAGCTAACCCCTTGATGTAAGGAACTAATCCCTTTGAAGGAGGATTCTATCCCTTTTTGTATGGAGCTGTAACCTCCTCTCTTTCACTATAAAAAGAGGCATAGGGCAGCCTCAAAGGGTTACAATTGATGAGTTGAATTTTTTAGTATTGTTGGAGGTGAAATGCTATTGAAACTCAGACCCTTTAGTTGAGATTTTATGTGGGAAATATTACATACCTGTATGTATCTCGGTTGGAAGAGTTTAAGGCTTGTTAGAGTAAAGAAAAAGCTTGTTCTGGACCCCAGGAAGACCTGTACAACATCAAGGCGGACACAGTTGTAAGGCTCTTCTTATTTAAGTTAATACAAATAAGTCTGTTTTTCTCAATAAGTTGTCAATTGATTGGTTTATTTTATGGATTCCTTGATCACCATAATAGATATGATTTATGAATATATGCTATATAGGTTCTATTTCATGTTTCTTGTTTGTGATTGTAGATCTTCGAAGGCAACTCTTTCAGGCAAATGAAGGATTACTACTACAAACAAGTGTTGGATCAAAGGTAGGATCGTTAAACCTTTATAGCATTTAGTTATGAATCACAATATATCTAGAGAAAGATAGATTTAGTTGTATGTTTGTTGCTAGCTGTCCGTAGGACACTTGGGAGGTCTGTCTTGTCCGCAAGAATGACTTATCCGTCCAACAAAATGGCGACTCCACTGGGGAATAAATATTGAACTTTGATTTCTTTTATTTTTGACTTGTGAATTTATTTTTTCTGAATTTTCTTGATTTATGTTGGCTTGGGTAGTTTATCCCTGTAGAATCCCTGAGAAATGATTAAGAATTTTTTGTCTTTTCTCTAGTTTTCTTGTGTCCGCTCTTTTCCTTTAGAGACAGTGCGGGCAGTTCCACACTTTTCTTGTACCCACAGTGCGGGACCGCACTGGTTTGCACTGGATCCTGCGGACCCTGTCAAAATTTTTGAAAAATCTTAAAATCCTCTTTTCTGGATTAGTTTGTTAGATTCTCAGTGGATACCTAGACCTGTGTCATGTCAGAAAGCCTTGGTTAAGAGTTTATTTTAGCATTTTTAGTTTTGAATGATTTTCTGAAAGATCTGCATAGTATAATGATTTTTGCTTTGTCTTATATCCCGCTCAAAGATTAGAAACCATGGTATACCTTTAGATCACTGGTATTTCCTTGTTTTTTTTTCTGAGTGTGACATCATAGCAGAAATTGTTTTGTGAGATTTAGATCCCATTTTTCTCATTTGAAAATCTTTAAAAAACTTTTGTTTATAAGTTTGGAATTTCAATTAAAAACCAAAATTGGATGTTTTTTGAGTTCTTGCTGATCCAAGCAAAGAATTTCTAGTTAGATAACAAGCTGAGTAAGACATCCTCAAAATATTTGAAGTTTTAATTCAGATTTAGTCTTAGAATTTTTAGATCTCAAAAATAGTGTTTTTAGCTTTGAGTGTTATTTCTAGAAATTGTAGTGTTCTTTTGAAGAAAAACTTGGTTTGTAGTTTCAATCTTGAATAAAAGGGATTTCTTATTGAGCAATAGATCATTTTGAGTTCTCATTGAAATTAGATTTCTTTTCATTTATTATTGTTTGAAGGAAAGATTTTTTTTTAAAAGATTGTATTTCTCAACTCTTCCTTTAGATAGAATTCATTAAAAGAAAACATATTGTTTCTCATAATAGATGCATTTTTAGTATGTTTTGAGTCAGGTCACTGCATATCATCAGTTTCACTTTCGCACCTATTGTCCTAAGAAACAACTTTTTAAAATCAACGCTTAAATTAAAATCAATCTAGTAATTTTTATATTTCTAGGGCTCTTTTCACCAATATAGCTTAGGCTAGTGTCTTAGAGTAGGGAGTAATTAACTCTCCAAGACAATTAAAACAAATAAGTAGTTGATCTTGTGGTAAAAAAAAATCCAATAGTCGCTTGTATGCTCTGGGAAGCTCCTCTTAAAGGAGTCAAGCATGAGGTCATATATGAACCAGTGGGATAATCAATTCTATCTCATTGGGAATGATAGAAGATATGCATGTATTAACAAAGGAAAACCTCGGATAGACCATTGTCAAGGAGCCTGGTGTCACTTGTCGGTATACCTTGGATTATTTCAAGGAGCCTTCAAGGGGATTGAGCTTTGTTACTCTACCCTTGCGCGTATGTTGGACCGTAGACTGTTCCCCCAGGTATATTAGTTCTTGTTGGTAACCATAGTGACCATAATCTTACGGTTTTTTCCTAAGGTGACAGTGGAGGAAAGATCCCAATGCACCTGGAGCAGATGTCGACTAGACTCACTTGGACTCTCCGGAGGGTTATCTTCACTCAAGATGGTTTAAGTGGAGAAACTTGCACTGGTCTGTTTCATTAAGCAGGTTGTCACGGTAACTATTCCAACCGCCCTTTCTACATTAAATACTACGATGTTGGATTTCATCACCAACTAGTGCTTTTAGTGTGGGAAGTTACTCTTTGTGTGTGTTTTGATCTCCTAGATTTTTAGGTGTGTGATTCATTTGTTTGTTTCCTTAGAGACTCTAGGAGTTTTCATTGAAATTTTATTTGATTGCATGTGATTAATAATTTTTAATCATGGCTAAATTACCAAGATAATCGCGTAGACTCCAGGGGAAGCCCCCTGAGTATACACAAAGCCAACTTGAAGGGCTGCGAGTTCTAGTATCACCTAGTGATAGTAGAATTAGATCAACAGAAGCAGGAGAGTCATCTATAGTTATTCATCCTGATTATCAATTACAAACAAAAATGCATATTCAAGAGCCAATTTCAGTTTCCGAAGTTACTGGTAGTATTTCTCCTTTCAGTGAATTAGCTGAAGAACCTGAAATTTCTTAGCCTGACACTGAACCTGCTGTTTTGGAACCATCTTTAGGATTTGTTACTCCAACTTCTAGTGATCCTGGTTCACCTAGGGTAAGACATATCATTACTGAAAATCTTCCTTCTGACCTCATATCTATTGAATAACCTGTCGGTCCAGACGAAGACGTAACTCTTCCTAAAACCCAACAGACTTTGAATCTTAGGGAGTGTGAATCAATATTCTACAGTCCTTTTAGAAGTGACGCTTGGAATTTATCATTGAAATTTTTTTTAGAAAACCTGGGTCTTAGTTTTTCACCACCTTGAATTCCTTTTCATCCTACACCAATAGGTTATTATCCTTCATCAATTATGTCAGGTGAGTCATATATGTTTTCCCAATCACCGGAAACATTTTTATATGGTGGTCCTTCTTTTCCTTCGGGGTACCAGTCACTCTCTGGTACTTTCTCAGGAGCAGCTCCTCGACCAACTGAACAAGTGTTATCATCTGGTATTAATGGAGCTAAAACTGAAATGTTGAACGCAGAGAAAATTTTTATGATGTCTGATAATATTCCAAATCCTCAACCTTAAGGTAGTTAGTTACTGCCTGGGGGGCAACCTCAAGGTAATTTTCTACCAGGACTAACTGTGGGACAATATTATTTACCTAGATAACAACCTTAAGGAAAGTACATACCTCAAGGTTATCAACCTCAAGGACAGTACATACCCCAAAGTCAACCACAGACTCAGTATATTCCTCAGGGTCCTTCAACCCCAGATTTAGTATGTGCCTCAAGGTTATCAACCTCAAGTTCAGTACCCAACTCAAGGTTTCCAACCACCTTTCAATCAATCATTTTTACAAGGAGCTCGAAATTTACCACTTAATTATCAACCCTACGTTCAACCAGGCTATAGTCCTTCATATGTACAACCTTCTACGAGTCAATACCCCGGAATGAACATGGTGTGGAATCCATCTCAAATTCAACAGACTATGCAACCTAATGTGCAGTTACCTAATCAACTTAGACAGCCTTTAGTTTCTGGTCCAACCTAGCAACCTGTCCAGCCTACTGTTCAAGTCCCTGCACCTGGTTCAGTTCAGCAGCCTAGGCCTAGTACACCTCAGACTCTGCCTCAAACTGCTACAACTACTGCAACTTCTATTCAACCTACAACACCTATTTTTGGAGAATCTGTAGCTCTGGTTTCTTCTATCCCTGCATCGGTACAAATTCCTCAAGCCTCTGTGCCACAGTCGAGACCTACAATTCAGACTACGGTCTAGATGCCTACGGGACAAGTTGGTACTAGTACGATTGTCTCTAGTCAACCACAGTTTACTTATCAACCGTACTAGGGACAATATCAAATTAGTCAGACTACACAAAATCCAGCGTATCAGTATCAGCCGTACCCTGGGTATACTTATCAAATACCTCAACAACCCTAGTATGGTTTGGTTAATCCTGGTTACCCAAGAGGTTACATGATTCAAAATTCTCATCCAATTCCAAGGTATCCTGGATATCCTCCTCTTGGCACTAGTTTGATCACACAAGGTTATCAAGACACTAGCCATCGGTTACCATTCATAGCAACTTTAGATTTACTGGATCTATCGCGCCTTACGAATGATCCCATTTTTTATCTTCCATATTGGCCGCCGATGCCTAACAAGTTGCCCAGTGATATTCTGAAATTTGAAGGTAAGTCAGGAGAGGACCCATCTAATCACATTATGACTTATCACCTCTGGTGTGCATCCAATTCACTAGTCGATGATTCGATTCGATTATATCTTTTTCAGAGAACTCTCATTGGTCTAGCTGCCAAATGGTACATTGAGTTACCACGGGGCTCTTTTAATCATTTTAACGCACTAGCTACTGCTTTCTTAACCCATTTTCAGTTGCCTGTCAGATACGACAATGGCACAGAATTGCATACTTCATTAAAACAATCTACGTCTACGTACATATCTGATCATATTAATGAGTGGAGACGTAGAAGGCGTTTAGTGAAAGTCTTTATTCCTGATCAAATTTTGGCTGAATGGTTTATTAAATTGTTATTGCCCAAAATTACTGAAGATGTGGCCAAAGGAGGCATTGTTACGGAAGAGAAAGTCATTTCTCAATCTCAGTACCTTGACCTTGTATATACACAGTCAAGTAATCTGTATGATAATATCCCCGATTTACCAAGACCTGGTTAGTTAACCGCAACTCTTTCTGGCTCTCATGCCGCTGATGGTGTAATTGGTTCTATTAGCACTAGTAAAAGTAAGAAGAAGTCTTCAAATACCACTTCTCCTATTATCACTTTACCCAATTCACCCAAAGGAGATTCTTCCCAAGAAGCTTCCACCGATATTCACATTATAGAATCATCTACAACCAAATCTAAAACCAGTGGTAAGAAGAAAGGTAAGAATAAAAAGAAAAAATCTTCAAAAAGAAAAACGATGCAACTGAACCAACTAACGAAAAACGTAAACCTCGATATCCTTGTCTCATTTGTGACCAGGATAATTTTACAAAAGAGTGCCCGCATAGAACCGAGGTATCAAAATTCGTTAAGGGTTCGCCTATACCTGCTATCTTGAAGGATCCCTTTCCCGCTCAAGATAGTAACATGGTTGGATCTTCCTCCAATACGGTTGAGGATATCTTGATGGTTGCGACGCGATCGCAAGATTATGGTAGTAAAAATACTAGTAAAGAAGCAGAAACATCCAATTCTGCATCGACTACATCTCCCTCAGTTTTTGATCCGTTACAGATCAAGAAACAAAACCCTGACTTAGTGATTAAACCGCCTACAAAAAGTGTACTTCGTAAATCAACTTTCAATCCACATGCGAGAGCTACTCAGAATTACAATATTGTTGAAGATTTGGCAATTTCCCCTTCAGCAATTTCGGTTTTGGAATTATTGCAATCATGCCCCAGCCCAAAGAAAATTACTTTTGTCAGCCTTAGGAGCTGTAGATCTCCAGGATTCGAACCTCATGATCTTAGATTTAGAGAATTTTACACCCCGCCTACCCCATCAAATGGCTTTTCAAATTCCGGTAATAGTAAAAAACAAACGTATCTTTCGTATTGTTGTTGTGAAGGGGATTCTACGTGTATTATGTCGTTAAAATGTTGGAAATCACTTGGTTCTCTGAAAATTAACAAATCACCAACTATTCTCAAAGCTTTTGACGAAAGAGGTTTTCATCCATATGGTATCTTACAAGATCTACCAATAGAGGTTGAAGGAAAAATAGTTAATCTAGATGTGGAAGTGGTTGATGCCCCTCTAGATTACAACCTTCTCCTGGGTCGCAGTTGGTCTTACGCCATGACTGTTGTTGTCCCATCAATCTTTCATCTCATCATGTTTCTTCATAAAGGAAAGATCGTTAAGATAGATCAACTCTCATATTATTCATCCAACCCAGCCTCTACTGATAGCATCCAACATATTGGAAAATAGACTATCCCTTATAAGGATGTCAAAGTAGGTTTGAATAAAGATTCACTTTTACTGGGAATTTTTTCCCTGCCTTCTCCCAACGTACAACTTCCTATTGCTAATATCAATATGATTTCGTCAAGTACTATGTCCTTTGATGATCCTTGGATAGTACCTTCAGAATCAGAATTGGATTCATTCGATGGCCCGATGCCTTTGAGTCCTTTTGTTGTGTGGATTAATCTGTCTTGCGGACAAGACCGATCTCCCTAGTACTAAAAGTATCTAGCAACAAACAGCCAAATAGACTAATCTTTCTCTAAGCATATATGATCTAGGAAAAGCTCTATATAGGTGTAAAAGACCTACCGTTTGTCCAGTGCTTGTTTGAAGTTGTTGTTATCCCTTGCGCGCTTGAAGGAGTTTCGCTTGTAAAACTGCAGTCACAAACAAGCAAAGTATTACATAGCACCTGTATAGAAATCATCATAAACCATGCTTATCATAGTGATCAAGGAATCTATGAAATAAACCATTGATTGAAAGCTTATTGAGAAAAATGAGTATATTTGTATTAATTTCAAAAGAAGAAAAGCCTTACAACCTGAGCCTTGATGTTGCACAGGACTTTCCGGGGTCCAAAGCAGGAGTCTCCTTTACTTTTATAAGCTCTGCACTCCTCCAACCAAGACAAATAGAGGTATGTAATCTCTCCTCACAAAAGTCTTAGTTAACTGAGTCTAAATCTCAACAGCACTTAACCTCAAATATTCTTAAGCTTGAACTCCCTTTGAGGCTACCCAATGCCTCTTTTTATAGTGGAAAAGAGGAGGTTTTATGTTCCAAGTATGAAGGGATAGAATCCTCCTTCAAATGGATAAGCTCCTCACATCAAGGGGTTAGCTCCATAAGGTAAGGGATTCATGCACCTCACAAGAGCGGTTCTGCCACCGCAAGATCCATTCTAGAAGCTTCCAGAATTTACTTTAATTGAGCTTTTTGGGATTTACTTGCGCCTTTTTAATCTTACAGGGTTCCGCACCTATAACAAAGATAAAGTGCATTCAGGAACGCAGGAAAGCTGAACATTGGGTGCGGGACCGCAGGCAAGATAGCCAGAAAGTGCGACACCAAAGTTTAGGATACTTTTAGGAATTTTTTCTGATTTTCAAGGCTTGACATGAGGAATTGATATGTTAGACTTGAAAAAGGGGGAAGTATGAGTAATAATGAGCTCATACTTATGGCAGAATGTCAGGATGACAATTTTTAGTGTAACAGATTGCCCTCTAAAGTGCAAAGTCTGGAATAGATGAAACTGAAGTCTGTCATATATGAAGAGTGCAGTACTTTATCATTTCAAGGATCATCCTGTGGATACCCCTGTCAACACCTATAAAAAAATTCAATGCAAAATATATATGTATACATATCATCACTGAGGTAGGCATTCCCATACTCAGATTAAATTAACTAAAAACTGATTCAACTATTCTGATACAGGAATGATTTTGAGTACATCACAGTATAGACATGTGTGAACACAGTATGGGCGCAGCCATATGTTTATAAATAGTCCACTGTATAAATGACAATAAAATTCCTCGCATCCTGGACAATAGAAACTAGATCCAGGGTCTTTTTTTTTGTATCTCGAACTAGTACGATTCTATCCATGTGAATGAATGTGTCGAAGTCGAACATGGTAGAAACCACTTGATTACCAGTCAATGATGTAAATTGTTAACAAGTGTGAGAGTAACCACCAGTAATGTCAATGGCTCTCAAAGTAGCTAGTACAATCCATGAAATGTGAATGAATGAGCTGAAGTCGAACATTTCACGGAATCATTCGATCGAAGGTCGATGATGTAACCCGTCGTCGAAAGCGAGAAACCTGCCATTAAGGCATGCAGATTTCAAGGGACTGATGATTTCTAGATCAACTTCCCAGATAATGAGTTGTCGTCGATAGAAAGCGATCTGTCGTAGGCAAGCCCACAACACGAAATCATAGATCAAGTTTTGAAAATATATTGGCAAGGACTGACTCAGGGATGGTCAAAATGGATGACAGATATTTTACAAATGAATGGTTTATTTGAACTGTCCTCTTGAACACATAACGACACTGCAGATGGCTTGGCAACAATTGACCCAAAGCTAGTACCCAGAAATCGGATGAAAACTTTCAATGAGGTTTGATTAACTGTTAGGAAAAGGATTTCCCAACCCAGGTGAATGAAAGTGTCGTGTTCAAGAGTGGTTGACTGAATTTTCGAAGAATCAAAATACAACAAACACGCCCATTTTCCTCTCTTTTCCCCCACCATTTCTGGCAAGTACCTCTTTATTTTTGACAAGCTTGAGGAGGATAAAATTTGCTTGTTTATAAGCTCATCCTTCGGATGAGTCCAACTTAGTTTAAGATTCGAACCCTAAGAAGGAGTGGTTCGTTCCTGTTTAAAATTGAACAGGTCCTTTATTGTTAAATTTTAACGAGTCCAGTATAGGAGAAACTCGGTGTTTTTCAATTTTAGGGAGTCAGAAGAAAAAAATTAAGAAAACTCCATGGGTGTACTTTTTCGTAAATTTAGTCTCTCAGGCCCGAAAAAGGATAAAATAATGCGGGAGAGAACTCTATTGACCGTAATTAGTCAACATATACCTTTTTCATAAATAGTCCATTTCAGTATGTAAAAGGGGTAAACTTATACTAAAGGGACGATTATTCATTTACTTTAACGAGTTCGAACAATCAAGTATTCGACGATCTTTTCATGTTTAGAGAGTCTGAAAAGGGCTTAAAAGAGGACTCCAATGTTTCGCTTTTTCGTGAATTTTTGAAAGAGTCTGAAAAAGTGATAAAAGTATGCTCTTTGTTGAAAAATGATCAACTCTCCTGAAAAATCCAATTTCTGCACAAAAACTTGAAACATTACACATACCTGTTTAAGATGAGTAAAAATGCTTCAAAAATACCCTTTTTAAAGTGACAAATAAATAAATTAAAAATTCATCTATTCGAAAAAACTTATAAAAAGGAATTTTTCAACTTCATTTTTACCGTTCAAGTTCAGAGTGAAAGTAGAAGCTTTTGGGTAAAAAAGTTCCTGTGAAGATTCTGGAAAATCCGTCCATTGAAATCGAGAACCGTCAGTCCCAGGTAATCCACGACCTCTTAATCTTGCATTTCATCCATTTACAATTCGTTTTTAGGCTTTAAATTTTATTTTTAAGGAAAAAATATGGTTCGAAAATCGCCCGCGGGGGTCCTCAGGTGACACACATGGTACCTTCGGACCTCGACTTTTTCTACAAAGAAAAAGGTCGTGGGTCCGCACTTTCCTTACAAAGTGCGTGCGTTCCTACGCATTGTTTACAAAGGTAAAGTGCGTTCCCCGCGCGTTTAAATTTAAAACTCAAATTTTCCTTTTGCTGCCCAAATTTTTTTAAATTAGATTGTTCTAATCTATCTTTTTATGTATTGTAGGATTAAAAAGATGTTGATTTGGAGAGAACGTGAGCACGAGGACGTGGATGACGCCGCAATTTTCCATATGCCCACAATGCAAGCATTAAGAGCGTGCGGTTTATATAAATTTTGGGCCATCCAAGGCATGAGAGCACAGGTAGAGCTCCTGACATGGCTGGTAAATAGGTGGAACGTGCAGGACCAGTGTTTCATTATTAGCGGCCATCGGCTCGAAATCGAGTTGGAGGAAATTTATTTCTGACTTGTTTGTCCAAGAGGGGTGAACAACTCTCCTTGTTTGGGACTAGGCCAGGTGGCCAGACTGTCGCTAGTCTTCGGCAAGAATTCTGTAATAATGAAGCAGACCCTAGGGACAAACGGATTGATATAAAAACTATCATCCATCCCGAGCTGAAAGTTATTGCATTTACTGTTACCAGGTTGTGCGAGAGTGCAACATTGCATGTAGCTACCGGTTCTCAGATGCGCATTGATGTGGACTATTTTCACGGCACCATTTTCAACTGGTGTGACGCTGTGTTGGCTAATATAAAAGGCCAACTAACTAGAGCGAAAAATGGGAAACTAAATAACTTTGGATACGGATCCATCGTCGTCTCCTTTTCTCTAGAGAGGATTCCTATGCTAGCTCCACAGAGTATCCCTGTTGATGCCGGTCGACTTAGAGAACCTAGGATGGTTCGTTGGTCCGCACTGATGGCCCTTCACGGTATTGAGGGCGCTGAGATTGTTCGATTTTATTCTTCATATTTTCGTTGGTTGGATTGCCAACTTTTTGTCATAGAGGACTTTCCATACGTCAGGATAGATTTTCACAGCGACCGAGAGATGACTCTCCCAGTAGGGGAAAAGTGGGATGACTCAGGTAAAAAATGTTTCTTCAACAGTTTCTAAGTTCTAAAATTTTTTTATTTTTAAATCGTCTTGAAAATTAATAACCAATTTTTTTTTTAATACAGATGTGGACCCACGACGACCAGCCCATCTCAAACCTTATGAAAGAAGACAACCAGTTGCATCCGCACCAGCTCCAGCAGGCCAATCAACAGAAATATTGACTGATTTAGAGCATCATCTAGAGCGTTTGACTCTAGATATTCCGGAGACAGACATAGATGACATTCCACTCAGATTGCAAAGATACGTGATTGGTGTTCCAGGACCTTTTAGGAGGTTCTTGTGCAGGGTGGCTCGGGCAGTGTTTTCTTATCGTGATCACCATCAGTGATGGGATGACCGTATTGTAGACTCATATTTTTGACTTTTTGTGTTATCATTTTCCGATCATAAGGTGTTTCCAACCTATGATCGAATACGATGTATATTTTTTGAAAACACTTTTATACTATGATATATATCACTATTTACCGGCTATCTGTGTACATTTAATGAATGTTGTTTGTTTTACTGTTTCGATCACTGCAAATGTCGATTTATCATACTAGAAGCAACTGCGTCTGCTAATGTATTTAAATGTCTTGGAATATGTTGATATTCAATGTAGTCAAATTCACATTCCAAGAGACGAACTCTTAAAAATAACCGTAACAACACTGGATTTCTAATGGCATAAACCCTGTTAAGCTGTAATACAACAAGTTCAGAATCCAACCTCACAACCAAACTCCGAATCCCAAATGATATGGACTCAGATAATAACTCAATCACTGCACTATACTCGGCAATGTTATTCATTGTTTGGCCAAGGCTTACCCCATGCATAGAAACTAACTTGTCAAAGGGTGAATAGATAACCCAAGCTGCGGAAGAAATGTTCCGTGTACTACGACAAGCACCATCAGCAAAACCAATGTAGGTTTGAAGAGACGTCTACATCTGCAATATCAAGAGTAAAACTCAGATAAGCAGGAATAGTGATAAAAACACACTTCTAAACTAGGCACACCTTTCTAATCTAAGACACACAAGCAGTAAAGAAATCTAACCTAAAAAATAAAAGATCTCCACACCAGGTTTAAGCATAATATCGCTTCAGATATAACCCATTTTTGGGCTTATCTAAAGGGATACCATCAAAATCTATCAGCTCATAGGCCCCTTTTGCCAGCTTTCGCTTAACAATGAAAGGACCATGCCACATGGGCACGAATTTCCCAGCTCCTAGCTTATCGTTGGCTTGATCATAAACTAAGACTAGGTCTCCTTCTGAAAAATTTCAAGGGGTAACACTTCTATCATACTGAGCTTTTACTCTTTTGACATGAGCCTCGTTTGCTATTGCAACGTTTCTCCGATTTTCATCCAATTGAGCCAAGTACAAAAAACGTTTCTCCTCTTCAGACGTAGCTGGGAGTAACTCTATGGCTAATTTCAAAGATGGAATTTCGCATTCAATCAGAAACACAGCTTCCAAATCGTAAACGAGTTGAAAGGGAGTGAAACTAGTTGATGTTTTGACTGAGGTTCGATATGCCCAAAGTGCTGAAAATAACATGGAATGCCAATTCGTCTTGTGAATACCAATAATTCGTCTGATCATGGTGACTAAAAATTTATTTATGGCTTCGACCAGACCATTGGATTGCAGATAATATGGAGTGGAACTATCGTGGCACAGGCCAAGCTGTTCTATCAGTTCAGTCATCATGACATTCCGAAAATGGCTTCCATGATCAGTAATAATGGCTTGAGGAACACCGAACCTAGCTATTATGTGATTAAATACGAAAGTTGCAGCAGTCTTGCCGTCAGCCGAAAATGTAGGCATCGCCTCGGCCCACTTAGTAAAATAATCTACTGCTAAGATAATATATGCATGCCCCCCGACCAAGTGAGGGTTACATGTAATAAAATCGATACCCCGTTTTGCGAAAGGACCAACAGCAATTATGGGATGAAGAGGAGCGGGTGGCGCGCACATCTTATGATAAAAAATTGACAATTGTGGCATTTCCGGACTGCATAAATACAATCTTTGAATAACGACGGCCAGAAATAACCAGCGCACAATATCTTTTGGGCTGTGGCATACCCAGACATATGACCGCCACATGCTCCAGAATGGTAGTCATTTAAAACCTTTTCAGCTTCTTCATGAATAAGACAGCGTCGGAAAACAGAATCCGCTCCACGACGATAAAGTGTATCACCAATAATATATACTGTTGGGATTGGAAACGTATTTTCCATCGCTGAGATCGCGAGATTTCAGGCCGAAAATATTGGGCTTGGAGATAAACAATAATATCTCCATACCATGGATCAAGAGTACTGATAAGAAACAGAGATTTGTCCGCAATGGGCTGCTCTGCGACAGTTTCAGTATCAGTAGAGGGAAAATCACACATTAGTTCCACAAATACCAAAGATTTCTTTGCCTTGGATTTCTCAAACTCCAAGTCAAATTCCTGCAGGATGACTATCCATTTGGAATACTTGCCCCCTAGCAATTGTTTGGTCAAAATGTACATCATAGGGTTGCAATCAGAAATTACCGTAGTTTTGCGTAACAATATGTAATGTCTAAATCGTTGGACAGCTTGAACAGCTGCCAAGGCCAATTTATCCACATGTGTGTATTTGATTTCGGTCGGATGCAGATTCCGACTAAGATAATAAATCACATGTTCAGCGTTAGATTCGTCTTCCTGAAATAAAACCATCCCAATAGTGGAATGAGAAGCAGCGAGGTACAAAATGTAATCCTGGTTGTAGTTGGGAGGATGCAATAATGGTGCATCGGTTAACGCGTGTTTAAGTGCATCAAAAGACCGATCAGCGATCTCATCCCAAAATAAAGGAATGTTCTGTTTCAGCAACCGGGTAAAACCTTTCGTAAACTCGGCATAGTTAGGAATAAATCGACGTAAAAAGTTTGCTTTCCCCTGCAAACTTTGGAGTTGGCGTAAAGTCAAAGGAGGAGGTAATTTGACAATAGCTTCGACCTTCGACGGATCGACGCAAATACCTACTTTCGAGACAACAAATCCCAGTAAACGACCCGACTCTACACAAAAAACACATTTGTGTGGATTTATCTGAATTCGATAATGCTGACATATCATAAAGATAGCACGTAAATGTGTGAGATGGTCAGCCCTGCGTGATGAATGAGCAGGTAAATCATCGAGATACGGTTGCACAATGTGCTTAATGTCATGAAACGCATAAGACATTTCCCTTTGAATAGTTGCTCCAACGTTCTTCAATCCAAAGGGTAGTTTTCAGTAATAAAATGTCCCCCACGGACAAATAAAAGTTGTTTGTGGCTGATCAACAGGGAGTATGTTTATTTGATTATACCCTGAAAAGTCATCCATAAAGGAAAACATTTCACTGCCGGCACAATCATCGATTATTTGATCGATATAGGGAGTTGGATAATTGTCTTTAGGACAAGCTCGATTAATATCTCTATAATCGATACATACTCGTATCATTCCTTGTTTTTTAGTCACAGGAACAATATTAGATACCCAATCTGTTAAAGGAATCGGATAAATGAAACCTGCATGAAGTAATTTTTCAACCTCTGCTTTGATAGTAGCAGCTTTTCTAGGATGCATTTGACGTAGACGTTGACGGACAGGTTTGGCTTCCGGGTAAGTCTTGATTTCATGTATGACAATTGACGGATCAATTCCTGGCATTTCCTCATAGGACCAGGCAAACACATCATGAAATTCTTGAAATAGGGCTTTATAAGTTTGAATTTCATCTTCAGTACAACAAGCACCTATATGAATGTTTTCAATTATTCTAGGTTTTACTGAAATGTCAATTGGAATCGTTCGGGAAATATTTTCCAAATTTAACTCAGAATCAGGATTTTTCAATGGATTCTGCGGTTCCTTGACATATTCAGCAGTAAATATTGAAGCGAAATCATCCTCAAAATGATCTAGTTCAGGTAAAAACGAAGATCGATGATGTAGATCTTCCCATGGTAAATCGTCAACAGACAAGAACTCACGAATCTGCTCATCAGTATGAACAAGTTCAGAAAATGCCGTTGTGGCTGAACTAGATATAGAAAGTGATTCCTCATGGATCCCATTCACTGGATCAATTTCAGTTGAAGAGGGGTCGGAAAATGACTGTACAGCCTGATATGCAAGTTCAAATGGACTAAAAGGAATCATGCCATCAATTGAATCTAACTTGGATTCGGAAGATACGATCCAAGGATCATCAAACATAACAGAGTTTGACGAAATCATATGAATAGTTGCAACAAAAGGCGATACGTTAGTAGGAGGAATGGAAAAATTTCCTAGCAAACCAAAATCTTTAATCAAACCTACTCCAACATCCTTGTATGGGATAGCCGCTTTACCGACATGCTGGATTGTTTCTGTAGAGGCTGGGTCGGAAGAAAAATAAGTTAACTGATCTATTGTAACAATCCTTCTTGATATGGAAATTTTATGAGTCAGAAGACCGAAGAGACAACAGCACTCATAGCATAAGACCAACTACGACCCAGAAGAAGGTTGTAATCAAGAGGGGCATCAACCACTTCCACATCTAGATTTACAATTTTACCTTCAACCCCTATGGGTAAATCCTGCAAAATACCAAAATGGTGGAAACCTCGACGATCAAAAGCCTTAAGAATCATCGAAGATTGGTTAAGTGTAGGAGAACCAAGTGATTTCCAAAACTGAATCGAAATAATACACGTTGAAGCCCCCTCATCAATCACAGTCCGATAGATCGGTCGGTTTTTTACTAACACTGGTATCTGGAAAGCCATCTGATGAGGTAGACGAGGTGTACTATTTTCTAAATCGAAGATTATAAGATTATAATCCTGAACATCTACAGCTCCTATAGCAGACAAAAGAAATTTACGCTGTGCTGGGCATGATTGCAGCACTTCCAAAGCCGAAATTGCTGAAGGAGAAATAGCTAAGTCTTCAACAATGTTGTAATTCTGAGCAGCTCTTGCATGTGGATTGAAAGCTGATTTACGAAGAACACCTTTACTAGGCGGTTTGATTATTAAGTCTGGATTTGGTTTCTCGATCTGTAGCGGACCAGAAACAGGAGGAGGTGTAGTTGATTTATTTTCACTAGAAGATTCTGCTTCTTTACCATCAACAGGATTCTTAGTACCATAATCTTGCGATCGTGTCGCAATCCTTACATGAGACATCATCAAAATTGGTTCTTCTGAAGCAGTCGAAGTAGAACCAACCATATTACTATCTTGAGTCGGAAAGGGATCCTTCAAGACAACAGGTTGTGAACCTTTGACGAATTTCACAACCTCGGCCCGATGTGGGCATTCCTTAGTAAAATGATCTTCGTCACAAATGTAACAAGGATAACGTGGTTTACGTTTTTCGTCATTGGATTCATTTTTATCAATTTTTTCTTTCGAATATTTTTTTTTTTTATTCTTCCTTTTCTTTTTACTACCGGATTTAGATTTAGCTGTAGATGTCTCCACAACATGAATATCGACAGAAACTTCGGGGGAAGATTCTCCTTTCGGGGAATCAGGTAAAGTTATAATTGGAGAATAATTCTTTGAAGATTTCTTCTTACTTTTAGTATTGACCGTACCTATCATACCGTCAGCGGCATGATACCCTGAAGGAGCAGCAGCTATTTGACCTTGTTTTGGAAGGTCTGGGATTTTTTCATGTAAAGTACCCGACTGCGTGTAAACGAGGTCAAGGTACTGAGCTTGAGCAATTACTTGCTCTTCAGTAACAACACCAGCCTTAGCTACATATTCAGTAATCTTGGGTAACAATGATTTAACAAACCATTCTGCCAAAATTTGATCCAGAATATAAACTTTCACCAAACGTCTCCTACGTCGCCATTCATGAATATGATCAGAAATATACGTAGACGTGGATTGTTTCAGCGAAGTTAATAATTCCGTACCATTGTCGTATCTGACTGGAAACTGAAAATGAGTCAAGAAGGCAGTTGCTAACTAACTGAAGTTATGAAATGAGCCTTGTGGTAACTCAATGTACCATTTGGCTGCAAGACCAATAAGAGTTTTTTGGAAAAGACGTAAGCGAATCGAATCATCAATGATTGAATTAGACGCACACCAAAGGTGATAAGTCATGAGGTGATTTGATGGATCCTCTCCTGACTTACCTTCAAATTTCGGTATATCACTGGGCAACTTATGCGGCATTGGCGGCCAATACATATAATAGAAAATTGGATCATTTGTAAGGCGCGTCAAATCAGGTAAATCCAAAGTTGCAATAAATGGTAACTGACGGTTAGGGTCGCGAAAACCTTGAGTAGCCAAAGCAGTTCCAGGAGGCGGATATCTAGGATAACTTGGAATTGGATTTGCATTAGGAATTGTATAACCTCCTGGAAAACCAGGATTAACCGGACTGAACTGGGGTTGTTGAGGTTGTTGATAAGTATAGCCAGGGTACGGTTGATACTGATAGTTTGGATTTTGTGTATAGGGACCAAATTTTGGCTGGCCTTAGTATGGTTGATACGTGAATTGCGGTTGACTTGTGACAATTGTACTCGTACCGGCTTGTCCCGTAGGCATCTGAACCGAAGATCCTGACTGGGGTACAGAGACTTGAGGGATTTGCACGGATGCAGGGATAGAAGAACTCGGGGTTACATATACTCCAGAAGCAGGTGTTACAAGTTGAACAGACGTGGCAGTTGTTGCAGCAGTTTGAGGTGGAGTCTTAGGTGAACTAGGACCAGCCTGCTGAACAGGACCAGGTGCAGGAGTTTGAATAATAGGCTGGACAGGTTGCTGAGTTCGACCAGAAATTAAAGGTTGTCCAGGTTGATAACGCAACTGCACATTAGGCTGCATAAGATGTTGATATTGGGAAGGATCCCACACCATATTCATTCCGGGGTATTGTCCCGCAGAAGGTTGAATGTAAGGACCATAACCTGGTTGAACATAGGGTTGATAAGTAAGTGGTACATTTCTGGCTCCTTGAATAGATGGCTGACCAGAAGGCTGTTGGAAACTTTGAATTGGGTAATGACCTTGAGGTTGATAACCCTGAGGCACGTACTGAAGCTGGGGTTGATAAGGACCCTGAGGAGCATATTGAGTTTGGGGTTGACCTTAGGGCATATACTATCCTGAAGGTTGATACCCTTGAGGTGTGTACTGTCCTTGGGGTTGTCCCCCAAAATAATATGATTCCACAGTTTGTCCTGGGAAAAAGCTACCTTGAGGTTGCCCTCCAGGTGGTAACTGACTTCCTGAAGGTTGCCCCCCAGGCGGTAACTGACATCCTGAAGGTTTCCCCCCAAGCGGTAACTGACTTCCCTGTGTTGGCCCTCCAGGCAGTAACTGACTGCCTTGAGGTTGAGGATTCGGAACATTACCAGACATCATATAGATTTTCTCTACGTTCGACGTTTCAGTTTTAACACCATTAAAACCAGATGACAACACTTGTTCGATTGGTTGAGGAGCTGCTCCCGAGAAAGTACCAGACAGAGCCTGATATCCCGAAGGAACAGAAGGACCACCGTGTAAAAATGATTCCGGTGTCTGGGAAAACATGGATGACTCTCCGGCCATAATGGATGGTGGATAGTAACATCTGGGTGTAGGATGAAATGGAACTCGAGGTGGAGGAAAAGCAAGACCCGGATTCTCTAAAAAGTTTGTTAAAGATAGATACCAAGCACCAGTTTGAATAGGGCTGTAGAAAATAGATTCACGCTCCCTAAGATTTAAAGATTGAGGGGAGTCGAGAAGAGATATATCTTCGTCTGGATTAGTAAGTTCTTCAATGGAAATAAGACCAGCTGGAAGATCGTCAGTGACGATATTTCTTACCCTAGGTGAATCATGATCGCTAGAATTTGGTGAAATAAATCCTGAGGATGTTTCCAAAACAAAAGGTTCAGTTTCAGGTTCAGAGATTTCAGGTTCATCAGCCAGTTCACTGGAAACAGGAATACTACCAGTAACTTCAGAAACTAAAATCGGTTCTTGAATGTATTCTGTTGTAGGTATTTTATGATCAGGATGAACAATTATAGACGAACTTCCAATTTCTGTTGATCTAATCCTACCACTACTGGATGATACCAGAGCACGAAGCCCTTCAATCTGACTTGGTGAATATTCAGGGGGTTTCCCTTGTAGTCTCTGGGATTGTCTCGGCAATTCCGCCACGATTAAAGATTAACAAATCACACGTAAACAAAGAAAATTTCAATGAAAAAACCTAAAGTCTCTAAGAAACAAACATCTGAATCACACGCTTAAAAATATAAGAGTTCAAACCACACACAAACAGTAACTTTCCGTACTAAAAACACTAGTTGGTGATGAAATCCAACTTAGTAAAAATTTAACACAGAAAGGGCGGTTGGAACAGTTACCCCGACAACCTGCTTAATGAAACAGTCTAGCACAAGTTTCCTCACAAAACCATCTCGTGTGAAGAGAACCCCCTAGAGAGTCCAAGTGAGTCTAGTCGACGTCTGCTCTAGGTATAGTGAGATCTTTCCTTCACCGTCACCTTAGGAAATAATCTTAAGATAATAGACACTAAGGTTACCAACAGTAACAAATATAACTGGGGGAACAGTCTACGATCCGATTTCACACGCAAGGGTAGACTAACAAGCTCAATCCCCTTGAAGGCTCCTCGACATGTTTAATCCGAGGTTTACTGACAAGTGAACCCAGGCTCCTCGACAATGGTTAATCCGAGGTTTACCATTTGTAATACGCGCAAAATCTTCTATCTTCCCCAATGAAACAGAATTGATTGTCTCAAAGGTTCGGACATGATCTCGTGATTGACTTCTTTAAGAGAAGCTTCCCAGATTATACAAATTACAATTGGATTTATCTCCTACCGCAAGATTTGTCTACTTTTTTGTTTTTACTACCTTGGAGAGTTAACTACTCCCTACTCCAAGATACTAGCCTAAGCTATGTTGGTGATAAGAGCCCTAGAAAATAAAAAGATTGCTAGATGAATTTTAATTAAGCGTTACTTTTAAGAGTTGTTCCTTAAGTCAATGGGTGCGGAAATGAAACTCTGATGGTGTGAAGACTCGATTTCCACAAGACACTAAAAGTGCACCTAAAAATTATAATCAAATTGTTTTCTTTCAATGAAATTCTAATTAAGGAAAAGGTAGAGAATGAAACTCTTTTGATAAACAATTCCTTCTTTAAACATAAAGAATACTTGAAAGAAAATATTTTTGTCTTTTCCGACAAACGATCAAAGCTCACAATAAAAATCCATTTACTTTCCAAAAACTTGAAGCTACAAAACAATTTTCCTTCAAAAGAAATCTAGAAATTTTAAAAGCACTCAAAACTACAAACTAATTTCGAGATCTACAAATTAATAGCAGTCAAAACTACAAACTTTAATAATCTAAATGAATAAAAGCTTTAAGATTTTTTTGAAGAATGTTTTACTTAGTTTTTCATCAAACTAAGGATCTATTCGTCCAGAATAACAAACAGATTGAGAACACTCAATTATGTTTTTATAAAAAATGAAATTCAAAAACCAATAACAAAGTTTCTTTTCGAAGATTTGCAAAGAAACAGGTAACTCTATTTCTCAATAAAGGATGATTTCACAATCAGGTCAAATTCAGCAAAAGACAAAAGACCACTGTAATCTTAGGTGCTTCAAAATGTCAAATGCTTCAAATCGCTACAAAGACCAAGTGGATAACAATCTAAAACGCAAAACTTCTAGAAAATCATCAAAACACCAATACTGCTGAGATTTATTAATAGAAAGCTTTTGATAGAAACAATCATCAATCTGGGCAGAAATCAAAACTCTAAATCAAAATAAACATGAACTAAAGAAAGAAATCTAAAGGTTTTTCAAAATTTTAATAGGGTCCGCAGGCTTGCAGAAGTAACAGGTGCGGTACCGCACTATTTACTAAAGCAAATGTGCGAAACTGCCCGCACTGTGAAAAGAAGACAAAGTGCGGTCCTAGGAAAAATTAAAGAAAAACTTAAAAGATTTCAAAATTTCTAAAAACAGAGAAAACCTAAGCTACCCAGGCAGATGTGAATCAATCAAAAACCAAGAAAAATGTTTCCTCAAATCAAAATAAAAGAGAACCAAAAACAACAATTTCTTTCCCCAGTGGAGTCGCCAATTTGTTGTGTGGATTAATCCGTCTTGCGGACAAGACCGATCTCCCTAGTACTAAAAGTATCTAGCAACAAACAGCCAAATAGACTAATCTTTCTCTAAGCATATATGATCTATGAAAATCTCTATATAGGTGTAAAAGACTTACCGTTTGTCCAGTGCTTGTTTGAAGTTGTTGTTATCCCTCGCACGCTTGAAGGAGTTTCGCTTGTAAACCTGCAGTCACAAACAAGCAAAGTATTACATAGCACCTGTATAGAAATCATCATAAACCATGCTTATCATAGTGATCAAGGAATCTATGAAATAAACCATTGGTTGAAAGCTTATTGAGAAAAATGAGTATATTTGTATTAATTTCAAAAGAAGAAAATCCTTACAACCTGAGCCTTGATGTTGCACAGGACTTTCCGGGGTCCGAAGCAGGAGTCTCCTTTACTTTGATAAGCTCTACACTCCTCCAACCAAGAAAAATAGAGGTATGTAATCTCTCCTCACAAAAGTCTTAGTTAACTGAGTCTAAATCTCAACAGCACTTAACCTCAAATATTCTTAAGCTTTAACTCCCTTTGAGGCTACCAAATGCCTCTTTTTATAGTGGAAAAGAGGAGGTTTTCTGTTCCAAGTATGAAGGGATAGAATCCTCCTTCAAAGGGATAAGCTCATCACATCAAGGGGTTAGCTCCATAAGGTAAGGGATTCATGCACCTCACAAGAGCGATTCTGCCACTGCAAGATCCATTCTAGAAGCTTCCAGAATTTACTTTAATTGAACTTTTTGGGATTTACTTGCGCCTTTTTAATCTTGCAGGGGTCCGCACCTATAACAAAGATAAAGTGCATTTAGGAACGCAAGAAAGCTGAACATTGGATGCGGGACCGCAGGAAAGATAGACAGAAAGTGCGACACCAAAGTTTAGGAGACTTTTAGGAATTTTTTCTGATTTTCAAGGCTTGACATGAGGAACTGATATGTTAGACTTGCAAAAGGGGGAAGTATGAGTAATAATGAGCTCATACTTATGGCAGAATGTCAGGATGACAATTTTTAGTGTAACACCTTTTGAGTTAGCATATCAAAATGTACAGTCATTTTCTGATACTCCTTCAACTGAGTCTGATCCAATGAATGTGATTAGTCAGGAGTCATTTTCAATAAAGAGCTTAGCTTCGACACCAATTCCGGATCCTACTCAAGTATTCAATACTGATGAAAATATTCATGAATTCTTGTTAGTAGATGAGTTACCATGGGAAGATCTTCATCATAGGTCTACGTTTTTACCTGATCTCGATCATTTTGAGAATGATTTTTCCTCCATTTTTTACCACTGATTACGTCAAAGAACCTCATAATCCTTTCTCACATATCGATTCTGAATTGAATTTAGAAAATATTTCTGCAACGGTTCCTCTTGACATTTCAGTAAAACCTGGAATTGTTGAAAACATTCATATAGGTGCTTCTTGTACGCCAAATGAAATCCAAGCATATAAAGCCCTATTTCAGAAATTCCGTGACATTTTTTCCTGGTCATATGAAGAAATTCCAGGAATCGATCCGTCAATTGTTGTTCATGAAATTAAGACATACCCAGATGCTAAACCCGTTATACATAGATTACGTCAGATACATCCGAGAAAAGCTGCCGCTATCAAAGTCGAAGTTGAAAAATTACTTCGTGCAGGTTTTATTTATCCGATCCCGTTAACGGACTGGGTATCTAATATTTTTCCGGTCAATAAAAAACAAGGAAAGATATGAGTATGTATTGACTATAGGGATATAAATCGAGCTTGTCCAAAATAAAATTATCGAACCCCTTACATCGATCAAATTATCGACGATTGTGCTGGAAGTGAAATGTTCTCCTTCATGGATGGATTTTCCGGCTGTAAACATACTCCCTGCAGATCAACCTAAAACAACTTTCATTTGTCCATGGGGGACTTTTTCTTATCGAAAACTACCTTTTGGCTTTAAGAATGCTGGCACCACTTTTCAAAGGGCCATGTCTTATGCATTTCACGACATTAAGCACATTGTGTAGCCCTACCTCGATGATTTGCCTGCTCATTCTTCACGCAGAGCAGATCATATTACTCATTTATGAGCCATCTTTATATGATGTAGGCATTACAAGATTCACTTGAATCCTCACAAATGTGTTTTCAGCATATAATCTGGACGATTTCTGGGATTTATTGTCTCAAAGGAAGGCATTCGTGTTGATCCATCGAAGGTTGAGGCAATCATCAATTTACCTCCTCCTTCTACTCTTCGCCAACTCCAAATTTTGCAAGGGAAAGAAAACTTTTTACATCGATTCATTCCTAACTATGCCGAGTTAACGAAAGGTTTCACTAGGTTGTTGAAACAGAGCATTCCTTTACTTTTGGGACAAGGTCGCTGATAGATCTTTTGATGATTTGAAAAATGCGTTGATCCATGCACCGTTACTGCATCCTCCCAACTACAACCAAGATTACTTTTTGTACCTTGCATTTCCGATTCCATGATAGGGATGGTTTTAGTTCAGGAAGATTAATTCCATATTGAACATGTGATTTACTATCTTAGTCGAAATTTGCATCCGACTGAGATCAAATACTCACATGTGGAGAAATTGGCCTTGGCAGCTATTTAAGTTGTCCAACGTTTTCGTCACTACATACTTTTATGAAAAATGACAATGATCTCTAATTGTAACCCTATGATGTACATTTTGACCAAAAACTTGCTAGGGGGCAAATACTCCAAATGGATTGTTACCCTGCAGGAGTTTGATTTGGATTTTGGAAAGTCCAAATCCAAGAAATCATTGATATTTTCTGAACTTATGTGTGATTTCCCACGTACTGATACAGAAACTGTGGCGGAACAACCAATCGCAGATGAATCCTTGTTTCTCATTAGTACCATTGATCCTTGGTATGGAGATATCATTGGTTATCTTCAGACCCAATCTTTTCGGCTTGAAATTTCACAGTTGCAACAACGAAAAATACGTTTCTAGTCTCAACAATATCATATTGTTGGCGACACACTATACCGTCGTGGTGCAGACTCAGTTTTTCGACATTGTCTAACCCATGAGGAAACCGAAAAGGTTTTAAATGACTGTCACTCTGGAGCATGTGGCGGTCATATGGCTGGGTATGCCACATCCCAAAATATATTGCGCGCAGGTTATTTCTAGCCCTCCTTGTTTAAAGATTGTATTTATGCAGTCTGAAAATATCATAATTGTCAAATATTGGATCGAAAAATGCGTGCACCACCTGCTCCTCTTCACCCTATAATTGTTGTCAGTCCTTTTGCAAAATGGGGCATTAAATTCATTACATGCAACCCTCACTCGGCTGAGGGGCATGGGTATATTATTCTAGCAGTAGATTATTTTACCAAATGGGCCGAGGCGATGCCTACATTTGCGGCAGATGGAAAAACTGTAGCTACTTTCGTATTCAATCATGTGATTGCTCGTTTTGGTGTACCCCAAGCAATAATTACTGATCACGGGAGCCATTTTCGGAATATCATGATGACCGAGTTAACGGACCAACTTGGCCTGCGCCATGACAGTTCTACACCATATTATCTGCAAGAAAATGGTTTAGTTGAAGTGATTAATAAATTTTTAGTCACCATGATCAAACGAATCATTGGAATTCATAAGTCGAATTTGCATACCATTCTCTTTTCAGCACTTTGGGCATATCGAACCTCAGCAAAAACATCGACAGGCTTTACCCATTTTCAACTAGTTTACGGTTTAGAAGCGGTATTACCCATTGAATGCGAGATACCGTCACTCCAACTAGCCATAGAGTTACTACCAGACACTTCTGAAGAGGAGAAACATTTTTTATACTTGGCTCAATTAGATGAGAATCGGCGCACCGCTGCATTAGCTACCGAGTCTCATGTGAAAATAATGAAAACTCAATATGATATAAGTGTTACCCCTTGTAATTTTTCAGAAGGAGACCTAGTTTTGATTTATGATCAAGCCAACGATAAACTAGGGGCTGGGAAATTTGAACCCATGTGGCATGGTCCTTATATTGTCAAGTGACAGCTTGCAAAAGGGGCCTATGAATTGATTGATTTTAACGGGGTCTCTTTAGATCAACCCAAAAATGGACTTTATCTGAAGAGATATTACGCTTGAATTTTGTGTGGAGATCTTCTCTGTATATTAGTTACTTTCTAGCTGGTGTGCTATAGATTAGAAACGTGTGCCTAGATTAAGTGTGCTCTTACTACTATTCCTGCTTATCTGGATACTTTTGATATCGCAGATGTCGACGTCCTTTCAAACATATATTGGTTTTGCTGATGGCGCTTGTCGTAGTACACAGAACATCTCTTCCGCAGCGTGGGTTATTTACTCACCCACTGACGAGTTAGTATCGATGCATGGGGTAAGTCTCGGTCAAACAACGAACAATATTGCCGAATATAGTGCAGTTATTGAATTATTATCGAAATCCGTTTCATTTGGAATTCGGAGTTTGATCGTTAGATTAGATTCTGAACTCGTTGTATTACAGTTAAACCGAGTATATGTCATTAGACATCCAATATTATTAAGATTATTTTTAAGGGTTCGTCTCTTGGAACGAGAGTTCGATTATATTGAGTATCAACACATTCCAAGAAGTTTAAATACATTAGTAGACGCAATTGCTTCTAGTGTTATAAACAGACATTTGCAATAAAAAAGTAATAAATCAACATTCGATAAACATGATTGGACAGGTAACTGGAAATAATAGTATATCATAGTATAAATGTAGTGTTCAAAAAATAGTACATCATCTTCGATCATAGGCTCAAAACGCCTTATGATCGAAAAAAAGTGATATAAAAAATGAGTCTACAAGTCAATCATCCACTATCCGTAGTGATGATCACGATAATACACTACTGCTCATGCCACCCTATTCAAGAACCTCCTGAATGGTCCAGGAACACCAATGACATATCTCTGTAGACGGAGTGGGATATCATCTATGGTGGTCTCAAGAATATCCATAGTGAGCCACTCCAAATGGTGCTCTAAATCAATCAGGATCTCTACAGTTTGATCCTATGGGGTTGGTGGTGGTGGTGCTGCATCCCTTTGCCTGTGGTCAAAGGGGCAGAGAATGGCTGGTTGACTCGGACCCACATCTGCATTTAAAATTTTTGTTATCAGTTTTGGACGATTTAAAAACAAAATTAGAAATTAGAACATGTCAAAAGAGATTTTTTACCTGACTCATCCCACTGAGCTCCTAGAGGAAGGGGCATGTCCCGATCACCGTGAAAATCCATGCTAGCATAAGTAAAATCCTCTATAACAAAAAGTTGGCATTCTAGCCAACGAAAATAGGTCGAGGGAAAACGAACAATCTCCCCACCCTCGCTGTAGCGGGCCATCAAAGCAACCCAACGAACCATCCTAGGCTCTCGAGGTCGACCAACATCAACAGGAATATGTTGCGGGGCTAACATAGGGATCCTCTCTAGAGCAAAGGTGACGACGATGGACCCATATCCGAAGTTGTTTAACTTCCCATTCTTTGCTTTGATAAGTTGGCTTTTCACATTAGCCAACACTGCCTCATACCAGTTGAATATGGTGCCTCGAAAGCAATCTACTGCGATGCACATCTGAGATTCAGTGGCTACATGAAAAGTTGCACTTCTGCACAACTTGACAACGGTAAAAGCAATCACTTTTAGCTCGGGATGGATGATAGTTTTAATGTCAATCCGTTTGTCTCAGGGATTGGATTCATCATTATAGAACTCTAATTGCAAGCTGGAAACAGACTGGCCACCTAGCCTAGCCCCAAATAGAGATAGTGGTTCGCCTCTCCTAGACAAACTAGTCAAAAAATATATGTCTTCCAGCTCAATCTCGAGCCGGTGACCTCCGATCACGAAACACTGGTCCTGAACATCCCATTTACTTACCAGCCAAGTAAGAAGATCCACTTGAGCTCTCATGCCACTGATAGCCCAAAATTTGAAAAACCCGCATGCTCTTAAAACTTGCAAGGTAGGTTGATGAATCATCGTTGCTTCATCTACCTCCTCATGTTCCCATTCTCGCCAAATGAGCACTGTAGATATCCTACAACAAGTAAAATGAAGGATTAGAATCATTTTGAAGCAAAAAATTTGGGTAATTTAGGAAGAAAATATGTTTTTAAATTCATTACGGCACCCCCTCACTTTACGCACAGAGACAGTGCGTAGCTCCGCACGAGCTCTGTGTTAAAAGTGTGGGGCCCTGACATTTTTCTTTGTAGAAAAATGTCGGGGTCCACAGGTACCCGATGTCTTACCTACGGACCCCCGAGGGCAGACTTTTCAACCTATTTTCCTCCCAAAAATGAAATTTTGACCCTAATTTAAAAAATTGAAAGGATGAAAAGCAAGAACAAGAGGTTGTGAATTACCTGAAGCAGACGGTTTTCGATTCCGACGGTTCTTTTGCCCAAAATATTCTCCAAAGAATTTTTTTCCAAAAGCTCTAAAATTTTCACTCCAAACTCAAACGGTGAAAATGCACTTGAAAAACTCATTTTTATAAGTTTTTTCGAATAAATGAATTTTAAATTTGTTTATTTTTCACTTTAAAAAGTCGATTTTTCAAAATATTTTTTAACATTGAAACAACTATGTTTAATTTTTTGAGTTTTTGTGCAGAATAATGGATTTTTCAGGCAAAATGGTCATTTTTGACGAAGAGTAAACTTTTATCACTTTTTCGGGCTCTTTAAAATTTACGAAAAAGCAAAACCATGGAGTCCTCTTTTAAGCCCTTTTCAGACTCTCTAAAAATGAAAATATTGTCGAGTACTTGACTATTCAAACTCGTTAAAGTAAATGAACGGTCGTCCCTTCAGTATAAGTTTACCCCTTTTCCGGACTGAAATGGACTATTTATGAAAAATGTATACGTTGACTAATCATGGTCAATAGAGTTTTCTCTTGCATTATTTTATCCTTTTTCGGGCCTGAGAGACTAAATTTACGAAGAAGTACACCCATGGAGTTTTTTTAAGTTTTTTCTTCTGACTCCCTAAAAATGAAAAACACCGAGTTTCTCCTATACTGGACTCGTTAAAATTTAACAGTAAAAGACTTGTCGATTACAAACAGGAACGAACCACTCCTTCTTAGGGTTCGATTTTAAACTAAGTTGGACTCGTCCGAAGGATGAGCTTATAAACAAGCAAATGTTATCCTCCTCAAGCTTGTCAAAAATAAAGAGGTACTTGCCAGAAATGGTGGGGGAAAAGAGAAAAAATATTCATTTGTTACACTTTGATTTGTAAAAGCATTACACCACTCTTAAACACGACACTTTCTGTTGCACTTCCACCTGGGTTGGGAAATCATTTGCCTATCAGTTAATCAAACCACATTGAAGGTATTCAGCCAGTTTCTGGGTATTAGCTTAGGGAAACTGTCACCAAACCATCTGCAGTGGCGTTATGTGTTCAAGAAAACAGTCAAACAAACCATTCATCTACAAACATTTGTCTCCATTCGCGTTGACCATCCCTGAGTTAGTCCTTGCAAAAAATTTCTTCAAAACTTGATCTATGGTTTCGTGTTGTGAACTTGCTTACAACAGATCACTTTCTATCGATGACAGCTTATCATCTAGGAAGTTGATCTAGAATCCGTCAGTACTTTAAAATCTGCATGTCTTAATCGCAGGTTTCTCACCTTCGACGACAGGTTGCATCATTGACCTTCGATCGAACGATTCTGTGAAATGTTCGACTTCAGATCACTTATTCACATTTCGTGGATTGTACTAAGTACTTTGAGAGCCATTGTCATTATTGGTGGTTTCTCTCACACTTGTTAACAATTCACATCATTGACTGGTAATCAAGTGGTTTCTACCATGTTTGACTTCAACACATTTAATCACATGGATAGAATCGTACTAGTTCGAGAAGCAGAAATCAAGACCCTGGATCTAGTTTCCACCATCCAGGCTGCAAGGAGTTTTATTATTCATTATACAGTAAAATATTCATTACAGATGGCTGCGCCCATGCTGTGTCTACATTATTGATGTAATATTAAAATCATTTCTGTATCAGAACAAGTTTAGTTAGTTTTGATCTGAGTATGGGAATGCCTACCTCAGCGATGATATATATATATGTGTGTGTGTGTGTGTGTGTGTGTGTGTGTGTGTTGCGTTGAATGTTTTTACAGGTTTCCGACTGGAGTGTCCATAGGCTAATCCTTGAAATGATAAAGCACATCACTCTTCGAATACTCTCAGACTTCGCACTTTAGGGGGCAATTTGTTACACTGAAATTTGTCACCATGACATTTTAGTACTCCCTTAGAAGTCTACAATAACAAAGTTCCTAAAGTCAAGCCTTGAAATTAAGAGAAAAGCCCATAAAAGTCTTAAAACTCTTGTACCGCACTTTCTCTTAGTATTGCCTGCGGTCCTACACATTTTTGCTATAAATCATGCGTAGCTAAACACACTTTATGTTTATTAAAAGTGCGGACCCCTGTAAAAGATAAGAAAAGGCTCAAGTAAAATCTAGAAGCTCAGTTAAAGTCATTTTTGGAAGCTTCTAGAAACATTCCTGCGGTTGAAAGTCTGCTCTTTTCAGGTTCATGTATCCCATCCATTAAGGAGCTAACCCCTTGATGTAAGGAACTAATCTCTTTGAAGGAGGATTCTATCCCTTCTTGTATGGAGTTGTAACCTTTTCTCTTTCACTATAAAAAGAGGCATAGGGTAGCCTCAAAGGGTTACAATTGATGAGTTGAAGTTTTATGTATTGTTGGAGGTGAAATGTTGTTGAAACTCAAACCCTTTAACTGAGATTTTATGTGGGAAAGATTACATACCTGTATGTATCTCGGTTGGAAGAGTTTAAGGCTTGTCAGAGTAAAGGAAATGCCTGTTCCGGACCTCAGGAAGACCTATACAACATCAAGGCAGACACAGTTGTAAGGCTCTTCTTATTTAAGCTAATACAAATAAGTCCATTTTCTCAATAAGCTATCAATTGATTGGTTTATTTTATGGATTCCTTGATCACCATAATAGATATGATTTCTGAATATATGCTATACAGGTGTTATTTGATGTTTGTTTGTTTGTGATTGTAGATCTTCGAAGGCAACTATTTTAGGTGACTAAAGGATTACTACTACAAACAAGCGTTGGATCAAAGGTAGGATCGTTAAACCTTTATAACATTTAGTTATGAATCACAATATATCTAGAGAAAGATAGATTTAGTTGTTTGTTTGTTGCTAGTTGTCCGTAGGACACTTGGGAGGTCTGTCTTGTCCGCAAGAACGACTTATCCGTCCAACACTGTCCGATTTGTGGTATTGGATTAGGGGGGTGCGAAATCACTACAGGATGACATGTAGCACCGGAGGCGGTTTCCAAAACCGGCCATTTTGGACCCCCCCGTCCCCCGCCCCGCCCCGCCCCGCCAAAAAAGATCATGCGCTGTCACATGTGTGTTAGGGAGCGGAGATGAGGGAAGATGGCAGAAGTAATGGTGGAGTTAGCTGGAGAAATGGCAGAGATAAAAGTGGGGCCTGTGGCACTAACACAAAGCGAAATGGTTAACACTGCCAAGAGTGGGACAAAGGCAGTGGATGGGCTTTGATGACATGGCAAGGAGGTGGGCCTACCCGCAGATCGCAAATCAGCATTTTTGTTATGAGCAGCGAGGAGGTAAGTGTTAAAAATTGCGATGTGCGATGAGCGGAGGTGATGTGGCAAGGAGGTGGGCTCGCCCGCAGATTGCAAATCGACGTTTTTGTTATGAGCAGTGGGGAGGTAAGTGTTAAAACTTGCGATGTGCGAAGTGCGATGAACGAAGGTGACATGGCAAGGAGGTGAGCCTGCCCGCAAATCGAAAATCGATGTTTTTTTTATGAGCAGCGGGGAGGTAAGTGTTCAAATTTGCGATGTGTGAAGTGCGATGAGCGGAGGTGACATGGCAAGGAGGTGGGCTTGCCTGTAGATCACAAATCAATGTTTTTGTTATGAGCAGCGGGGAGGTAAGTGTTAAAACTTGCGATGTGCGAAGTGCGATGAGTGGAGGTGATGTGGCAAGGAGGTGGGCCCGCCCGCATATCGCAAATTGACATTTTTGTTATGTGCAGCGGGGAGGTAAGTGTTAAAACTTGCGATGTGCGAAGTGCGATGAGCGGAGGTGACGTGGCAAGGAGGTGGGCCTGTTCGCAGATCGCAAATCGGCGTTTTGGTTATGAGCAGCGGGGAGGTAAGTGTTAAAACTTGCGATGTGCGAAGTGCGATGAGCGGAGGTGACGTGGCATGGCAGAGGTGGGACCCAACTTATATCGCAAATTGCAAGTCGGAGAGTTTTTTTGTGAGGAATGGAGGGTAAAGGTTAAGATCTGCGATGTACAATTTGCGACGAGCGGAGAGGTTGGTGATGCGGAAAGGTAAGTGGTAAGAGTTCGTTCTTCTTTTGACTTCAGGGTGTCTGCTCGCTTGGAGTGTTTGGCTTTCACTTCAGCCATTCCTGCGCTTCATTTGCTTAGCTTCCCATGTTGTCTTATCATTCATAGAAACCACAGGGTAAGACCTAGAAAGATTGGCCTTTCGACCATCAGCAGTATCCTTCCAGATGACATACTGTGAAACCTTGATTTTTGTACCCACAAAATTTTGAACCAATAACATTCACAAAAAAATACTTTAATAAAACATTATATTACCAACTACTCTACATCTTATGAATAAACATAAAACACTTAACAACTCACATATATTTATACATATTATTTTTATATTTGAATTTTGAATTTTGAATTTATCGCATAAAATTATATTATATTAAAAATAAATTAAATAGGACTATTTAGTTACACTGAAAACATAACTAATATTTATTATAAATTAAAACAACTAGTATTTATTGGAAAGTAAGATATTCTACTTATTTCTTAAAAGAAAAGGGAAAGAGTACTCTTTACTTTACCGTTAAGAGAGAGAATCGAAAATGAGTATCCAAAATGGGCTGCCTTTGGATTTTTGTGAGAAGGCGCTTACTCTCAACTTGGTACAAATAAATATAAATTTGTAAGACATTACTGAAAAAGTTGGGCATAATCGTTGTCACATAGTTGACAAAGTCAACTATCAAGACGTGTGATCGCACCTGACCATTAAACCAACCGTTCGCAAACCAAGATAAATTTATAATTTATCAAAAGAAGAATTTCAGGTGTTGGAATCCAGTGAAAAAAATTGAGGTAAAATTTTGATTTATGTTATTTAAAATAGTTTTTTGACTGCATATATAGATTCATCACCCTAAAAAACTTCTATGGCACTCCCATTGTGCAAGGTTACCAATCAAAATTTTGTTTTCAATAAATTCCTGCCGTATTTTAAAGAAAAAATTACCATAAAACTCTTCAAAAAGTCCACTAAAAACTACTCAAGTCAAAAGTGGTTAGAATTGGGATAAAAAAAATTCAAAAAAATATAGCAGTAACAATATTTAAATCATGTTTTTGATAATGAAAATGATTTAAAAACCTTTAGAGCACCATCAAAAACTTTTAAAGCATCTTAAATTTTGAAATTTCACAACTATAACTTGAACTTACAAAAATTCCTATCAAAATTTTATTAAAATCTTATCAGAATATTCATAGTTCTCAGTTCGAAAAAACAAGTTAGACTACCCGTCAAAGGTTATGGGTTGAACTAAATTCAAAATAACACCTTATGCTGGCAACGGATATTGTTGCTTAAATTACTCATACCGGGATCAAATTACATGATAATTCAACTAAAGATAACATTAGAAAAATTAATTACCTGATTAAATATTCAATGCGGACTTAGCCGTTAGCCCGCTCATTTTCAATTCAAATATTTGAAATAGAGGGGCAAGAGAACGGTGCAGGGAGTAAGATGTTCTGCAGTCCAAAGAGGAAGAACAAGATTCGATCGGTGGTCGAGAATTTTTGATAGTGTGTAGTGTTCCATTAATCATGTTTCATTAGATTTTCAAATGGGTTTATAGTCGATTAGCAAAAATTGCAGAAGTAAGCCCTGGGTTTTTATAAGGGTTTAACGCCATTTTCTTTGTCAGGCCTTCAGGCTTCTTAAAGGTAAGTTTGGATTAGGCTACTTGATTTCTGAAGTGGGTCTTTAATGAGATATATAAGGTTTTAAATATGAAATCTTCTGGCTTGCAGGCTATCAATCTGAGGTAGTTAATTAGCCAGTTGGGATACGGTTTGTTTTTTTTTTTTAATTAGCCAAATGTGACACAGTTCTGCATTTGCTTTTAATTGGCAAGATGTGGCATAGTTCTGCATTTGTTTTTAGTTAGCCATATGTGACACAGTTCCGCATTTGTTTTTAATTAGCCATATATAACACAGTTCTGCATCTGTTTTCCATTTGGGTTTCTTACGGTGTTTTCTAGAATCCATTTTCTGTTCACCAGCATTGGTAGTGATTTTTAATAGTTTTTCCCTTTTTTGAAGATCAGGACTGTGAGAGGTAAAGTACGGAATCATGCCAGAAGACGTTCATGTTTCGGATTTGAGGCTCGAAACCCACCCACATGCGACTAATCCTCGGAATACAGAAATGAGGACCCGGCCTGAGATGCTGGCAAGGGCTCTGTCGAGGGTAAGAGGGAACATCCAGAACAAGGAAAATCTTGTTCCAGAAAAGCCGGGCAGCGGAAGAGGAAGAAGAAGAAGAATGGTGGTCTCTACTTCAAGAAGTCCTTTACCCTCAGATTATCCTCGCGCTCCCTTGTGATGTCCCTTGCAAGACATTACAGCTTATATGCACGTAAGTTTTTTTGTGGGTAGACATATTCAAAATCTTGTCATTTGATGCTATTTTTCTTGATCTTCTTGCACTTATTCTTTTACGCCAAGAAATGCTCAGACTATTGAAAGACAATATTTGTGCATCTAATCCAAGCCAGGACATTTTCTGAGCATTCTGGAGCTTATTTTAAGCTATTCTAATTTTAACTAGCAATGCTGGACATTTCTAAGTAGGAATTTCCTAAGCATTAGTGTGGTTGTTTGGGACTCTCCTTTGATTTCATGCTAAACATTTTTAATTATTTCCTAAGCATTCTTTAGTTTGAATATTTCTAAAGATAGTTTCTACTTTTACTAATGTGGGATTGCCTGATATCCACTTCCAGGCTCTCCAAAGGAGCAGGTCTAGGATTGGGACTAGAATGCAAATGCACAGGATTACTCCTCCTAGGCAGTCTATAACTTATGACAGTCCAGTGCAAGGAAGATCTTCCCAAGAAAGTCTCTTGCAGATAGCACAAACCACTATAACTATAATTCCCATTCCAGTTCCTGAACAAGAAATCGGAGGAGCAGTTACTCGTGAAGAAACTGATATACTGGGTCCAGGAAGGCCTTTGATGTATCAAACAAGAGTTGATATCGTCAACCCTTCGACTGTAGATACTGTGCCAGGACTCCACCAAGATAACCAGGTACAATATATCAGTACATCGGATGATTCAAGGTTGACAGAGCGGACATTTGCAAGAGTTTTTGGAACTGTTTTACAGTTTGGATCTCAGAATGAAATAAGTGTAAGAGACGGGAATGGCAATTATCCCCAACAGAAGAAGACCTCATCATCGAAGAACACTGCCAAGACATTGATGAAAATGAGGTGATTACTCCTCCTGGGATGTCTATAACTCATGACAGCCCTGTGCAAGGAATTTCTGCCCAAGAAGGTCCCTTGTAGGTAGCACAAACCACTATGACAATAATTCCCAGTCCAGTTCCTGAACAGGAAATTGAAGGAGCAGTTACTCGTGAAGAAACTGATGTACAAAACCTGGGTCCAGAAGGCCGTTGATGTATCAAATAAGAGTTAGTATCGACAATCCTTTGACTGGAGATACTGTGCCAGGACTCCACCAAGATAACCAGATACAAGATATCAGTACAAGGGATGATTCAAGGTTGACATAGTGAACATTTACTAGAGTTTTTGGAACTGTTTTACAGTCTGGACCTCAGAATGAAATGAGTGGAAGAGACAGGAATGACAGTTGTACCTTGTCCCCAACGGAAGAAGGCCTCATCATCAAAGAACACTGCCAAGACATTAATGAAAATGAGGAGAAACAGTTTGTTTCTTCGGTGATTCTTGGCAGATGTTTCTACTGAATTTTTCAGTACAATCAAAGCTTTTCTTTAAAGGGCAGTTCTGTACAAGATTCACATTCCTGTGATAAAATTTTGATTTCACTGTGGATTTTTGATCATTTTCACATCTTTTGTGAAACTCCCATGGTCTTTGTACATTGAGGCTTCAACATTCAAACCTGTCTATTTATAGAATTTACACCGCAACAATCTCTTGTATATTATTACTGCTTTGTACCAACTACATCTTTTAATTATATTCTTGAATATCAGAACAAGGTTCATTCAGGACATAAATTTTGATTAAGGAAATTTTGAATTCCCATTACCATTTTCTGTTTCCTAATGGTTAAACTTTATGTTTAGATAATATGCATGGTTATTAAGTGTTCTCGAGTATTGAGCAGAAAACCCTAATTTGTTTACTACCATAACTGGTAATTGGATTAGTTATTGGATTTGTGGTTTATTTGTAAGTTCTGGTCACTTCATGGTTAGATAAATTCAGTGAGTTTTATTTATGATTTGTAGTTTAACATTACTTGCACCAAAATTCTGGCCAATCGGGCAGCTGGCTTGGAGTTTAAGTCTCTGGGTTAATGTGATGGCTTCCTCCTCCATTATGGTACTAACATCACCTGCTTCTTTCTTTCTTTCTTTTTTCTGTTTTGTTTTTTTTTTTTCTTGTAAGTTGACTCTGCTTTATGGTTTATGTGATTCTGCATGCTATGTTACTACAGGGTTGGGGTTTCATTCTGCATTGATAGTCCGTTTGAATATTTACTGCACAGTTTTTTTTCTCTATATGAGACTTGTTAGTTGATATTAAAAAACGTCATTTCTCCATTTCTCCTCTATTCATATATATATAGCCGTAGTCTAACTAGACTGTTTTTTTGCCTGAAATTTTTGCCCTGAAAATCATGGAAATTCTCGTAAGATTTTAAAAAAATTCAGTGGGGATTTTTGTAAATCTAGGTTATAGCTATCAAACTTTAATATTTTGGGTGCCCTAAAAGTTTTTGATGGTGCTGAATCCATTTCC
Organism: Pinus albicaulis; assembly: GCA_034641835.2. Taxonomy (NCBI): domain Eukaryota; kingdom Viridiplantae; phylum Streptophyta; class Pinopsida; order Pinales; family Pinaceae; genus Pinus; species Pinus albicaulis. The sequence goes on along the minus strand of CM076576.1, from coordinate 6,548,397 downwards.
ACCATCAAAAACATTTTCTGTAAGATTTTAAGAAAATCCGGCAGGGATTTTTGTGAATCCAAGTTATAGCTATCAAACTTCAATATTTTGGGTGCCCTAGAAGTTTTTGATGGTGCTGAATTGATTTCCACCATCAAAAACTGCTACTACAAGATTTTTTTTTTTTTTTTTTTGCCCAGATTCCGGCCACTTTCCTCCGCCTCCGTAGACAACTCCTATATATATATATATAATATATATATATATATATATATATCCTCGGCCTTCGTAGACAACTCCTATAAAAAAAAAAACCATATATTTACAATAAAAAAACCAGTTTAAATAACAGAAATAAAGATTTCACCTCAAATTTTTTAGCCGAATTTCCGTAACTCCAAAAAGTCGTTCTAAAGACAACTATATATATATATATATATATATATATATATATATATTGGTATATGGTAAATTGAAGCTTTGTTAGTTGAAGGAGACCATATTAACCTATTGTTTTAGGGCACCTGTGGATAAAACAACAACCAAGTGCATAGTTGATAACAACAACTCTTGATCTGTTGAAGGCAACAGGAGCCCGAGATTTTCCACTCTTATCATGGTTTCTTCTAGTGTTTCAGCTCGAGATTTGCCACTCTATCATGGTTTCTTCTACTGTTTCATATATAGTTATTTCTATACTAAATCAAAATATAGTATTTTAAAACAGTTAAAAAGTGATTTAAGGCATTCACAACTATTTGTGTCATATGAATGATGTATGTATTAAAATGAATGATGATGATAGATCAATGTATGTCATTTTTTAATTCTATTATGAATTTAAATTTTATGTGTGGTTGGGATTCATAATTTTGAATTGACTTTGATTAGTCTTGTAATATGTACAAACTTTGTTTTTTGCAAAATTGTTTTCTTATATTAAAAAAAAATGTAGAGGGTAAAAATCCTAAAAACAAAAATCCAAGGTAATGATCAAAAAGAAAATAAAATATGAACCCTAACAAAAAAAGAAAAAATAAAACATGAAAGTGATGCAAGTTCAAATGCCACTACTATTTACTTTCTCTGCAAAATAAAGATTGTGTGCAGCTTGTTACAATGCCACAATGCCACAATCCATGAAGGTTAAATAACTTAATTTTAACCTCTCATGTTTTAAATTTCATGTTATTAGATAGAGAATAAAGGTTTAGCCAAACATTTTTATTACAGCTTAATCTGAGCCCTTGAAAGAAATAAAGAAAGAATTAGTTAGTTTGTTGTTTTAAAAGAAAAATGAACAAGGGTTTGCAAGCTCAAATGCACATAGGTAAATGAAAGGAAAATGTTAGGATAGATGATGGGTAGGTAAAAGCAGTTTTCATAAGCCATGCATGGCAGGTCATTTCATTTACTAACCTCCTTTCTAAATACATTTTCCCCCTTGTAAAATATCCCTTTCCCCCCATTTTAACCCTTTTCCTTTTACTAATACCCCTTTCCTATTATTTTAACCATTTCCCCTTCCCTAAAACCCCTTTTCCTTAGCTTAAAACCCACTTTTTGCATAGTTTTAATGGTTAAAATATGTCAGACTCACTCCATTAAAACCTATCCCGCTATCAATTTTCACTTATTAGCATATTATATTGGATTCCACCCCATATCAATTTAATCCATCCCTAAAACATTCCTAATTCCCACCTATAGTTTATTTTATATACATACATTTCTAATATCCTCCATATTCTATTCTACATATATTTCTCCACACCCCTTTTATTATTTTTCCCTATAGTTTAAATTAACTCCCGTTATATATATATTTAACCCATTTCATTTAAATAAGTCTTTCCCTCCGTTACATTAAATTAACATTCTCACTTCATATATTTACTAAATACCTCCACTATATTAAAATCTCGATTCATATTTTTATTGTAACCCCGCACATATAAATATCCCCTCTGCATACCAATTCCCGGCCCTACCATTGTTGACAGCTTTCAACCCTAACAACCGTTCAATCAACACCAACTAATCCAATGGCTAATATTCATCATCGCATCTCCAATAGCCCAATGGCTAATATTCATCATCGCATCTCCAATAGCCCGATCGTTAACACCTCGAGACCTTGCGAAATAGGTTGTTTTGTTCCTCCTCCCCTTGCCATGTGTCATTCCCGTATTCAATCGCATCGATCCAAGCCTTACCGCTTACCACATTTCGCTAATGCAAAAACCACCCAGCGGTTTCTCCTGCCCATTGCAATAAACCACCTTTTGAACCATGTGATAGATTATTGTGATTAATGTCTGCACCCATGCGATAAACATGTTTGCTCCTCTGTTGCGATTAACATATGCACCCTACTCTGTGACAAAGCCATCACTGTTCGAAAACTACCTTTGTACAATATAAGAATCACATAGTTTCCACAATATGAGATTCCACCATTCCCTTACCTTTGTTTGAATTACATAAACAAGAATATCATTGCCAACACCGAATTGAAAATCCATTTTAGTTCAGACTCGTTTCGCAGTCTTCCCCCATGCCCAGAAGCCATGATCCCTTCTCAACAAAACTATGTTTCATTAAAACTATTGATTTATTTTTGCAGGTGATTATACAAGACCTAGACAAACAGTTTGGATACTAGTCATCAAACCTGTTTACTCTGGACTCTCAACATCTGAATTCAAAAGATTTCATTCAACAAAAAATTGTGTACCAAGAAAAAATTAAATCAAATCAGAGACAGAGCAGAAAGAAATTATTTACACAAAGACAATAATGTTCTAACAGAGAGGAAATACTTTTACTCAGCAAAAGGTTACATACAAGTGAAATAAGACAAATGGAAGAAACAAGCAGATGAAAAAGAATTTTAAAAATCTGAAAGAGGTTTTTGTTTCTAACATCCTCATATACAAAAACCTCTCTCACTTTTCTAACAACCATTATGGTTTTAGAAATTTTAAACAATATTTGAAAGCACTTTTTACAGAAAATTCATGTTTAGCCATCATTTTGTAGAGAATATTGTGGCCAATCAGAAATGAATCTTACAAAAATGGAGGAATTTTATGTTGCTAAGATGCCAACCTACCAAAACATACCTCACTTTATGCACATGTATTACAGAATGAGAGATACATGCACATCTTCACAGCCTATTTTTCGAACTGTGCAAAGTTCTATTTTACACTACTTTTTGCGGAGCTTATTGTGAACAACTGAAGCGGAATTTTAAGAAGCTGAGAGAACTTTATCTGAAAAACATATTTATCTACAATAACCTCTTTCAATTTTTACATATCTATCTCAGATTGAGATATAGAAAGGGATTTATAGACCCTAGTTTTTCAGAAATTCGGGAGGAAAAAGCTCAAAGACAATTAGTGACTAGGATGCCACCTCATCAAATAAGAGTTGCTATCAAATTCGAATTTCTCTTCTTTGTCAACAACAATCCAAAAGAATAGTTCCAAGTTGATTCATTAGTTTTGAATGTCATATGTTTGAGTTCTATTTATGTAATATAGTTATTTGTAAGAAATCTTGATATTTTTTCAAGATATTTCAATTTAGAATTTGTATAAATACTTCATCATTTGAAGTAATAGAGGTTGGATTTTGTAACCAAGAACCTCACCATTCAGAGTGATGCAGTCCACTAAGTTCAAGTGACTATTTGCATTAATAAAAGAGTAGCTATTTCAGGATTCATGTGCCATATCTACTGGTGAAGTTTTCCTTATTGTATATGTGCTTTCCTTTGTTTCCATCTTATTTTTTTCTTAATTCTGAATTTTCTAACATGAGTATTACTGCAGAATATGTTGAGATCATACACTCTACCTTTAATTGTTAATAATCTACATGTTTTCTTTTGATATCCATATTAGGGAATTCTTCAATGCTCCCTGATTTCAATCGACCTCTTTCATTATCCGTTTTAGAGGATCCTTCATTGCCATCTTTTCCCGATTCTTTTCTCTCATTTTGATATTTGGATCTAAGAACCCTTAATTGCTCTCTCATCCCGATTGAAACCAATTTCACCATCCAAATCTAAAGGATCTAGTAGAAATGTCTATCTTGCCCTGTTCCACTTAAGCTTGATACTTCTGCAAATTGATCACCCAAGCCTCTTTGACTCCATTTCCCAATGGCCTTCCTCTGCATTTCCAACCAAACCAATTAAAAAACCAACTGTGTACTTATTAACTAGCCTAATCTCTATTTGAAATAAAGCTAAATCATGCAGAGAGAGCCCTCTCTGAGTTTACGAGGGCTAGATCCCAAACTCCAAAGTAGGTTTGTGGTTACCTTGGTGGTTTCTTTCTTTAGCCTTGAGAAATTACGGAGTGATAACACCTCGCACCCCTGAAATTTCCCTAAAATTTGAGGGTACTCCCACACATCCCTTGTGCGTGTCCTCCCCACACTGGACTCGGGGTGGAACATTGCTTATATGGGGATCTGAGTAACAAGTTAGATTACGATATGTTAGTTTGAAAAGAATGAACACTTGTATGAATGGGATTATTAGTGTGATTAATTTATACATAACCTTGCTTAATGTAATTTTTCCTATTAATTAATTGTTCAAGGGAGGACAAATTTGTCTATTCAACCCCATAGGCTATAGGCTATAGTCAATGATAAAAGGAAAACCATTATCGAATGTTTTTGAGGAAAAACTTGTGAAAAAAGTTAGAATTGGGGTTACGTGGAGGGAAAATTGTAACCCCTCGGATTCAAATTAAAGGATAAGAAATGTATAAATAAGACAGAAAAAATCATTTTCTCATCATGGATTGATTGGATATTTCTGTTTTGTGAGCTAAAGATATGAGGGTTTTAAGACCCTTTTTTTATTTTAATTGGTTTAAGTGGTGATGATTCCACCCTCACAAATCCCCTTTCTTTATCTCCACTGTTTGGCATAATTTTCTGAAACACTTTTATCTAGTCTTTTTGACAAGTAAGGAGAATTTTGTGGGATATTGGCTTGAAAAGACACACGATGTCTTTTGTGACATAAAATTAAGGCAAGAGAGGGTTTTTGTGGATTAATATTGTGTCACACCTATGGAAAATCAAGGGTTATAAGAGGGATACTAAAATGGGTTGTTAGGGCTACCCTGTGACAACATTGTGAGGCAAAGCGAAAGACCTTCACCACCCTAGCAGACCGAAATTCGGGCTATTGGTTAGCAGTTTCCTGTACAACGTTTAACGTTGTAGTAGTGGCCTACTTCTGGACATGAATCTATCACCACACAAGAGATTAAGGTGGAATTTGAAAGCGAGATGCACCTTGTAGTTGCGAGGGTTCCCACAATAGACTATAGCTGTCGAGGAGATTATGAAGGCCGCAAGTTAAACACAAGAACTGAGTATATGAAATGAAATTTTCACGTCCATGAGACTAAAAATAGTCTATTGGACTATGAGTTCCCTGTTTTTTTCCTTTTGCATTTTATGTAGAAATTTGCTGAATAATAATTAATTATCCACCGAGACTATCCTGATCACATACAATTCGAATTCATATGCAACACATAATATCTTCCACTTAGATCATCAAACATGCGGAAATAAAATCAAGCGATAGCACATCAAATCATCATACACATTAACACAGTATGTATGGGGAAAGCTTATAGCTGAAAACCCCACATCTATTGTGTATATTATAATGGAGAAATCAAGTAACAAACTCAGTACAATACTCCTCACAAGTACTCAGTACTATCTCATGAAGTTACACACAAACTAGCTCAATTTTGAACAGGTTACTGGTTCAAAACTCACCGCCAATTGCCTTGCCTCTATTGCGCAATCCAGGCCTGTCTATATAGAGATCCAAGGTTCGAATCTCCTTGGCTTGAAAGCGCAATCATCATGGGAAATTCCTCCAAGTGTGGTGCAAATCTCATGCACAACTGATGTCGCCACTGATAGCTAACTCAACCCTTTCATCTACCTCTTTCACTGGTCTCCACTAAACTATCCATGCCCTGTAGTGAACTGATGTGTTCTTGAGTTGAATAATGAGTTACTAATTATTGAATTAAATAATATTTAATTCACTCCACTCATTACTAGTTGATTAGCTAGTTAAACTAATCTCAACTAGTTCAACTAAGTTAAACCGAACACAACTCCACCAACTGTCTCATCAACTCCACCAAACTTCTGCCACTGAAGTCCTAACCGAAGTCAACCATGCATGAGCTCACCAAACCCTTAGGAATAGCATAATTCCTCTGTCGTATGCATGAGCCACTTCTGTAGCTCGAACTGAAGTGCTCCAAGAGAGTAACCTGAAGTTTAGAGTCCAAATATTATTAAGGGTAAATAATATTTGACTTCCCTATTTTTAGGATAGGCAGTCTAAAAATAGACTTCGACCTATAGGTCTTCCAAGGTCACAAAATAGAGTCCCATATATTTTTACCAACATGACCAATGCTCCACACCCAAACTCAGGAATCCTCAACCATGCTCCATATGTCTAAAAATAGACATAGTCTAAAAATAGACTTTGCGCCAGAATTTGCCTGCGGGCCCACTTAGTGAAGGCGACTTCATTTCACTAAGCTCCATCATCTTGCTGCATTTTCAACATTTTAGTCCTTTTCTTATTCAAATTGATGATGAGTGGGCCCAACCTTCCAACAATCCCATCACTCAAAAGACGATGCCAAGAAACTGAAGCTAACATATTCCCATAACTTTCTCTGATGTCTTTGAACGCATCACATTCCAAAATGAAATGTTTTTCCGATTCCACTGCCCCAGACGTGAAAAATGTACACACTCGTTCTTCCCAAGCTTCTTTAGGCCTTTTCCACCGTCCCATTTCACACTAAAGATGATACGAGTTGGTTCTTAACTAAGCAATAAAAACGTTTTCCCTCCACGAAATGTTAGCTCCAATGTACTCTTTTTGTTGGAGATCATACATAGGGTTGAATTATTTAATGTAGTACTTCTTATTTCTACCCAAATATTTTCCCCACACCTATTTACGAAACTTCTCCATAACAAAATTCTTTAGTTCCTTGCTATTTGTGGGACAAGAATTGAGGTAGATATTCAATTTTTGCATCCATGTGCAGTTTTGTCTCATCCATGTTTTCTTTCTTTCACTCATGCCTTCCTTGAAGATAACATTAGGCCATATACCTACTCCCATTTTCTCAATTCTCTTTAGATATCTTATGAGCCGCACCATAGCAATTGCTTCGATGGGAGTTTCTCTTGTTTCACTCAACATTATCTCATAAGGTATCGAAATTTTTATTTTGAACTTGCTCATGATCAAGCGCTTTTGGATTTTCTCAATTTGCTTCTATTTTGAGACAGGGGTGCTGCTAGCCCACAATTCACACCCATATAGCATCACTGGACAAAATAGGAGTCCAAAAAGCACTTTAATCATTTTCCAATCCCATAACTCTGCCTCTCACATCTATTTTGAAGAGCATATAATGCTTTCCACCCTCCTAAGATTCTCTTCTTTCTACAGTCCTCCCAATTAAGTTTGTTGTTGAAATCGATCTTGATGTATTTGTACTCATTTACTTCTTCAAGAATGTTGCTTTCAAAGAAGAATGCATGTTGACTCTGCTTCCTTTTATTATAGAAAATCATTATCTTGGTCTTGCTAATATTGATTTGCATCCCCACTGCTCTACAAAAATGCTCAAGGGCATATAGGTGCATCTGCAATCCATGGGCCGATTTAGAAATCAATACAAGATCATCAACATATAAAAGAAGATTTATCACAAACTCCCCCAACCAAACACCATCCCAATAACTGAGTATATTTAAATGCAAGAATTGACTATATGGTCTTGGACATTATTTAAAAACAATACATGTTTTTGTAATAGCTTACCATCTGCGTTCAACTACCAGTGTAGGATTCTGTCTAAGAGTCTCGATTGATTGATAAGTTTGTCACATTCTTCCAAGTCTGAATTTACTGGAGTAAATTGTGTCATAACTTTTGAAAGGGTGAATGAAAATTTAAAATTTGAAACAAGTGTAAGATATATATATGTGTGTGTGTGTGTGTATAATTGAAAAAATGATTATTGCTAATTGAAGAAATTGAATCGATGATAAGTAAATGAATACTAATACTATATAAAATAGCTTAGAGCTATCTTAACTCTGAATTTACTAAGTTTCGAGAGATTTGATCCCTCTTGACACTTCATAGATCTAGAGTTAAGATGGATCTAGGTTGGTGGTAAGGGTATGACCTCTTGTGTTATGAAGACGTGGAGATAACATCACCTGCATTATATTGATCTCAAATCTAATAGGTAAAGTAACTCAAACTATTAAATACATATGCGATTACATCATCACAAATGTAATTCTATTGCTTATACTGACATCATAATATATGAAACAATAGTATATCAAGTTATATGGAGATAAGGGTCATGAATTTAGATTACGATATGCCATAGTTTGAATACAATCAACACTTGTATAAATGGGATTATTAGTGTGATTAATCTATACATCACTTTGCTTAATTCAAGTAATACCAATGGTATGAGGAGTGTAAGATGATCAAAGGTATAACCGTGTTCGTACATTAATAATAGTTATGATATCAACATGTGAATGGCAATAGTAAGGGTACCACCTCTTCTATTGTGGAGATGTAATTCCGTGTTCACTTCACTACGTTAATAAATGGAATGGGATTTGGACTACTATAGATACAGGGCATTCTTCCTATTTGGGGAATAGTATAAGACTGATTAGATATGAATACATGTCGAATAAAGGATGAACATAACACACATAATTTATGAATGATATTGGTTTATACTTATCAATTTAGTGGAATTACTATACATTAGTACTCCTATCACTAACCTAGAGGCTACCATATTATAGGGGATACACATTTATGTAAGAGAGATATATAGTAATATATCAACCCCAACCCTATCATAATCCGAACTTATACATGAACGCAACAAAATACAAACATAAACATAAACACAAAGATGCAGAAATAAAACTTCATTTCATTAATGTCAAAGAACTAAAAGATGCTTACACACAAAATGGAAATAAACTATTTTTGGCGATGGTAGCTTATCTCTGAGAAGAGATGTGGCAAATACGTGCCTCTAAGCTATGTTACAATGAGGCTCGAAGGCCTATTTATTAGTGAGAAACAAAGAAAAACCCTAAACATCCAAAAACCTAACCCTAGGAGATGAAACACCAAAACTATGGGCCTCGTTGGGGTAAATTGGTACATCGACTTCCTGTGGTCGTAACTTTGGCATAAGATCTTCATTTCATGGGCATGATACCTCATTAGAAATACCTATCGGAGGACAAAAAATTTCAACTCTAAATGCTAGTGAATGACTCATGTTTTCCCATTTTCCAAAAAGCATTGTTTATGCCTCAAAATGACTCTGGAAGTTTAGGACCTGAAATACTGCCAAAAATAGTAAACTGTGCTACAATTAAGGGAACTGAAAGAAATAATGGTACAATGGTGGGGGTCCAAGTGGAATAGACAAGAGGCCACCAATATCCACCTAAATCAGTCCTCCCCCCTTAGGAAGCAATGGTCCCCATTGCATTGAGTTCGTCCATGAGATGGGGAAACTTTTGTTGAACTTGGTCCCCGGTAAGAAGAGATTAAAAGCGCTCAACTATGGGTTTTGAAAGGAATGAGGCATGGGATTTAGGAACACAGAAAAATGATGGGGAAAAGAGGGAAATGGAATGAATGAGGAAAGTTTTCCCACCATCACACACAATTAGCAACACTTTCCTCTTTCAATTGAACTGAAAGGAAAATATATTCATTTGATGCTCTTGATAGTCAGGATTTCCCTTTTTTCCTGAAAATAAATGATAGCCATGGAATATTATTTTCAGTATGAAAGACCTCATAAAATAATCATTCACCTAGTGATATTGTGAAATACAGGAGTCTATCAGTGGCTCCATCTGGGGATGGAAGCTCCTTCAGGAGGTGTCAAGAACACCATAGACTAGTGGCCTGATCCATTAGGATGATCCCAAATATGCAACTCAAGTTGCTACAAAACCTTTGTGGATGAGAAGGATCAGTTCAAAATCAACACTCTCTACAAACTGAAGTTTAGAATATACTTGTATTGAAAACTAGAAAGCAATCTAAAATTAAAACTGGAAAGATGCTCAAAGTACAAAGCTTATTTGCACACCTACCTATCCTAATCTAACTTGGAGATGATATATACACTAAGTGAACTCTTATGTCCAATGTAACCAATCAAGTAAATGACTACATGATTGATTCTTGTTCACTTTTTTTAGTAGGCTAAGAAAACAAAAGGGCCACTCCCATCTTACTTGCCATTGAACAACATTGTTCAAAATTTTTCCTAAAATTTGCAGAAAACCATTCATGGCATAGCATATTTCTTCCTTAGATGATTCTAAAAGGCCAAAAAAGAATCTTGGAACAATACTTGGTCCTGAGGATTCAAATAACAAGCTTCATCTAGGACTGCTCTTTGTTCCAATTTGTCCTAGTCAGGATCCTTCTAAAAGAGAATGTCTACACATTCTTCATGGTCATCTGACATAGCATCCTCATTGTATATCAATATGTTGTCCTCAAGAAAAATTTGTATGTCTTGACTGAGATTACTGAATTATGTTTGAAGGCCATCATTTTGATGAACATGAGCCTTTCTGGAAATAAGCCTTCTTGAGAATGTAAAACAACATCAATATCAATATGTTCTACATTTGTTTCTTCATGAGGAAATACTTCTCGGTAGTAGAAAAAATAGGAATAATATCCTCATTACATAAAAATTGAGAGGTTGGCTACATGCTTAGAATCTGATTAATTTCTTCTCAGTTAAAGGATGGGGAAGTCTTTGTTTCCTTTGGATTAAACAACAATTGTTTTATTTCTCTCATGAAGACTGATCATGAGACTAAATGTCTTCTTTAGCCTCATAAAAAAGAGCAGATGAATTATCATTTGTCTCCACAGAGAGATCTTGTGGATCTACTTTCATTCCTTGAGTGCTTTCATTTTCAACTAACTTCTCTTGGTTATCATGACAATTAACTTGAGAATGAAATTCATAAATTGCTTCTAAGATATCCTCAAGATGCCAATTTCCTAGATCTTCATCAATATTTACAAGGTATTATATGAGATCCTCAGACTGATCGCAACAATTTTCAGCTAACGACAAATATGGAGAATTTTCTTTATAATGCTCATAAAAGACCTTGTGGAAATCTTTTAAAGAAAAAAAACTACCAGGGTTCAGATTTTCATACCATTCCCTCGCTTTCCCTTCTAATGTTACCATGAAAATCTTCTTGAGGAAATCCTCATGTCATTCAACTTTCAACCTCCATGAATGTATCTAAAATTTAATGAGATGTAACAAAGCATCATCAACATTCTCATCTTGAAAAACAGGAAGCTTTTTTTCCCAATCTACCTGAGGCATTTTGTGTGGGAATCCAGGAATGTGATATTTGTTCATTGGAGCATACCTGCATTGTATTCTTGGATTCATATTGTCAATAAATAAAATAATGGAGTCACTACATGTCCACAAAAAATTTGGATTCTTTTACCCATGGATCCTTTAGGTCAACTGAAAACTGTGGAGTCACCAGTGAATTTGTGTTTCTAGATTTTGTTGCTAATGGAGTCGCCAGGTTAATGGAACAACCTTCTGGTGTTTGACTTCTATTCACCATAAGATTCAAAACTGAACTTGATAAGTGTTACTAGGAATATGAAACTCGTTCCCTAGTATGGTTGCCATTATGTTACCACCCCGTAAATTTCTGAAGGCTGAAGACAGAACAACACAGGAAACTTGTATGGCCTATGATACTTCTATGGTCTGCAAACCATGGTTTGCGAACTCCCTGTCTACCCTTTGACCCATTACAACACATCAGAGCTTCAACCCACCCCAAAGCCCCTGCACTAGACCAAATATTACTAAAATATTAAAAAACTAGACCAAAAATGCGGTTAGGGAACCTCGTTCCAACAGTCCCCCAACAGAATCTTGTGACTCGTCCCAAGTCACAGCACCGGTGGGGTCTTCATCATTTCCTTGAGCTTCTCAATCACGACGGTCAACGGGGGCAGAACACGGAGGCTCTACGCAATGGCGATCTGTGCAATGTTGACCAGCTTTTGTGAAGTTGGGCCTTTAGTTGCAACGGTGACACTGTCCAAGGTCTGGTTCAAATTTTGCACAACCCCTTCTAACTCCTGCGAAAGCTTGAGAGATTCATCAGCCCAGGGTTTTAGATGGTCATTGAGTACCTTTTTCTTATGCTAGAGCCTGCAAATGTCACTTCTGAGCACATGGCTAGCTTGAAGATGTGCTAGTCATTGAGCTGGAACAAGGGTGGTCATAGTGGCTTCCATCTGCTCAAAATCCTATTCATTTTGGTGCAAATCTTGATCGATTTAGCAAAGGAGAGGGTCATGCTGCACCTTGGACCATAATTCCATAGCAGCCTCAAACAGAGTGATGCCCTGACTAATCTACGCAATAATAGTGTTCGTTGCTTTTGTGACCAATGCTGCTCGTTGGGCGCGCACTTCTGGAGAAGTCTCATTCTGTAGCTTGGCTTGTAACGATGCTATCTGAATTTCAAAATCGGCCTTAAAAACCTGTACCTTAGTCTGAGACGCCTTCAAGGAAGCGACGAAGCCCTCAACCTTGGCTTGCAACGCAACGGAGGTAGGAATTACTTCCGACATATCTTCACAGAGCCGGTCTATCAACTGCTCTAATGTAGCTTGATGCGCTATGTTGGCAACGTGCATCACCTGGACTTGATTCATAATAGTATGCTCGGCCTTGCTAAGGTATTACTACGCACGGAGTTATTTGTGCTAAAGTTTGCTGGTGATGGAGGTAAATAAATCTTGTAGTTGTACACCCATCAAGCGACCAACATCGAGGTCGATTGATGAGCATGCCCAGACTCGGTTGCATAATTCTGTGGGTTCCATTGAAAAAGCAGTGTCTGGGAGAGGGAAGATCCAGCTATTCGTGAAGGTGGTTAGGGTTGTGACTAGAGTTGGCTCACTCACTTGAGTGTGCCTCATTTGATCCACGCTCGCCTGAAGGGTGTCCGCTTTGATCCGAAGAGCCTGTAACTATGATTGCAAGACTTCGACTGTGGCCTTATGCTATTCTTCCCAAGCATCCCATTGATCCACGGACGTAATGGTGACAACGTCGACAATCTTCTCGAGGTCATCCTCTATCAATGTAACCTTTGTGTCGGCGCCAGGCTTAATAGCGTTACACTTCTTCCTAGACCCCTTAGGCGGTTTGCAGGTATGTTTGAGACCGCGTGGGGATGTCGTGTCTGTGCCATCAAGACCATTAAGGTTCTGATCCAGCAGGGACTCTAGTTCCATTTGTATGGCGCTTTTGGGGGTCGTCCACCATGTTGAAGTATGAATGGTTGAGTCCGTCGTTGTGGTGGGCGGAGTTGTATCTTTTGTTATTGCGTTGTAACTAGATGTGCCTGTTGCATCTGGGCTGGTTGTTAGGGCTGCAATCTTCCACTCTAGTGGCCAAGTGGAAATTACTTGTTCAATCTCTGATTCGGTGGTCATATACGAAAGGTTATACCAAGCGGGATATTTATGGGCCCGAATCTGTACATTATGCATGGTAACTTGAAATGCTGCGATATTCTTGTATTTTTTGTAGATCTTCGGGGAGAAGCATAACTGGGAATGAATTTCTGTAGTCACTGTTCAATCATAGAGTATCCAAAAGGTCATATTCTCCTCGACCCACTTGAGATCCATTGAATCTCAGAGGTGTTACATAACATTTTTTCACTGTCCCTGCAATCCCTATCTCGCCCATTGGAGGGTCATTTATGTGATCAATAAGCAGTGTCATGCCTTGAAAATACCATCATTGCATCCATTTCCATGAGGAAAACATTCCTTCTGTTAACCATTTCCTGAGAAGACCACTAAAAACACCTATTTTTTCCTTGGCGCTAGTAGCTAGTTACACTCCTGCGCTAAGCTGGAAAATTAACACTGAGCCCGTGCCAGTTGGTGCTCTGTCCTAGTTAAGCACCCACGCCAAGCTGTTTATGGAATGTTTTTAAAAAATAGAGGCGGAGGTTTTATTTCAACCACCTCGAGGATGAGTCATTGGGAGTCGTTGAACTGAAACAACCACGGACTCCCTCCTTTAGTTAGTAGTTTCCACCTCCCTTGGAACTCTCCTAAAGGATAGGACTCTCTCTCACCTTTGTAGGGATCCAAACCTCCTCCTCTCCTATATAAATAAAGCCATCTTCCATTGATGTGCTAGTTGAAAAGATTGCTGAAAAGTTAGTATAGAGAAGAGAAGCAATTATAGCTTCAGGAGAATAGTGCAGAATGTGATTGGGAACATAGTGATATCTTGGACCTTTGTGTGTGAGGGTGTTGCAAATGTGCTTGGATACAGACCTGCCGAAGGAGAGCCTCAACATCAAGGCTTGGTTGTAAACTCCCCTTGTCTTTATCATAATAAAATGCATCTAATGTTTATCTTCCACTCTTGTTTACATCTATAATGAGATTTCTAGCATTCCTTGATCAGTTAGATAGATTGTAATTGTTTTATGTTTGTCGTGGTGTCTTGACTATCTGTACAGGTAATCGAACATTGGTAACAACGTGTATCGAGCTGGAGAAGAGCGACGGATCAAGAAGCTTCGACGGAAGACGAAAACATAGCATCAGGAATAGGTAGGTCATCTTCCTTGCTCTGAATTTCATTTAAAATCTAGGAAGGTGGATGTTAGTATGTTCCCGTAGTTGCTAGACCCACCCTAGGGCTAGAGGGATCACCTCTGTCTGCAGAGGGGATTTACCTGGACAACAAATTGGTGACTCCACTGGCAAGTTTCCTTTGAGTTTGTCACTCTTTGAGGTCTTAGTCATTCGACGGATTTAGTCAAATGACCATTTCCTTGTTTGTTTCTATGTTTTTCATCAATTAAGATCTTTTAGTTTTTGCTTGAAGTGGTGATTCTGGTCTTGGTTGGGAGAAATTCTTTGTTTTTTCCTGTTCAGGCATTGGCGCTTTTATTTTTCTGGCAGTAGCGCTGATTGGCGCTAGTTTTCAGTTAGAAACCTGCGCTAATTGGCCATTGGCGCTAGTTGTCAGTGAGAAAGTCGTGCCAATTTTAGGGTGTGTAAAAAATTGAGGTTTTTCCCTAATTCCTCCACCAGTGTGTATTTCCCTTCCGATATTTTTCTCTGTATGCTTTACACGTTCTCTCCTTTACTTTTTCACTTGTGAGCATAGATTACATTTCTCATTATTCAACTGAAAAGTATTCTTTCTATGATTGATGTAAGAGGGAATGAATGCCTTGTTTTGAACCCACACTTTGGAACTCTTCTTTTTGTGCTTGACCTCATATGTCTTGTCGCCTTTTGAGGAATTTCATTACAAAGTTTTTAAAACTACGATTGCATTCTTAGTGTTTGTTTGCATCCCTTTTGCATTCATCCTTCCATTAAGGAAATTTGCGTTCATTTAGTTTTCGTCTCAGAGTTTTCTTTTCGTTAAGATGCATTAGATCAAATTGCATTGAAAAGTATTTTTTGAGATCCATCATTGACCTTAGATTACATTGTTTAATGATTGAAAGCTAAAATTAGCATTGAGTGCATTCTCTTTCATTAAAATTATGCATTCAATAGATTCTCATTCATCGAAAAATGCATTGAGTGCATTCTTATTCTTAAAAAAAGAAAAAAAACGATTTTGCATAGATTACATTGCATAATTCACATCATTGAATGTTTTAGATTACTTTTGGATAGTGAAAGTCATCTCATTTGGAAAAGTTTCGTTTGTAGTATTGTTGTTTGTTGCATCATTGTTTGAGACTCTCCCCTTAACTAGATAGCATTCATCGAATTGAAAGATTTATTTTCTCATATAGTTGCATATAGGAGATTGTCAGATGACATGCAGTAGGGCCTTGAAACCAAGACATAATTCAAGATTAACTTTAAAATTTATTGAATTAAAATAAGGAAAAATTTGAACCTAACGAAACATTTCTAGTGGTCTAGGCTAGAGACGTGTTTCAGCATCTTAAAACCTAGCAGCTGTCGCTCACCTTTTGGCTTCAGACAGCGGTAGTACGAAATTGTGCTCCTCGTACCATCGCGTATATAAAGGGAGACCCTTCTAGGTTGCAATCCTTTTATCCATAGGAAGTCGAGTCTTCTGCTCTGTAACCGTGATACACCGAACACAACATTCGGGGAGACTACCTGCACGTACATCAAGTCCTTGGTCATTTTTATTTCATTTGATCACCAAGGTGTATATGGTAGTTCACGGAAACTTGGTACACCCTCTTGCTTAGAGTACCTGAGTAGTCATTTTTATATTTTCGTGACTCTTTAAAAAGAGAATATATCATCGAGCACTTGTCCTTTCACACTCGTTTCAACTTGAAAGTGATAGAGTCACATTTTTCCTGTTTCTCGAATCTTAAAATATGAAACAGAAGAGTTTTGTTTCAATGGCCTAAAAATTAACTGCCCACGAAATATTCCTGGTTAAATTTATCTTCCTTAGTGTTTTGTTTTACGGTTGTTTCCAATGGAAAATTTTCCGGAGTTTTCCAACCAAGGAATCCTCTCTGAGGGGAATCCTGGTCCTTTTCCTTCTTTTGGGAATGTTGGTGCTCCATATATGGCAACATTATCCCTGCCTAGGTTAATTGTTGGGTTGCCTGTTTGGTTATTCTCGACCTCTGTGGTCTCGAGTGTTCCGTCCACTGTACAACCATCCCCTCCACCTGAAAAACATCATGTTGATTCTAAGGTGGACATCTCTGCTTCTTCGCATGTTTCTTCGTCGTCATCTTCTACTTCGCCTGGTGAAAGTATGGGTTCTAGTAACCAGGTGGCTAAAAAGAAGAAGAATAATAAGACAAAGAAGAAGAATTCAGTTAAGAGAGAGGCCAGCTCTACGGCTATTGTAATTTGTGCCTAAGACACCTTCCATCGATAAACCATCCAACCTTCCACGGAAAGTCAAATTCCCTTACATGTTGTGCAAAGGTGACCACCGTCTTTGAGACAGCCCTGGAATTCCCAAGGTACTTGAAGCATGCTCCAACGACAATCCATTTTTGCCTTTGGCTTCTGGAAGTCATCTTTGTGGCACATCTTCGACTAGTGTTGATAAGACTCATAAGAAATAGGGTAAGATTACAAATCCATATAAGTTGTGGGAAGGGCATCATCCCATTCACCATTGTTTCTACATGGATGAAGCCAAGAGAGTGTTGGAAAACTCTACTGTTTCTGCACCCTGCCTTTCGGCTGGTTACTAGAAAATTTCTTTGAGTCCTCTGCTAGTTGATTCCACGATCAGTCAAGAGTCATCCTTGGTCGATCCCACTCCCTTGGAAATTCAAATTAACGAATCCGTTCCCAACCAACCATTGGTCGAGGAATCGGTCGATATGATCTCACCTGTCGTACATTAGGTATTTTCTGTCAAGTGTGGATCTCATCCCCCTCATGTTCTTCTTGTTTCTTCAGATTCCTCAGACTTGGAGAAATATTCTCCCATCCCTGTGGATCAAAAAGTCACTCCTCCTACTCCCATGCCTGTGGTCTAGGAAGATGCTCCTCTTGCTCCGATAACACTAGGGGATGACCATCTCGTTTCTATGGTACCCCCTCCAAGTAGTTTGATAGCTTCCTTCAATTGGAGTCGATTTTCAGGATACCACCTTCCTTCTTATGTGCCTTTTGAGATCACGGTACAGACCTTTGCTGTGGTCGTACCCAACACCATTATAGATGAAGGTGCACCCGTTAGTATTCTGTCTTAAACTACTTGGCAAGATTTTGGTTCTCCACCGCTTGTGCCTATTACGCAGAATTTGTTGGCTTTTAATAGAAGAACCAGTCAACCATTAGGGATCCTTCCGAAGTTGCCTATTACTTTGGGAGAAAAAACTGTCTATATAGATGTGATGGTTGTTCCAGGCCCCTTGAATTTTAATTTACCCTGGGGCACGAATATACTTATGTCATGGGAGCGCTTGTCTCTTCCCTCTTTCATGTGATTTGTTTTCCACATGAAGGTCGAATCATGACCACTGATAAGCTTTCATTCTTTGGTCCTGATGTGGCAGCTGGCCTGCTATCATCTCTTCCAGGTCTTTATCCGCCGGTTTTATCTTCCCCACCGCAGGTTAATTATGTGGCTACCTGCCCCATGCCAGCATTCAGTGATAGTGACGTCGTGCATTGTGTGCTGGGGGCATTGGGTCCTGATTTCTGAGATGTTTTTCTCCCATCCTGTGCAGAATTCTTGGATTCCATGACTTCTTATTCGACATGATAAGTTGTCGTCAGAGCATAGTTCGTTTTCTTGTGTCTAGCTCCTTAAAAAATGAAACAAGTTTGTCAGAGCATGGTTAATTTTCTTGTGTCAAGCTCCTTAAAAAATGAAACAAGCTCGTCTAAGGATGGTTCGTCTTCTATGTCAACCTCTTTAAAAAAAATGAATTAGGTTAGGAGGATAGTTCTTTTAATGTGTCAACCTCGTTAAAACAATGAAACACTTTCATGTTCAATTCGAGTCTTTGATCAGATCTCGTAAAATCCCAGTCGAGTCTTTCTCTTGATCTCGTAACTGAACCTTCACTCCCTCCATCTGTTTACTTAGGTGCATGGACTGAAGCTTGGGGGACATGTACCTCGAATTGAGTCACCATGTTAGGGGAATGCAAATCATTTCAAGCATAGTTTGTTTCCATTTCAAGCTTGTGTAAAAATGAAACTCGTTTCAAGTAGAGTTTCCAGATTTCAAGCTTGTGTAAAAATGAAACCATTCTTATTTTAACTCTCGTGATTGCCATTTTATCAGCCTATTTTTCCAGATGAACCTTGGTTTTCTCATTTTATCATCCCTATCTGCTTGGCCGATCATATTTTTCACTTGGTTGTTTTACCCATTCTTGAGGAACTGCTGCAATGAGTGGTCTTGTTAGCCAGCCTCTTGACCTTTACTTGTTCTGAGCAGTTCCATCATTACTAAAACTAGTAGCTACCCTTAATAACACTCGTTCCTCCAGGAGGAGTTATCTTTCAACTCTTTTCTAACTCTTAAAAATTGAAAATATTGCCGAGAATCTTGTCATTTTGAACTCGTTAAATGGTTGCGAAACAATATCTACCCAGTATACGTTTACCCCTTTTTCGGGATGGGATAGATTATTTACGAAAAAGGAATACCTTAGCCTATCGCGACTAAGAGGTTCTCACAAACACAGTTTTCTATCTTTTCGGACCTGTGAGACTACCTATGAAAAGGGACTGTTGGAGTTTTCTTTTCTGCCTTATTTTCAAACTCTCTAAACATGAAAATATGCCGAGTTCTTCTTTTGTCAGACTCGTTAAACCCTGATGACATCAAAAATCGTCAGCATGCCGTTAACCGAGTTCCTCCTTCTTTGGGCTCGTAAAATGTACTAGGTTGGATTTTTCCGAAGGACAAACTTATATGACAAGCATATGCTATCCTCTTCAAGCTTGTGTAAAAATAAATATGTACTCGCCAGAAATGGCAGGGGGAAAATGGAAGTTTTTCATCATTTGTGTCGACAGTATGTCACTCCTGAACATGAAAATTGTCTGCAATTCATGTCGGGTTGGGATATATTCACTTTGTCAATTTGCCTCCATGGGTTTGGGAAATCTGTTTGCCTCTCATTTGATTACAAATCTTGTCAACATGACCTCTGATCCTATTTGAGTCAAATGCTGCCAAATTCCAGAGTCGTGTCACCGATATGTTCAAGATAAAATAATTTTTTGGTTTGTACATTCTTGATCCTCTGTTTCAGTCTTGATTTACACTCATATTATCTTCTCTGTTGCGTGTCGACGATGTGGGATTCATTATGACCCTCCTTCGATGGATTGCTTCCTATCGACTTCAGCTCATTATCCGAGAAGTTGACCTAGAGACTCCTGTCTAGTACCTTAGAGCTTTCATGCCCTAATGGCAAGTTCTTTGAATTCGACGACAGGTTCACATCATCGGCCCTCGATCGGGTGATTTCACGGGTGTTCAACGTCAGCTCACTGTTCACATTCCATGGATTGTACTAGTTGTACCTTGAGAGCCATTGTCATTATGGGTGGTTTCTCTTGCACTTGTTAACGGTTCACATTATTGATCGGTAATCAAGTGATTTTCTAGCATGTTTGACTTCAACATGTCTATTCACATGTTGGAATTTGTACTTTGATCGGGTGGTGTTGGAGCGAAAGACCCTGGGCTTCGATCACAAAAGTACAGGTTTCGAGGAGTGATGAGTCATTCATGATTATATACATGATTCTTTAGATGGATGGCTATGACCATACCATGGGTCCTCTCATTTTTATCCTCTATATATGGATGGCTATGCCCATGCCGTGGATCTATTTCATACGATCCCTTCATTCAGATGGCTACGTCCATGCCGAGGATCCATTCACATGATCCTCTTCTTGATGGATAGTTGTGCCTATACCATGGATTCATGTATTTTCAACAGATATTTCAGTTATGTATATGTATCTATGCTTGATTTCCAGGTCTCCTGACAATAGCATCTGTTTCCTTGCACGTACTTGTAAAGAATTTCACACCTCACTCATGTTCAGACTTCATACTTTAGGGGGAATCTGTTACATAGCATTTTTTCACTGTCCCTGCAATCCCCATCTTGCCCATTGGAGGGTAATTTCTATGATCAATAAGCAATGTCATGCCTTGAAAATACCATCATTGCATCCCTTGCCATGAGGACAACATTCCTTCTGTTGACCATTTCTTGAGTAGACCACTAAAAACACCTGTTTTTTCCTTGGTGCGAGTAGCCAGTTACACTCCTGTGCCGAGCTGGAAAATTAACATTGAGCTCGTGCCAGTTGGCGCTCTGTCCCAGTTAAGCACCCGCGCCAAGTTTTTTATGGAATATTTTTTAAAAATAGAGGCAAATTTTATATTTCAACCACCTCGAGGATGAGTCATTGGGAGTGGTTGAACTGAAACAACCACAGACTCCCTCCTTTAGTTAGTAGTTTCCACCTCCCTTGGAACTCTCCTAAAGGATAGGACTCTCTCCCACTTTTGTAGGGATCCCAACCTCCTCCTCTCCTCTATAAATATAGCCATCTTCCATTGATGTGCTAGTTGATCAAATTGCTGAAAAGTTAGTATAGAGAAGAGAAGCAATTATAGCTTTGGGAGAATAGTGCAGAATTTGATTTTTTTGTGTGATTGGGAACATAGTGAGATCTTGGACCTTTGTGTGTGAGGGTGTTGCAAGCGTGCTTGGATACAAACCTGCCAAAGGAGAGCCTCAACATCAAGGCTTGGTTGTAAACTCCCCTTGTATTTATCATAATAAAATGCATCTGATGTTTATCTTCCACTCTTGTTTACATCTATAATGATATTTATAGAATTCCTTGATTAGTTAGATAGATTGTAATTGTTTTATGTTTGTCATGGTTTTACGCTTGTCGTGGTGTCTTGACTGTCTGTACAGGTAATCGAACATTGGTAACAGCGTGTATTGAGTTGGAGAAGAGTGATGGATCAAGAAGCTTCGACGGAAGACGAAAACATAGCATCAGGACAAGGTAGGTCATCTTCCTTACTCTGAATTTCATTTACAATCTAGGAAGGTAGATGTTAGTATGTTCCCGTAGTTTCTAGACCCACCCTAGGGCTAGAAGAATCGCCTCTGTCCACAGAGCGGATTTACCTGGACAACAAGAGGTTAACAAACCTAGCTCCTTCACACATGTCGTGCTCAAGAGGGGGGATGACTGCTTCTTTAGGAGTCTCCCATGCAACTAAGGAAATTAGCAGTATCAACCAGGAGTAGTAGAAATATTTTCCGTGATCCTAGGCCTCGTGCACATTATTGAGAAATTTGTCAACAAGGTACTGCGACCAGTTGAAATAGACTCCCTTTTCTCATCTTCCAATGAGTTGAATTACGTGGGTGGGGGTAGCCGTTGCCTGGCATTTGCGCATCAATTTTCATGAAAGAAGAAGGGTACCCATGAGCGTCCCTGGATTGTTGATTGTATCAATTTGAAATCCTCTCTTGTTGCAGGTGAAATGTTACCTTTCTCAGACATCTTCAGCAATCTGGTGCTCAAACTTCTTGCCAGTTCCTTCCTTAGGATCTAGCCCCTACATGGGAAGGCCATTTATTTGGTGAATTAAATTAGCATCAACCAGTATGCGGGCTTGGATCCATAAGCACCCATCATGAACGAGCACCAACAGCTAGAAAACAACCAGGCCGGTGATGTTGTATCGGTCAAAGTGGGGGATGTGCAGCAGGTTTAAGATCCCCGACTCGACCAATCCTTTTACCCACGCCATTGGCTCAACCTTTAGTACATTTCCATCTAGTACCTGTTCCAGGTATAGCTGTGGATCTAGTGAAGGGAAGGCATCTAGTTTGCCTAGATCACGATCATCAAATTTTATGAGGGGGAAGCCGCCAAACATATCTCCTTGCTGGGGCACTTCCTCTGGGACCAGAGGCATCTAAAGGTAGGCGCAGACGACATCAACATTCATGGGAGCGCGTGTTGCTGTCATGTGTGGCTTAACATAAGGTGGCAGCCAAGTCAACAGAGTCGCATGCATGCCTTCCTTTGTGAGGATCATTAGGCGCTTGGATGCATTAGGTGATCGTCCCTTAGACACTTTCTGAGGGGAACACACTGTTAGCCCCCTATGAATTTTTTGACAAGAAAACAGGGGGCTAAATTTTTTTTGAGCCTTCAAGGAATGCATTCCCTTTGAAAACACATCATCCTTGAAGCCTCCTTATGCCTTGGTCCTTTGATAAATCCTCACTGCTAATTCCATGAGAGAAGCCTCTCTATTTGTGAAGAGAATTCCCAAAAGGCCTTTTTCCTCTTATCTCATCCCCATTTGACCTCTGTTTACTTCCCTTTTTACTCCTCTCTTAATTCCTCATTAACCCCTTAAAATCACCCTAACTCCCCTTTAAGCCTTATAATACCTTTATTCGGCCTTAAATACTCTTTATTCCTTCTATCGATACCCCTTTTAAGCCTTAAAAAGCCCTCTTTTTGGCTTAAAATCATCCATTTGACATATGCTTGTTAAGCCCCTTTTGGCCAGCCCCCCTTTAACCACTTCCCCACGTAAACCAGCACCAAGACCAAGCGCCAAAGCATAAGGCGCTTATCGCAATCGCAAGCTTTCGGTGAGTGCATTCTTGTGTTACATGAAGAAATCCCGATGCGATTGGGTTTGGTCTATAGCCCCGCTCCGCTAAGATCTGAGTCGTCGATCTATGTAAGATCTGAAGGTCAACGCTTTTTCGTAATGTGCCCGTTCCCCCCGTTTACCCCTCCGATCGCATATCCACCGTCAATCTGATCCACAGATCGACAACCCAAATTGCATCCACCCCGGTGGTCCCCACGCCAAAGCACTATTCAAAACCGGCGGTTTCCATCGCACCGCCTTTGGAAGGAGGGCGATATTTTTTGTTTGGCATCGATGCCATTCACTAGAAGATACGTGGCTTCGAGCACTATTGAAAAACCACCCTCATCGTGCATTAACGTTCGACTGCAGAACCGACGCGATATTGTTGTCCACCGTCAGATCTATGGCTGCCCATCCGATGGCGTTCGCACCCCGAAGATGCGCGGGTGATAGTCAAGGCAAAGGGGACCCCTGGCCCACCATCTTTCGCCTTCCGATGCATTCTCAATCGTCGATCTCCTCCTGAGATTAGACGGCCCAGATTAAATCAATGCCCCACCGTTGACCGAGTCCCACCGCTAGAGCTCCATGTCACATGCCTTCACGGCATTTCCACCATTTATTTTGTGTTTCGCCCGATTTCCGAAACCCTTCATCGTGCATTTTCTGCCATCGATCATCGCCCGCATGTAGGATCGAACGGCTAGCATGTTTGCTCCACTATGCCTCCACTTGTCTAGCCCTCCACCATTGCATATTGACCATTTCCACCGTTTCACTGCATTTCTCCACCATCATCTGTTGCATCCACAGTTCCTCCAGGCCTCCACAACATTCCTTCCACCACCCCCTGGGTTTTATAATGGATTAATTCTTATTGTGCAGGGTTTACAGAGTGGATTTTTCACTCTACTTCAGTAATCACAGTCACCGTGATTCAAGAGCACAAAGAGGCCATTATAGCGGCCAAGTGAAGCAGCAGAGACAAGTCTGAGGGATTTAAGCCCGCAATTGAAGATTTAATGTGCTAATCCCACATTCAAAGGATTAAGGCGCCAGTTTGAAGACCAAAGAGTGCACCAACAAGTCATATCAATGCTACATAATAGCAGAACGCGTTTTCTCCAGGGGCACACCTTCTTACAGCGGTCTCCATGCCTCCTCGAGCCCAGAAACAGTTAATTACTCTGACAGAAACTTCTTAAAGACTCTCAGGACCGTAGTTATGGAAGCATGGAGACCTGAAGACCTTTCAGTCACCTTACAATCTTCAGAAGACAGAACAGAGGGTCTTGCAGCCAGAAAGTACTCCAAAGGAACATCAGAGGTCAAAGTCGACCTGACAGAGACTCCCAGACCATACTTGAAAGTACTTACAGTGATGCAGATTGCCATTAAGCAGAGTGGGCATGAACTCTTTCTCCACTTTGTCTTAATGAGATCCATTCAATGAATATCATCTACTCCTATTATTCTCTTCTCCTACAAGAATTCCCGGGAACACATTGTAAAGGGTTGTTGTTCGGTTGTTGCTGTTGTAGTTAGGGGGATTCATTTCAACTGTTAGAAAAGTCTTGGGAGGGAGTAGCAAAGTAGTTTGTAATGTAGCAGGCTGGGAGGAGAAAGTTTGGACTGTATCAGCCATTGAGTTCAGTGTATGTGACTAGTTTTGCATCGATTAATTAAGCAAATTTCACAGGATCCTGGTCTATTACTATTGGTGATGTTTTCTCTAACACTGTTTATTACATTTTTCATATTGTTCATTGGTCTTCTGGTATGCATCAGAAATATAGCATAGGATTTACCCTCGCATGGTACCCTATGTTTCTACTCTCCCTACCTTCAATGTTTTCCGCTGATTGTGAATCTACGAGTAAATTCATGTGGTTTAACCAGTGCAGCAGATGTTATTTCCTGCTAGCTGATGTGTGAAATCGGGGTTTGCTACTTGGATTTTTCTCGCTGGCGTCAAAGCATTGAAGGTTCAAAGTCCTTCTCTGATCTATAGACCTTGGCTCTGTTTAAACTTATCTCTATTTTTTCCTTTGGAGCGTGCTAAAGCAGACCTGGAGTTAAATGACCTCTGGTCTGATCTATAAGATGCCCTTTTGTCCCTCCATTGAAAGCTTCCTTTGAGTATGTCCAAGCATGTCTAGAGTTAAATGACCTCTGACCTGATCTATAGACAGAAAATGGGTTTCTTTCCTTCTTTCACCTTCTTTCCTTATTGTTTCATTCCATCATCTATCTAAAGATCCTTTAATATAGATGAATTTCCCTCTGAAAGCCCTGGCTAGTTATTTGCAAGTAATTCCCTTTCATGACTCCATAGCCCAATGGATGGCACCTTCCTAACCTATCCTCTTTTACCGAAACGTCCTACTGCTTTGCTCCTTTCCTTTCCATTACTTTCTCAGTCTATGATCTCATGACTCAACCCAGCAACCAACCAACCAAATAATTTCACACCCCCTTCGCGCTTCATACCTAGCCTAACATCTCATTTTGAGCTTCAAACATATATCATTCTTTATTCTTTTGGAGAGATCCCTCTCCGGATCCAGGAGGTCTAGATCCTAGGATCCCAAAGTGGTTTGATGTTGTCTTATCTTTTGGTATTTCCAAATCTGCCAAAACATAGGAACCCCAACACACACAATCAAAGGAGACATACAAGGCTTCCCGCCTACCGAATTTGCTTGTTTTACCTTCCCTTTTCCCTTCCGATTTGCTAGGGTAGAGACGACCTTCTCTGTTTCAGGGGTTACTTCAAGTACCTCATCAGATCCAATTTCCCCAGAAGTTGTGGTATTCAGAGGCTCATCAGGGTTTGTAGTGGTCATTCTCGTTCAGAATATGAATTATACATTGCTATTGTTTGAATTAGTAGCTCCCTCAGTCATGCGGATGGAAATTAGATAGACTAGACAATATTTACCCAGGTGGCCAAGGCGCGAGATTTTTGGGCAGCAAACCAATTCCTTGGGATTAGTAGTCTTCATCTTATAACCCATGAGGGTGGAAAATGGCCCATTTAGCCTTAATTGCATTTCATCATTACAGAAACGATAAAAAATCCTCGTAAATCACCACATTAATTGCCAATTACCCGCTCCATCTAATGGTAAGCGTGTTTTTCCATATTCATGCTCTGTTTCAACGACTAGTTTTTTCCACCGCGCGCAACCCCTACGCATGTATCACACCCACTTGCACCTCTAGTATTGCACATCCATCGCTCTTGTCTCTGTGTTCATGGCCAGACATGCGCAACATTCGTTATATAGCTAATCTGACCATATATTCATTTGATCGTCACCGAGGAGTCCCTATATGGTTTAAAACGACTCCCATTAACATATCCTGGTAGAATATTTCCACGCAATATGGCCAATCTGACCGCACCTCCATCGGTAATTTCCTTCACTATATATGGGCCCAACCATTGCTGATGGAACTTCCCGGGGTGTCGCACAAACTAGCTATCATAAATCAGTACCAATTCATCCTCCATAAATATATTATGTTGAACATGTCGATCATGACATGATTTTTCGCGAGCCTTCTGAACCTGCTGGTGAAACTGAGCAATAAACTTATCTTCTTCCAGGGCCACCAGCTGTGCCAAGCATTCCTCCATGGTGTCTGAGTCCACCATATTTTTGAAAGACAAAATGCGTAGACTGGGAACGATGTATTCCATATCCATGGTGACCACCTTCTCGTAGACCATTTTGAAGGGTGTTTTTCCCGTGAGTTTCTTACATGTAGTCCCATAGGCCTAGAGTAAAAAGGAGATGCACACGTACCAGTCGTTTTAGTCTGCATTGCAGGCCTTAGTGAGTGCATGTTCCAAAATTTTATTAAAGGATTCTACTGTCTCATTCGCTTGTGGATGATACAAGGTACTCTTTCCATGGTGAATTTGGAATTCCTTAGTCAGAGCCCTAATAGTTTCATTAAAAAAATGTGTACCTTTGTCACTCATCAGGATGTTGGAACACCCAAACTTGGTCAGAATATATTCGAAAATGAAGTGTGCAGCAGTATCCACAGTACAATCCTTGATGGCCTTAGCTTCTGCCCATCTGTTCACATAATCTGTGGCAGTGATGATATAGTGTGCTCCAGTATTTTTTCCTGAGGGATTAATGGATCTGACAAAATCAATGGACCATTTGTCGAACGCTTGTAGGGCCATTTGTGGTTGCAGGGGCATTTCATCCCGTCGTGAGGGCTTCCCGATTCGTTGGCATGCGTCATAGGTGTTAGGGTCCCGTGATTTGACAGATTAGTAAACCAAATGACAGGGTAACATCAGACCAGTCTTTGGAGTCCTAGGACCTAGCCTTCCTGGACCCAGAGAGGGTTCTCTCTATTAGATGTAAAGGATGTGTTCTTGTTTGCTTTAGATGGTTGATTTTAGGCTAGTTGTTAAGTGTAGGTTTTGTTGATTGTTTTTGGTTGGGTAAGATGAACAAGTAGTGTTGGAAATACTGAGAGGGGGGTGAATCAATATTTCTTTTCAATTGTTAATTTTACCAGTTAGATCACTTATATTAAGAACAAAAAATGAACAATGATGGAATAGATAATTTTATTAATTTCTTCTTTAAAATAAGTAAAGTACAATAATGATATAGGGCTCCAACCCTAGATGAAGACTCCAATCTTCGAGGCTCCAACCTGTATTGTGCCAAGCACCGACTTGGTATTTCCAAGGCTCCAACCTTGTCAATTCTAAGGCACCAACCTCAAGGGCTCCAACCCTATATCTAGTACAGGCTCCAATCTGGTCTCTTGATGACTCCTATCCTCTAGGGCTCCAACCCTATCTTCCAAGGCACCAACCTTGTCTCTATGAGGATCCAACCTCTAGGGAACCAACCCTCAACTTTAATTTTTCAAAATATGTTTTGGTTATTCTTCACGTCTCCCAATGTATTCTTCAATGAGCCCTGTCAATCCTTTGCAATGCCATCACTTAGTCTCTGCGTAACTTTATCAGTGACAACCTTGTCTTATCATGAAGGCGTCTCCACAACTCTTCATTTCACCCAAACAAAATCTTCAAGGTCACCTCATGATGGTTTCAGCAACACATCATGGTTTCCAATAATTTCTTTAAGAATCCTTCAAAGTGTCTTCAATATGTTGCCCCAAGAACTCTCCAAGGGCATCTGCAGCAATGCTCAAATGTTTCTTTTAGACTTGCACAAAAATTCTTCAAAGCTCCAAGATACTTCTTCCAAGATGCCTCAAGATGTCTTCACAATGGTTCCTCTAAATGCTTCACAATTTTTTCAACCAAGCGATGACTTCAATGGTTCTTCAAGGACTTCTATATAACAAAACTTATACTTTAATAATCTACCTTGATCCCAAAATATTGTCCTCAATAATTTGCTCTTCAAGACTTGCTTCAAGAACTCTTCAAAGCAATGTCTGATGTACTGCTCTCAAACAATGCTCAAATAAGCTATACTAAGATTAGCCTTCAAAGAAAGTCTTCACAAGTTCAAAAATAATCCTTCAATTTTCCATAATAAAAATGTTTCAAAGTAGCTGTCAACCCAAGTTTTCGCCTAGCTGCTTCTACGATAGTTTCAAGATGTCCACACCATACTGCTCTAAGGCTTATAGTTTTTGTCCAAAAAATGCCTTCAAGAATGCTCTAACAACTTGCTACAATAAGCCTTCAAAATATGCTTCAAGAGGTCACCAACTATGCTGGTCCTTTCCAAACAAGTTTTTAAAGTCTCTGACTTTAATACTCAAATCTCGATCAAGTTTCTAACAAGACTAAGTCTACTACAGCAACAAATTCCAACAATTGCTACAAGAAATTTTCAAGGTTGCTCCTTAAGTTTGCTGTCAAAGGTATCAGTAGGCTGCTCCAAAAAGTCTCCAATAGTCTGCCCTCAAAGGATGCTCAATTACCAACTACAGATTTCAATATATTATGATCAATCTGCAAGGTTGAACTTCAAAGGCACAAGTCTGAATTTCTCACAGATCTGAACTGCTGATATTTTCCACAAATCTACAAAAGAGGGTCTCCACAAAAGAGAGTATACACAGTTCTGAAGTATATTCTTATTCACCATAGGTCTGCAATCAAACTCACTATTTTTTTAAGACTTAATGCTGGTCCAAAACACCGAGCTTCCTTATGTCCACTTGTTTAAGGACTGTAACTATATATTGTTCTTGACCTAGAAGAATAGAGGAATCTTTGCCCCAAATTGTAATTTTTAGTCCTCCTCGACCTTTGTCCTGCTCTTGTGATTTCTCTATGAAATGATCACCGAATTTTTTATGGTGAAATGAAGTGTTGGGCGTTAATTTATACTAGATTTCAACCTTTAATAAAGAGACACGTCTCTTGGAGGGAGGTCGACATGAATGTCTGAGTGTAGGTCGGCTAGCCTTAAAAAATTATTATTTTTAAACTTAAAAAATCATTTTCTCACAAACCATTGGGAGTTTCAAGGCAAGTAAAGACTCATTAGAAAAGGAAAAATATACTCTACAAGATGGTATAGGATCCATTTTGAAAGGTTGCCTCTAAGGTGGTGAGTTTTTTTTTCTTTGCGACTGCCCTTGAATTATTTACTGCAGAAAAATATTAGGACAGTATGGCTTCTTTGCTTGGTTCTCCATTGTTTTTATTCTCCATTATTTGGCTTCTGCATCATCATAGAAACATGTAGGACATCCACATCATCATGATAATGTCTAGCAATGAGTGCATCACCCATGTCATCACATAATGGTGTAGTGATATGTTATAGTGCAACATTATTAGGAGATCTCCAAAATAGTCTTCCAACCCTCAAATGATCTCCAACCATGATCATCATATGTCATCATCAAGTATCAAAGTGTATGACATCATCACATGACATCAAGGGTTAATATCTAGATCATCAAGTGCATGCAACATTAGATCAAGGAATTCTTAGGGCTTCTTTCATTAGTGGTTTGACTTCTTCATGATTTGACATCTTCATTGATGGCATGACATCATCATCTTGAACCAGACATCTCAAGAAAATTGACATCTCGGTTAGTGCCATATTGACATCAATGCCAACCTTGACCAACAGGTAGAATAGGTGGAGTGAGAGGTCTTCAGATCATTGGGCTATGGAGTCTATAAAAGTCATGAATATCTCAACAAAGAGTTAGAGTGCATAACAGGTCAAATCTAGTGTGGTCAATGGATCCTTAGGGTTATGTGTGAAGTGAAATGGACATTAAGTTGGGGAAGACAAGATAGGGCAAAGGGCAGTGAAGTATCCTTTTTCATATACCCATAAACAAGAAGGTCTTAAATATGATAAGAAAAAGATACTAATCATGAGATAGGGCAAACCATTTACTCAATGACAATACTTAAACAAATAAATATCCAAGATAAACATTTCAATGAAACAAACAAAGAAAGAAAGCTTATATAACTTTAGTGATATCACCTTTAGAATTGGAAAACATATAAGATGACACAATAAATTTAATCAATGAAAGAGGGAACTCCTATACATTGTTGATCAAGCTACAAATAACTCTAAGGAAAACTGATAGGCATGGACAAAGGGAAAGATCAGAACAAGACCTCCTTAGCTTAACCTAACAAGTAATACTTCAAAGAGAGATTTCAAAAATAGAGTTTATATAGAATCAAATAAGCAGGGCTTGCCATGAATCGTATTTATAAACTAGAATATTAATCCATAGATGAAACAAACAAGCATAAGGAGGCTTAAGGAGCAGCTAAGAATTCCTTAAACACACCCAACAGAGGAAAGCATCGAGGCAATAGAAGGCAGGAGGTCTAAGGTGCTTCAAAGATAATTTCTTAACCTATACTTTTCTGTTCTACTACATATATAAGGATGAAACATAATGATAAAAAAGAAAGCATGAAAAAATTAGAGGCACATCACCATTAAATCAAGCTCATGGATCCTGCAAACAAGCTTCTCCATCATCAATCCAAGCAAACCATTCATAAACTCCACAACACCAATTTCTTCTCCAAGCTCATAAAAACCATGTATTTCTCTCAAATCTTATCAAATGCCAACATTTAAAATGAATCCCTCATGCTCTATTTAAGTCAGCAAAGGAGGGAAAAAACCATAGATAGGGTTGGAAAATGTCAAAATCACTCATAAATGTCATTAATGCCCAAGAGACCATGCAAGGCCCAAGGCACAAAATATCCCATGAAATAAATGCTAAAATAACTTCTTGCACCTAATTCTAGAGTGATTTGCCTCAAAAAATGCTAAAATATGATTTTACAATAAATGAGTGTGTTTTTTTGACTTTTGGCCAAAAACACACTACACAGTCCATTTGCACAGTGCCACCTCAGGCAGAAAATAGGTACTTTTTCAACCAAGTTTTGGACCCCTTCCCAATGTCGAATTTTTCTCCGTGATGGCTCGTTGGAAATCCTACTAAGTACTCTTTCAAGATATGCCTCTATTTTTCTGATTGGGCCCTTGTAACCTGTTCAAATATTTAATTTCCCAAGACTGCTATTAGCGTAGCGCCACCTCCAACAGAAAATAGGCTCTATTGCAGCCAATTTTTGGACCACTTTCCGATGTTGGATGTTTCTCTGTGATAGCTCGTTGGAAATCCTGATGAGTCTAATTTCCAAAAATACTCTTGGTTTTATAATCCAACCTCTATATCCTATCCAAAATTTCAAAATCCAAACACTGTTATTAGCGCAGCGCCAGGCTTGAAAAGGAGGCAGAATGGTGAAAATTTAGGTGTTTTTTGACCTTTTGAGGGGTCAAAATTGCTCCAATTGCTTTGAAATTTTGTGAGCATAGTGTAATAGTGATGAGAAATCCAAAAATACCAAGTTTTACTTCTGAGGATGCTCTAGGATTAGCGTAGCGCCAGTGGCGTTGCGCTAATGGGCCTCCAAAATCTCAAAAAACAAAAAACTTGTCCAAATTTCCTCAAATTTGGTGGATGCCTCCCTCATGGAGTTTGGGAGACCTATTGAGAAGCTTGGGCTATAACTCCAAGGTTTTCATGACATTTTTCCTCCTTTAGGGTTTCGACTTCAAGGAGGGCTTTCTTCAGTTTGGCACAAGCAAGTTTGTTTTCTTTGGTCATAATGCCTATTTATTCTTTCTTTGTAGATCAAGGTCCTTATTTGATTTTGTCTAGCTCTGGAGCTGAGGTGGAGGGCATGGTCCCTTGCCTTCTTTAGTCAATAAAACACAAGTCTAGGCCCTCTTTGGTATGCTGATGAAAAAAGAGTGAGTTTGGTCTTATTGGTGTCTTTATCATGGCTCTGATCCTTGCTGCTGTCATTAAGATTTTCATTTTCATCATTAGCATCATCAGTCATCACATTATTTGTTTCGTCACTGCCTTCTTGGTCTTTATTTGGGCTGCTTTCCTCTTCACTGTTATGATCCTCATTTTAATCATTACTCTCATTACTTTGCTCACTTGCTTCATCTGTATACATGTTGCCTTGTGCTTCATCATCATTTTTTCTTTCAGTTGACTTGCCTCATCATGGCCCTATTGGTCTTCAACATCATCACCATCCTCGTCTTTACTGTGGACTGATTTACTATCACCTTCACCCTTATTTTCATTTGATTCTTCATTTCTTCTTAGCTCCTTTGCGGGCTTTGGAGGAAAATTTATAAGGTAACCTTAAGCCTCAAAGAAAATTTTTGTTTTTTTGAGTTTTTCTACATTAGCACAGTGCCGGGCAGTCCTTCCCATGGATTGGCATAGCACCGGGCAGTCCTACCCATGGATTGGCGCAGCGCCGGGCAGTCCTTCCCATTGATTAGCACAATGCACTTATTTGCGCAGTGCCAAAAAAGGGTCAAATTGAAGACAAGTTTTGATGACCTTCCTGAAGTTGGGATTGGGCCTGTTATATCTAATTGGAAAGCTTAACCTGCCTACTTTCCAAATATACCATTTTTTCCCTGATTGGAGTTGATTTTCCTTGTCAAAAGTTGAGTTTCCCAAGACTGGACAAAAAGTGTTGAGTGATGGTGTAGAAATGCAAAGTGCTGGTGCAGAAAACTTTTGGAGGCCTTCATTAACTCCAAATTGAGCTCATGATAGCTCATTGGAAAGCCAGTCAAGTCTAGTTATCATTTGACCCATCAAGAAAGTCATTTTGACTCTCCATCTATGAGAAAAATGGATTTTCCCAAGGTCACTCCATCAGTGCAGAAATTCTCCTATGACACCTGTATTTTTGAAATTTCTCCCAAACCATGATACCTGTTTAAAAACTGGAGTTTTTTCTTCTTGGCCCTATGCTGGACAAAAACCTCTCTCACTGTTTCCAAATTCATCTCTGTTTTGTCAGAAATATATTTTTAAACAAAACTGGCCCTAGGTGTGGCAAATGACTTGGCCCTTGGAATGAATTCTTGGAAAATGATGGAGGAATGATGTTTATGATTTGGTATGGAATTATTCTTGCTGATATGATCTATCAAATGGATCCTTTTCCCTTATTCCTCCTTTCCATAGAAAACCCTAGCTTAGTTGGAAGAGGAAATTAGGGTTTGGTGTAGGGGATTTAGGACTGCCTTGTAGAGGGAGGGGAATGAAGGGGTTAACGGTTTTATAAATTCTTGGGGAAATTTTGGGGGATATGGATAGATGTTAGAGAGTATTGGAAAGTGGAATTTAAAGAATTGAGTGATGGGAGAGGGTCCAAAAGGGAAAAACATAGGCCTAGTCTTGAAAAGTGTCAAATTGTACCAATAGGCTAGGTTTTGTAGAAAAATGATGAGTTTGAGGGATAGAAGTGATGGGAAGTGTTTATGAAGGTATATTAAGGATAGGAGGAGGTGTAAGAGCATCAAGATACAAGCCTTGTTGATGTATTAACCATGGAGGTCATGAAACCAATAAAAATGCGCTCAAAAACCCTAGTTGGATAATGGAGTCATAGGCAAGGGACAAACAAAGTAATGAGATTATGGGTGTGAAAATGGGACAGAGATGAGAGGCACGAGTCCATGAGTGATCTTCCGTGAGTGATAGGATGACTATGACATGATAGAGTAGGGAGATATCGAAAATTTATCTTAAGGATAATGAAGGCGGTGAGATTTCTAGAACTCACAATATTCATGAATTTTGTTTCTAGAAATCTAGGACAAGCATTTAGTCATCTATGAAAAGAAAAAAATACTGATGACTAAAAACAAGCCCAGAAGTACGCATGAGCATCATTGTGCAATGTGGGCCACCATAGCCTGGCCCTTAATACTTTCTGCGCAGTAGCTTTACCTGTGTAATGTCTTCCTGCAACTCCCCCATGGGACTTGGCTAAGATAGCTTGTCTCTCATGTTCGAGTATGTACCTTCACAGTACCTTGTCCGCTCCCAGCTTGTAGAGTTTCCCCGCAATTATAGTAAAATCAGTTGCGCATGCGACCAGTTCCTTTTTCTGCGATACTAAATAGCCATCAGGGACCTTGCCCATGGTCAAGAAGTGGATAATATTGGAAAAGTGTTCATAAATTACCTTGATAGAAAACAACTGCACATCAGGTAATCTGCCTTCCAATTTAGTTGGATCTTCCCCATTTTCGATCCTGGACAAGTGATCCAGTCCGATGTTCAACCTCCCTGGTTTCACAATGACTTCAAAATCATACTCTTGAAACAACATCATCCACCGACAGATTTCCCCTCCAACCCAGGCTTATTAACCAGGTATTTTAAAGATGAATGATTTGTGAACATTTTGAAGTGTCCACCTAACAAATAGTGCCTATACTTTTGGAAGGTGTACACCATTGCCAACCCTTCACACTCCATGGTAGAATAGTTACGCTCTGCGTTTGAAATATTTCTACTAGCGAAGGCCATCGGGTGATCAATGTCTCCCCTTCTCCAGGCTGCGCTAAGAAAACTCCTAATGCGATCCCTGATGCGTCTACATGTACGTGGAATATATTTTCCTAGTCGGGGAATATAAGAATAGGTGTAGTCACCATATTTTCTTTTAATAGTTTGAATATTTTCTGACATTCATCATCCCAAAAGAACGAGACATCCTTCTTTAAAAATTTCTCATTGGAGCAGTGATCAAAGAGTACCCCTGAATAAAATTCCTATAATAACCTGTGTGGCTGAGGATGGAGCACAATTTTTTTTCAGTATTCGGAACTGCCAAATTGATGATAATTGCGATCTTAGTTGGGTCAAACATTAATCCCTGCTGACATACTACGTGTCCTAATAGGATCCTAAATGGGATATAGAATATGCATTTCTTGATGTTTAGCGAAATTTGGTGTTTCCTGCAGGCATCCAACATCATGTGCACGTTCGACACATGGTTCTTTACTAATCCAAAAATATTCCAATAGTCAAAGTAGACTTCTAGAAACTTGTGAATGAATTCTTTGAATACACAACACGTGAAAAGATGGTAGGGACATTATTTAGTCCAAATGGCATGACAGTGTATCGGAATGAATCCCACTCAGTTGCGAAGGTTGTCTTGCTACGATCTTCAGGTGTTATGAGGATCTAATGGTACCCCAAAAACCCACTAGTAAATGAGTATGCTCCCTGATCTCCCACGTTATCTAGGATCTCATTGGAGAACAGTGTAGGGAAAGGATCATGTACGCAAGCATCATTTAACTTGTGCAGATCTACGCAGATCCTTATCTCTGCTTTAGCATTTTTTTCCTAGACCACCATAGGGCTTACCCAAGCTGATTGCTCTACTGGTTCAATAATACCTGTGGCCACCATTTTCTTAATTTCCTCCTTAAATTTTTGTTTGTACTTCGAGTTTAGGTAATAGGGTCGTTGTTTGACCGGTTGCGCATCTGGCTTCAATGTAATCCTCATGGCTCCCATATCCCCTATGACCCCCTTGAGTTTAGAGAACTTATTAGGGAATAGATCATGATATTCGGTTAGCAATTCTGCGATCTTTCCCACCGTGCCCTCATCCCAGTAATCCCCAATCTTGGCCATCTTGGGTTGTTCTTCCGTGCCAATATTGACTTCCTTTAGTTTCAAAGGCTTGGTGACATCAATTTCTTGCAGCAACGGACCTACAACAACACATTATCCTTCTGACTCTGCGATAGTGATATTCCATGGATCCTCATCACAATCTTCTATTGACAAATTTCTGCAGTTTATAATGTCCTGTATTTGTGCATACCAGGCTGGTGCAATATGTTCCGGCTTAGGGAGGGAATCTTTGAAGACCAGAGCATCTATATCTTGCAGGGCTTCATCGATTTGCTCAGTTCCTCCTATCAATCCAAACATCATTATAAAATCCTCAGCCATCATACCCAGTGCCGGGTATGTTGGTGTAATTCCGCATCTAAATACCAAGTGGTAGGGATTGGTCCCAACGTGTGAAAAAACCTATGGACCCATTCACTCCAGGTGTTTCCCTTCCATACTTCCATCCAGGAAGCCAAGTGCATGTGT
Organism: Pinus albicaulis; assembly: GCA_034641835.2. Classification (NCBI taxonomy): domain Eukaryota; kingdom Viridiplantae; phylum Streptophyta; class Pinopsida; order Pinales; family Pinaceae; genus Pinus; species Pinus albicaulis. The sequence goes on along the minus strand of CM076576.1, from coordinate 6,511,525 downwards.
GAATCCCCTTTCCCCGAGAAGAGTTCCATCGACAGTTTTACTGGTGGGTCAAATCATAAAATCATCATACTTCGGTATTCCCCCTAGTCCTGAAAGGCTCCCTTATGGGTTTTCCACCAGCGTGCAAGGCTTGTGCGCATGGTTAATTCAATGGCCCAGAATATTCGTTCCTCAGGGATGGTTGCTTCAATATCTTTGAGGAAATCCTTCACATACCAGAGCCATCAAAGTAGGGTAGTTCTCTTACCTCTGAGGAGATGCATTGAAATATTTTTGTGACCTTGAGACACCTCAGCACAAATACGTCATGCAACCAATTATGCCAATTTTCTATCTCTCCATATGAGTCAGATAATCTTTCACTGTCTTTTTCCCAACATAACATGCCGTCAGTCGTGGGGTTTATCTAGTTGTTGTCTCGGGTGGTCAACTTGTATATGTGATTAACATCCTCTTCCTCCCATATTGATTTGATGTACTGCTTCCCTTCTGCTGGATCTAATAGAACTATCACCATTTTTCATTCACCTTCAAAGGGCATGATCCTTTTTAAATTGATGATACCTCTTGTTATCACAAAATTGGATCTGATAGGCTGCTTAATCAGTCAAATTCTTGTAACTATTTCAAACCTAATCTTTTGACTGAGGCTTAGCATCCTCAACCTAGGAGGGCTCTCTCAAGGGTTATTGATATGGAATAAAGATATATATAGATGGCTAAATCTATGAACTAAGTCTTGATTTTATATATTTTCAAGTGAAAAGATGAAGGATAATGCTACCATTGGGCTTATGGATTCAACAAATCAGTAGGTTCAGTGGCAAGGTTTCTTGACATGGAAGCTGAGGCAAATAGGGGTATTTAACAAAGACAATTCACTCAAGAACATAGGTCAACAAAGTAATTTCATTACTAAAGGAAGTCAGAGCATAGAATTATGAATTCTGAGTAATAGCAATTTGTTGAAGCCTCGAAAATCGTTGCTTCAAACATTGGGAGAAAACCACCCGGTTGGGAACTTAGGACAGCTCCTTTTCTGTTTGGTGTGGTGGCTCCTGTTAGTGTCAGCCTTTTCAGCCTTCCTCCAGTGATCAAAATTTCTCTTACAAAGTGATTTTAAGGTTTCAAGGTCAAATTTTGTCATTTCAGTGAGTCTTCAAGCAAAATTTGGTCACTAGGTATTAGGTCTAGGGTTTATTTTCACTCTTTTCAAAGTTGTCCAAAGGTCGGTCCTTGTCACCATTCAGCTGAGTGTACCATCATTCAGAGGGTTTTCATCATCATTTCAGTTTCCACTGGGTCATTTTACACCTTGTTCATGCTTCAGTTGTGTCTAGGTAAGGTTCATTTCCCTCTCCTACGGTTTTGAAGGTAATTTCTCTTGGATGGTCAACTCATCAGAAAAACTTGTATCCTAATGTTCATAAGCCTTCCCCTATCCTTAATGTACCTTATTAAACACTTCCCATCACTAAGATCCCCCAAATTCCTCATTTTTGCACAAACCCTAGTTTCCTTCTACAACTTGGCAATTTTCTAGACTAGGCTTGTGTTTTGCCCTTTTGGACCCCTTCCCCTCACTCAATCTCTAAAATTACACTTTCCCCTACTTCCTAACATCCCTCCCTACTTCTAAAAATTTTCTCAAGAATTTATAAGCCCCTTATCCTCTTCATTTCGCTTCATTTCGACAAATCCCTTGTTCCACACATCGGGATAGGTTTCACTAAAATGATTTTTATGAGCAATAAAAGATGAATTTTGGAAAACTAAGAGAGGTTTTTGTCCAAAACATGCCAAATAAGAAAAAAATCCTTCACTTTTTACACAGGTATCATGGTTTTAGAGAAATTTCAAAAATACCGTTGCCTCAGGAGAATTGATGCACCTCTGAAGTGACCTTGGGAAAAACAAGATTTATCCTAGCTTGGTTGCCTAAATGACTTTATTGATGAGTCAAATGATAACTAGACAAAAATATACTTCCAATGAGCTATCATGAGCTCAAGTTGGAGTTTAGGAAGACCTTCAAAAGTTGACTGCAACAGCACTCTGCCGTGAGGCAGCCTCATTCTGCTCATTTTAACCAGTATTGGGAGATTTGATTTTTGACAGAGTAAATGAACTCAAAATTGAAAAATTACACTTGATTTGGAAATTAGACTCAAATATCTTTCCAAAGAGCTATCACACGCCCAATTTGGACATCGGGAAGGCCTCCAAAATCCTCCTGCAAAATGCGCTATTTATGACGCGACGCGTTGGGCTGGTGCGCGACACATTGGGAAGATTTCTGCAGTGTAAATTAACACTGGTGCGGCGCATCCGGCCTGCGCGGCGCGTTGGGCTGGGGTGCGGCGCACAGGGCCGAAAAGGCAAAATTTCACCTTTTCTTCACAAAAATTAAATTGGCTCCACCTTATTTGCTCCGTGTAAGTGTAAATCATCTTGCTATTACCTTTGGTCAATGTTTGGAATTGTTTGAAGATTGGTTGTAAGAGTTCGAAATGTTGAAAAACATAAACCCTACTCTCTCTTGTTAAAATGGCTCTTATAGGGTTTGAAATTTGAGTCTTAAAGTTCTATCTTGGTGCCAAAATACTCCATTTCCTACTTGTGATTCCTTTCCCTTCACTATAATCCTATTATCATTATCAATCCCTTATTCCCTCACATTATACCATCCCTTCCCTATTCCCTAATAAAACCACTCATATCACTTATGCCCATTTGTCTCTATCCCTCAAATCCTTTCATGCCCTATCATTATCCCTTTCCTCATATCGCTTATAAAATTCCCTAAATCCCAAACATCCAAGTAGCTGTCCCATTGTCTCTACATTGTCAAAATCAGAAGTTTTAAAGGGGCAAATTTCACTTGGTTGCAGTCCACTGTCTACAGTGCCTTAGTTACCACAGTCCCTTCCCATGTGACACATGTTTTGGCGATTGGAGACAAAGACACCAAGGTATCATTTTTTATTTTCAACAAACCAAACATACACTTGTCATACACATTGCAACACCATGACGGACACCGACACATCCAATGAACAAGACAGTGACTTTACCAATGAACTGCATATACCAGGAGGGTACTGAGGAGGCGAAAAACGCATGATCGACTCCGAATCTTGGCCGATTCTTCTTTGGCTGAGCATGATACTTGATGGGGGACCTTCAGTCCAAATTTCAACAAATTTGGAGAAAATTTTGTCATTTTGAAAATTTTGGTTGCAAAACAGGTTTTTCTGCCCGACGCGTCGTGCCACTCGATGCGCGCTTACGTTTGAGAGATCTTCTGGAGGAAAAATAGATATTTTTGAGTTTTTTATGATAAATTGTGCATGCTCAGGAATGGCTGAGAGATTTCATCAAGTTCTGGGTGGTTTAGAGCGTCAAAAACACCTTGAAAATGGCCTTTCTGCCACCTTTTGCACACACAGGAACTAGTCTTGGGAGATTGAACTTTTGGAGGGGAAAATGACATCCAAATCCAAAATTTCCACTTGTTTTGGATAGCAGACAGGTAGGGATTTCTAACGAGCTATCATGAGCTCAATTTGGACTTCGGGGAGTGCCTCAAAAACAGGCTTAAAGTGGCGCAACGCATTGAGTTTTTGGGCACGACGCATAGAGAAATTTGGCCTCATTTTGACTATTCAGCTCAGAAATTCGCCCAGTTTTGACTAGTTTTGCTTTTGATGTAACTATTGATCTATATTGATTTAATTTGATGATCATGATGTAATTTTGGCTCATATTTACTTGTTCTAGAGGATTCATTCACTAAAAAGTGAAAATTAAGTGAATGGATCAGTTTCCTAGCATATAGAGGCAAGTTGTTTGCTTGCTTAGATTTTAGTTCTATGTTTAGAATTGGTTGAAACAGCTCCTAGAAGGATGAGCTCGACCCCTAGAGGCATGGGAAGGGGTTATACTTGTCTATATATTGTATTTTCTGAGACATCTTCATGTTTGGACTCTTGGGAATAGTTTGGCACCTCATTGTATATTCATTTCAGTATTTTTGGCAAAGGAAAGACCAGAGTTTTGCAGCACTTGTTGGGATCCTTGTGGCTCTGAGTTTTGATGATGTTTTTCTTCATGTATCTGTAAGTTTCATTGATGTTTATGTATGCCATTTCCCTTCTCTTTTCTTCTGAATTAAACAAATGAGTAACTAAGGTAGAATTCATTAGTTTGTTGGTGCTTTGCCTTAAAATTTTGTTTAGTTTTATATGTTTTCGTCAGTTTGAAGAGGATCCTTGCTCTCTCTTTCCCTCTTTATCTCCTCAGCAGTATTTTCCATCCATTCATTGAATATAAGACATCAAAGTCATTGCCTACCCTGCCCCAACTTGAACTCTGCAAGAATTTGGCCTCATCCCCAAGCCCAAAATTGCCTTTCCCTTTTTCCAACAAAAAACCCCTAAAAATCATTTCAAACTCCTTGATTAATATAACTAGCCTAAAATTAGCACTCATTTCAGTCATCTCAAGGCCTATTGATACATTTTTCCTGAGATTGACTTGGAGAGAGCCCTCTCATGTTCTGGTAGGGCTAGCTACCAGACTGAGCGTGGTTTGGTGTTACCCTGAACTCACCTTCCTTCAGCCTGAGGTGGATTAGGAAATAACAACTCCGACTGGATTGATAGGACCGGTTTCCTAATAGCTTAAATGGGTAGGTGATGGAATGATTGGATGAATGGAAAATGGGACTAAAATAACTTAAATAATCTATCTAATTTAATCTAGAACTTTTAAATAATTCTAAAACTAACCTGAGTATCAAATATGAATACAACTTTAAAATCGTTTCAATCAAATCAATAACCATGAAAATGTATTATAGTTTAATTGAAATATGCATTAAAAAATAAAGATAACTCTATTTAAGAATTTAAACAGAGTTATAATAACACATTGCATTCATCATTTTATATATCATTTGCATATACTGAAAGAGACGAATATTTCTACACACTCAGAAATGATATGTATAAAGAAATATTGTAAAACAAGTACATATAAATGATAGCAATTTTTAAAGAGAATATCTCATAACATAAGAAAATTAGCAGTGAATAGATAGAAATACCATATCCATCTTGATACTTTTCCCGATGCAATTCGATATCCAAATCCAGCACTTCAATGTAAAACAGACTCCAAGATACAGAAATGCAATTCTTAAAGACAATCTTCCATAGAACCACCGGATGTGATCCTTTATAAAAATATAATAATCAATGGAGTACAGAAATGTAACATCCAAGTCAAATATATTACAAATTCAGGACCCCTTTCTAAATGCATGAAAGGGGTTTAAATAGGGACTTAAAAATAAAACGAAATAACTAAAACTGCTGCTACAATCTATCTCATTGGAAATCTGTAAACAAAATTGCGATATTGAAGAGAAATCGATTCATTGATTATCTCATGCGTTCAATGTGCCCAGATGGAAAATTTTGAGCATATCTTTCACTTCTGTTGGATGACTTAGCCTTGAATGTAACTGCCCAGTATACGTAGCATCAGAGAATTCAAGAATGATACAATTAATAACATTTGAAAAGAATTTGATGGCGAATTGTTGACTTTGTGGCTTGATTAGGTAAGTTCACATAATATCCCATGAAATTCCTTGAAGTTTTCTAATCTGTTGATTCTTATTGATTATCTCTTCCTTCCACCTGGAATCAGCTTCTTTTACCTTTGTTAATTTGCCTGGGGTACAATTTGAGATCAAATTAGTGGTATACAAGCTGTCATTAATCAACTGTGTTGTATTATTCATCATACTTTTAGCTCTTGATATGGCTCTTTCTGATTTCATCAACTGCTGTTCCCATTCTACAAATAAAATTTCCTTGTGTCTCTCCTCAATTCTGGGAATATTAGCTTTTCTTCCCTGCTCTGTATCCTGCCATGAAACGAATTCAGAATTTTTTCATCAGCATCATCAATTTCTTGCCTGAGAATGACTGCTTCATCTATCAAAGATGATGTTATTTTGCACAAGGGCTCAGCTTGTGCCAACTTTAGACAAAATTCATTTAACTGTTGAGATAACATTTTTTTCATTTCAAGGGATTCACTTTTGAATTGATCTAATTTAGGGTAATCCTTGAACTTGTCCAATGTTGATTGGAATATTTTCTCTTGTTCAATCTTTGCATTTTTCTCATTTTGCAGAAGATTTTGTAACTTTTCTACCTCTTGACTCAACTGCTGTTTTTTGTTCAAGGCTTGTTCATCAATATTCTTCTTTTCAATACTAAGCTGCTCTTCCAGCTGTTTAGATCTGAACCCCTCATCTTGCAATTGTTTTTCCAACTGAACAAGCTTTTGCTGATTCTCTGTGGCCTGTTCCTCCAACAAAGCTATCTGTAAGTCTTTTTGTTTCATCAATTGGGAGACTTCAGAAGCTTTGTATATAGTTGCAGCACTATAGGCACCTACGTATTGAGATAATTTGGTGAGATCCTCCGACGGATTCACCTCAACATTTTTATAAAAAATATTGGTAAATTCCACTTGTGATGTTGAAAGTGGATCCTGGTTAGTTCTTCTCCTCTTCCTCTACTTTCTAATAACAACCCTATGCTTAGGACTGTAAAATATGTCTAGAGGAGGAATTTCTTCTAATTTCAACATAATTTCACCTGTAGGATGTTCAGGAATAACTTCCATATCTTGATCTTCCAAAACTTTAACTTGGGGATTATTTTGTTGTCCAATTTGCTGAGAAAATTGCTCATATTGGCTCCGCAAATGGGAAGAAACTATAAGTTCAACAGATTCTACTACTTTTTCAGTAGTTTCTTCTCCTCCAAGTTGAGAATCTGGATTATTGCTCATATCTCTTTTTACTGCTTATACAATAACCTTACTGCCTGTGTCTTCTTTCTCAGTATGCACATTGGTCTCAGTACCTGTGATTCCTTTGCTGTCTGAGCTGTAGATTGTTGATCAATATGTAAATTGAGTTTACCATTAGTATTCTCTTTTTGCAAATCAGGTTTGTCGTTAGTGTTTTCTTTCTGCACAACATGCTTAGTTCCTGTGACTTCCTTCTGTGTCTGTACATTGACTCTGCTGGTAGATGTTTCTTTAGCTTCTTTGTCAGATGCATCCTCTTTTTCCTTTTGCTGTGTTTCATACTCTTGCACAGAAATTCTTAATTGATCTAGAGGAGCTTTGAGTAGTCTCTGGCTTCTAAATAACATGAATTTATTCATCTCTTCAGTCTGAAATTTAGACTTGGGACAAATTATCAGCAGAAATAAACAAATCATCAAACTCATTTGGTTCATGCTCAAATCGAGTGATTGAAACTGAAGTGGTGAAATCAAACGCCAATTTCTTTGGGTCATATTGCCTACCTGGGACTGTAGAGAGTTTAATATCTCTTATCTTGATGACCTCCTTCTCAGCATGTGTGAAGTTATTGAGAGTATAATCCCCACAGTGGAAGAGAAAAGTAGGCCACATCAACTTTTTATTATTCTTCAAAGACCTGGACATGCCTTCTACTGTTAACTGATAGGAAATATCTTGTGCTAATAGTTTATCGGGAACATACAAAGGCAGAATATGGGGCTCTACAATGCTCCCGAAGACTCTGATATAAGTAAATATTTCTTCTCCGAACCAGTCCCCAATCAAGGATATATCAATTTTAGCTTTTTCAGAAAGCCTGTGAGGGAATTGGTTAAAAATGGTTTGATAAACAGGGATGAGGAAACCATGAAAAATTATATAAACATGCTTTTTAAAATGAACTTTCCAAAAGAATTTATGATATATATGAATAGGATTAGGATCTTTGGGGGTCCATTTCCATCCTAACATGGTAAATTCAGAGTTGAAACACAAGGCATATAGAATATAGGCACAAAAGTAAAATGGGGTTGTGTTTCCTGTGTCCTTGTCCTTTCTATACTTGAGGATTCAATTGGTTATGAAAGGATGACAACCCAGTCCATGATTTCAGAATTTACAGCAGAATGGATTAAAGGTACCATTTGTATCAAAAACCTAGCTGAATTATCATTTCCAAATAGCCTACACATCATTGCGGAGGCGTAACAGTATGGAGGCGAAAGGGACTCCATAGAGTACATACCTGATGCCTTGTTTTTGTGCTTCTCTGGAGCTCTTCTCCATTCTCTGATTGGCTCCGACTAATTTTCATTATTTGCAGCAAATTCCTTGATGAAGGCTTTGTTGTAGATTTTTTGCAGGTCTGGAAGGTGGTACATTGCTGTAATTTTCTCTGCTTTAAATGACCCAAATGTTTTCCCAGTAGCTGAAAAACGTCCTATTTCTGATGGTCACATTGTCAATTACCCACTGAATCACATCATAGTAAGGGAAAATGTTTGCCCGAGCTGCAATTCGGTGCAAGAATGAATTCGAAAGTGCTTGAAGAGAATTTTTTGAATCGGACTCTGAGTCATCTTCATCACGAACTGTTGCCTTAGCCACAGTGACCTTAGGGTTTTCCCTTTCAATCAAGTTATATACTTCTTCCCAAGAGATTTTTCCAAGACCTAGGCACGATGTGTCTATAACCACCTTAATTCTGGCTGGTTTCTCTTTAGGTACCATGGTGAAAACAGGGGTCTTTGCAGAGACAGTGTCCTTTGCTTTCCTATATCTCTTAGACATTTCATTGTCTGGTAACGTTTCCCTTGCTCAGCGAATGAAAGGATTGGGTGTTCTGCAATGGAGAAAAAGCTTTCAGACGTCGTAAAAAGATAATAAAGAGAACAACTATATGAAAGATATATTCTTTGATTTCCATTAATTAACTCCGTATTTTAAACTTAAATTCTCTCTTTAGAAGTCACACTCAATGTATTCGAAATATAATCAATAACCATCATTCATTTGATTTTCAATTAATAATAAATGTACAATCGGAGATCGGCGGTTTTGAAGTGAGAATATAAAACTTTCCCTTTGAATCATGCGATTGCGACGAATAAATAACATATACGCGATGTAAAATATAAAGATTAAGTATTAATCGCATCGGGGATTTTCAAGAGGGACAACAAATAAGATTTCATAATCTCCGCCGATTTTCGATTGCGATGAGGGTGTATTGCATCGGGATTTTAGTATCATGAGTGAATATAATGTTTGTTCCTCCAAAATGCGATTGCGATCAATCGCATCGCATTGGAGTTTTGCAAATGACCGAATGAAGAGTTTTCATTTTCGTTTTGCGATTTGTGATTTGCGATGAGGCCCATCGCATCATAGATTATAAAACACGTGCATATTATATTACTCTTCCGAAATGCGATTGCGATCAATCGCATCACATCGAAGTTTTATAGAACAAATGTGAAAGCTTAAAACTATTGTGATTTGCGATTGCAATTGGTTGAATCACATCAGAGTTTTTCAAAAACAAATATACAACTTAAGGATATTTGCAATTTGCGATTGCGATTACTGTATCACATCGGACTTTGTTCCAATTGAATACTTTCATGTATTATGTTAATGTGATAAATTCTTTATATCTCATCGGATCGGAAATTTTTCAATGTTGCATTTGTTTATATACACTTGCTATTAAAGATATGCAATATATGCCCTTTTAACAATGAACCTTTATTGTTTTATTTCAAAATGATCGGATTTCATCTAAATATTTTATTCCTATAAAAAAATAAAAGGGGACCTATTTCTAAATGAAATTTATTCTAAAAATTTTAAATGGGGAGGGTTGTTGTACCGTACAACACAATGTAATCTACTGCTAGTGGTTCAAAGGCGATTCACTCATAAAACACAGAAAAACACAGTCATCTCATTACATTCAGAGCATAGGGTTATGAATTTTAAGTAATAGCAATGAGATCTACTGAAAGTAGTTAAACATAATATTTATATCAATAAAACATTAAAACCCCATGATAATCTCAAGTCTGTCAAGAAGAAAACCTCTCTACTAATCACAGTCAATTACATAAAGCAGTAGCTTTGCCAAAAAGTCTCCAAACCTTTACAAATTCAACCTCTTGGTCTTTAATATAAATCTTACAACATGGGATGATCTGACTCTAGGCTAGATACATTGAATTTATAACTACTGACACCTTTCATAACCATAAGACATGGAATTTATTAAGAAAAGACACCTAATCTACTTAACAATCCTATTCCAAAAAGGACTCAAACTGCTTATTGCTATCTATAACAACCTTATCTACTTAAATTTACATCATTTCCAAGTGTATCATCACATGGTCGAATTTGGATGATGGGCTTCATTTCTTCATGACCACTTTGCCGACCTCCATAAAAATAGGAAACAGTACCCTGTTTTCTAGGCGTAAGACCTTTTGCATTTTTTGAAAATTATGACCATCATTTACTCTTCATTTCATGGTCCTTTTTTTTTTGAATTTGGCTTCACACATCCCATAACCCATCCCTAGCCTTCAGCTATTTAAAACCTCTTTAAAAACTGCTCAAAATGCTCTAATGTCCTGCGCTACGAAAACACATCAGTTTCATAGCGCTGCCATTTCAAGTATTTATCCTCCAAGAACTCAATTCTTTCCTCTGCATCATTTTAATTACCCTTTAATACATATTCCATAGCAAATCAGTTCTTAACTCAGTCTTCAACCCTTTAAAATATGATCAAAATAAGCAAGAAAAGCAGCTACATCAGTTTCGTAGCACTTTTCTGCTTTTTTACAGTGAATGCGCTATGAAACTGCTGAGTATGCAGATTCTTTCATAAATTTGTCAAATGAAAAGTGTGGTTGCCTAAAAAATCAAAATATAACCTGTCCTCATCATCTAAAAACCATACAAACCATAAACCAACTTCATTTTAGCTTCCTTGAGGCATTTCTTGCAGATTTCTCCTATTTTTTTCCTGAAAAATAGGTCTTGGGAGAAAGCCTATATATCCTAATCCATGATGTAGGTTCAGGAAATGAAGGAGGTTTTTGTAGAAAATTATTTCTTGAATAAAAACCTTTATTTGTTTTTTGAAACACATCTGCTGCTGTCTAGAAACCGCCTTTGAAAAACATGTGTAAAATAAGAAAACTCTATTTTCTGAAAATATGGCTTCAAATAAAGCCTTGTATCTCCCAACTGATAACACCTGTGAGAAACGTGATAGAGGTTATTGTTATTTGAATTTTTTTTGAAAATAAACTCTCTTGGCTTCTTAAAATACCTTTCTATTTTCTCATAAACCTCCTTTGAAGTCGACTGCTCAAAACTAGAAAACAGAGTTTTGCTTGGCATATTTCGCTATGAAACTTTCAGCAGTTACGTAGCACTTTCTGCCTTTTTTACACTAAATGTGCTACGAAAGTAGGGATTCTTAGCTTATTAGGTAGTTTTAGCACAAAAAATTTAGGAAATGAAATGAATCCTAAAATGATGAATGATTTGACATGAAGGACTTTAAAAATGAGTTTGTTTAAACCTTAGGGTAGGATCAAACTATAAAAAATTTAATGCTTCCCTTGGTCAATTTTAAATGAATCTTAAAACCCTATTTTGACCCATGAACATAAGTAATCTTGTAAAAATGATGTTTTGAATTTTTTGAGCGATAACACCTCCCATGTCAATAGCCAAATCCAAGCCTAAGAGTGCAGGGTAAGGGTCCGCGTCATCCATTATTTGAATTACCTCAAAATCAGTGTAAAGTTTAACACCCACAATATCTACCACCACCTTAATCAATTGTCCCAGTGGGATAATCTTCTGCTGATTAACCATCCATAGCTGAATAGTCGACCATTCCATCTTAGGTTCCCCCATTCTTTGCCAGGTCTGCTTGGGTAGGACATTTGTGTCTGATCCTAAATCAAGGATGATTTGATCCATTTCATAGTCTCCAATATGCACAGTCATGTGCATTTTCTGTCTTGTCCTTTTCTTGTTTTTGTATAGCTTTCTCACATTTTTAACCTCTGGCTGTAAAGCAATCTTTTCAGCGCAACTATCTATTAATTCTTGGAGATTCTCTATGACCTTCTGGTTGTGCAGCAGCTTCATACATGCCTGGAGAAATGGTTTAACTGCTTTGTCTGCTTTTGGATCTACCATAGTAGGTAATTTTTCTTCAGTCATCTCCCTCTGAACTTATATGAATGTTTCTTTCTCCTTTTTCAGATCTAAGATTTCCATTTTTTCCCCAGCTTTCTAGATTAGTGGTTTATCTGCAGCCTTTTCTTCAGCTCCCTCAGTGGCAATGCCACTACGCGTGATCACATTGATACACGTTCCATCGTCTCGTGGTTCTACCTTAACCCTTTGCACATTCTGCGTAGGCTTCTGTTGTTTCTCCTGCATTTTTTCTATTAGTATAGGGAAATCTTCAATGACGTGATCGAACTTCCTGCAATATCTACAGGACTGGCGCACAGGGTTCGGGAAATATCATGCAAAATGTCCTACATATCCACAGTTATAACATATCAACTGTCCTCGTCCTCAACCTGCACTCCCCCCTCTCCCTCCTCCCCTTCCTCTTGCAGGAGATCCTCCCCGTCCATAAGGAGACAATGGTGATGAGGGGTCCACTTGCATCCTGTATAAGTTGCCCCTATCTACCATGAGGTCGAGTGTTCGGTAGTTTTTCTCGTCATGACCCACAAATGAGAAGAACCTACACCACTGTTGTTTCAATTCTGGAACATAAGCACCCAATCATGGGAATTGATCTGTATCATGTCTTCCTTCTACCCGATAGTTAGCATACCATAGCATAGGACTGTTAGGACTAGCCATTTCCCTAGGTCGTAGAGGGCTTAGCCCCCTAGCCTGCATATAATTTGATAACAAGGGGAATTGATCCTTAGTCTGAACTGACACCCTATAACGTATGCACCAGATATCTGGACTAGCTTCCTTATAGTGATCGTTTTGTAAGTTCTGAATTTCTAAGTGCATTGCTTCTAGCTCGCTTTGTATATGTAGAGCTACGAACTGCGTATCATCTCTTGGCGCAACTTCTAATTTCTTGGAAATCTCTAGAGCTTCCTCTTGGGAGCTGATCTTTTGTTTTCCCATGGGTCCATGCAGGTGTGATAATAGCATAGAGATAAACCATTCCTTGTGTTGCTTATCCTTGTAGACAAATCGCCCATCCCTGATAACCTTTTTTAATTGTTGGTCAGCTTCCCAGACAGACTCTGTAGGTCCTTGCTTAAAGTCCTTTAATTCAAATACACATTGAGAATATGAATTAGGCTTCCGAAATTATTGCTTTAGGGTGTTCCTAATATCTTATATTGATGCATTCACATGTTTACCAATGTATCCCATAAATTAATCCAGGGCCCTTCCCTCGAAGGCTATAGATAGCTGCGCTCTCTTGATAGCATCATTGTTAACGTTCTACGCAGTCCACACAGATTCTACTACGAACAATAATCGATCCATGTCTTCGTCCCTTACGCCCTTAAAGGTAGGTAGCTTCATGTGTGTGGCCATGTCCTCCTCCGATGGTGGCAGAGGAGGTGTAGGATAATTCTTACCCTTATGTGGGTTCGATGTAGGCATGGCCGAGGGGCTGGTTCCAATTTGCACAGCCCCTTCTTGGTTAATATTATGTGATTTTCTTAAGGGAGTGTATACCGATCTATCTTCTTCTTTATTAACTCAATAGTATTTACCGCTTCGTGTCATGCTCCCACTCTGGTCGGAGGTCATTCAATCGGTGTGGCCACACAAGACACCCTTTTCACTCAATAGCATCTTAATCAACAGCGTCAGGGTTTTTAGGAACTCACCTCTAAATCCCTTGAAGAATCTTCGCTCCGCTTCCGAATATGACAAAAATTGATCAACGAAAAATTCTATCACGAATCCTCCCAAGATACTGTCAACCCAGTGATCTACAGTTCTGGTAATCTTATTATAAGATTTTTCCAATTGTTGGATCAATTTGAGGGTCCACTGTGTGACCTGATCATTTTTCCCGCAAGTCTGGAATTATGCCAACTGTGCTAGCCACTCATGCAACTCATGTTCTAAGGATAGAAAGAATATTTCGTGCACTTCTGTAAAAATCTACTTGTTTTTCCACTCTCCCACAGACAACTTCTCACTCCTATTCTCTTTTAGGGAAAATTCTTGAATCTGATTTTCGAACCAGTCTTCTAACTCGGGTTTTAATGGTTGCCAATGAACCCATGGAATTACCCAATCCCTCTCTCAAAATTATCCCAGTCCCAGAAACAGAACCATTTTTTAGCTTTAGGGATCGTGACCTAAGTTCGGTTTTAAGGTTTTCCAACAAACCCCAATACTACTGGCCCTTTCGGCAATGGCCTGCTTATGCAAGTTAAGGTCTCACCCGAAGTATTATGGGAGGTTTTTGGAACCAGATTTCCACACCATAAGAGAGGGAAGGTTAATAAAATTGGGTCCCTTCAGATCCAATCGACCTGTACTGGTAAAGCCCTAACCCAATAACCCTTAACAATGTATTGGTCAGGATAACTCAAGCGAAGCTCATAAATCAGATGTAACAATTCAGCAATCAGATAAGAAAAATTACAGCCAGACATATGCATTCATTCCCTTCTATAGCATCGCATCCATGTGCACATCAAAAAACCATCAATATTTAGACAACGTACATTATCTCATAAATAACATATAACACAACCCATAATCGTAACACAGAAATACTCAGATATCACAAAATAATCTTCTCATTCAATTATATCCATATCTGACTTACAAACTCTATGACTAGCCCGCACACATAGCCAGTGAGGTCCACAAACAGCAGGACTTAGGGTCTCTGTGCACACATCTAGCAGGAGCCCTTACCCGGACTATCGACACAAAGATCCAAATTTCGTATCCCAGCTTGTTTCAGACCAAAAACTTACTTCTAAACTTCGACTTATCCACCTATTTATAGCATCTTATCCTACGCTACTTCTATGGTCCACAAACCGTGGTTTGCAAACTCTTGGTCTACCCTTTAACCCATTACAACAGATCAGGGCTTCAACCCGCCCCAAAGCCCCTGCGCTAGACCAAATATTACTAAAATATTACAAAAATGGACCAAAAATGCGGTTAGGGAACCTCGTTCCAACACCTCCAAAACCTTAAGTTCTTTTAAGGAAAATACACCATTTCTATGCTTTCTCTAATTTAAAAGTAAAGGGCGTGGGCTCTAGTTATCACCATGTAATGTCCTTTATCGAAACCTTAAACCACTTGCAGTGGAACTTAAGCAGTTTTTTGGAATTTGAAGAGAGTGTTCCCATAGTTAATGTCAACCGTCAATTTGTGGGTGAGTGGATTTAATGAGACTGCTTGCAGGGGTACTTGGTATAAATCTCATGCAATTTGTGCTTCCAGGTTGCCGTTGGATCTGGGCACAATGAATACGAGCCTTTGCTGTACTCGAACTTGGAAGAATGATAACGGTTGTGGAGTGCAGATGTGAAAAGGTAAGTAGGGGAGGGTGTAAGGTTCTTTACGGTTTATATGATATATATACATGTATCAAGAGGCCTGAATAGGGTTTCGGGTTTAAAAGAGATTCAAAGTGCTCAATATGGGTTTTGAAAGGAATGCGGCATGGGACTTAGGAACATATAAAAATGATGGGGAAAAGAGGGAAACAGAATGAATGAGGGGATTTTACCCACCATAACACACAATCAGCAACACTTTCCTCTTTCAACTGAACTGAAAGGAATATATATTCATTTGATGCTCTCGACAGTCAAGATTTCCCTTTTTTCCTGAAAATAAATGATAGCCATGGAATATTATTTTTAGTATGAAAGACCTCAGAAAATAATTAGTCACCTAGTGATACTGTGAAATACAGGAGTCTAACACTTTCTTGATCAGAAGCAACTGCAAGAGAGGTAGCAGAAATGGGTGAGAAATATCCAAGCATATGAATTTGACATTGAATATGTTAAGGGGAAGAACAATGTAGTGGCAAATGCTCTATCTTGGAGGCCATCAACGTTGTCTTTGATGAGTATGGATACAGATTGGAAGGCCCATTTGTAAGTGGAGTATTCCAAAGACTGATTTGCATGTGAAATCCTAGATGGTCAGGTGATCGATGAGAGGTATAGAGTGATGGATGAGGTCATCTATTACTGAGACCAGATCTTCTTGGCTAGAGATTCTAGACTCAAGAAGAATATTTTGTAGACATCACATGATTCACCACTTTCCGGACATCAAGGATTCACCAAGACATACTGAGCTATTTGGGAGATATTCTCATGGAAGGGTCTCAAGGAGGATGTGCTCCAATACATCAAGGAGCGCGTAATTTTCCAGCAAAAAAAAGGATAACACAACCATCCTGTAGGATTTTTGCTGCCATTCCCTATTCCGGAAGGAAAATGGGAGATTATTTCCATGGAATTCATCATCGGTCTAGCTACAGTTAAGGGTAAGTATTGTATCTTTGTAGTTGTTGATCGACTAAAAAATTATTCAAATTTATTTTCTATTTCTTCATGATATACTGCTTCATAGGTGGCTGAGCTCTTCTTTAGAGATGTCTTTAGACTCCATGGTCTTCCAAAGACCATAGTCAATGATCAGGATAACCGCTTCATGGTGGCTTTTGGCAGGAGATTTTTCGGTTAGTGGGAATTGAGCTAACACCAAGTACTATCTATCACTCACAGACCAATGGATAGATAAATATAGTAAACAAGTGGCTGGAAGGCTACTTGCGAAACTATGTTTCAGGGAAGCAAAGGGCATGGCCGTGCTGTCTCCATTTGGGGGAGTATTTCTACAACACAAATTTTCACATGTCCATCATCATGATGCCATTTCAGGCGCTTTATGGGTATGATGCTCTATCATTTTATGATGTGATGTTTGGGGAAAGAAAGGCTCCTAGAGCCAAGGAGTGGATTCAGGAGATTCAGGATATACTCCGGGCCCTTAAGAACAACATTGCTACAGCACAAAACCAACAAAAATTATATGCAGACCTGGTCGGGTAGAGAGGCAGTTTGAGGTTGATGATTTGGTCTATCTCTGTCCAACCATATAGACATTCTACACTAAAAGAGAAGGGGGTTGAAAATCTTAAGCCTTAGTTCTATGGGCCAGACAGGGTGATCCGTCGTGTTGGGGAAGTAGCATATGAGTTGGAGCTTCTCATTGGAAGCAATATCCATAACATTTTTCATGTCTCATGCCTCAAGAAGGCCATTGGAAAACATGTGGTTTCCACCATGGATATCCCACCTATTGATGATGAGGGCCATATGGTTTTACAATCAGAGGCTATCTTGGATACCTGAGAGAGGAAAGCTAAGAAACAGGGTGATTAGAGAATATTTGATTCGATGGAGGAATCTACTAGATGAGGATGCCACTTGGGAAGGAGAGAATATTTTGCAGCGTCCTTCTTTACTGTTGCTTGAGGACAAGCAACATTTGGAAGGGGATAAATGTAATATTCTGAATTAGCTTTTAGCTAGTTGGAATATTATATGTTGCTTCTATTCATAACTTTGATGAATAAGTGGGGTAAAGAGACCCTTAAATCTCTTTAGTAGGAATAAAACCACTTATAGTATGAATGTGGATCAATTTAGCTAGCTGAAATAAAGCAACCCTTTGTGTGAATGGGGTCAATACATGTATATTGGATCAAGGTTGACGAAATCAACAACATTGCCATAGGAGAGAGTGGAGCTAGTGGGGATAACGCAGTTTTGGAGGAGGAGTCTTTGAATGGAAGTAACATCGTAAATGAGTAGGGCCAAGGGTGAGAAAGCTCACCAAGCATATAAGGAAGGGGATGGCAGCCATGAGAGGCATTCAAAATATTTTTTATGTTTGATTATTATGAATTCTTGCATGCTTCAGCTATTGAGTGGAGTTTGTTGTACTATTTAGTACAAGGGTATTTCCAGGCGGGAATTCCACACTCCTCCTCGGGGGACTTCGAGTGCCCACTCAGGAGAGCTATTCTGAGCTTCATTTCCACCATTCAGCATTGGGCCAAGAAGCTACCTTCAGCCACATCGTAGTATCCTTGAGGAACTGCATTATTTTGTGATCCAAGAGGATCTTGTTCAATACAGTTCGGCAGAGAGGTCTAGTCAACTCTAGAAGTCCGATGTCTGGTTTAGTCTTCATACCATTAGTTTCGCCAGTGAAGAAGTCCTCAAGATGTCATGTGTTTCAATTTTGTGATGTGATGGTGTAATTTGGTCCTAGGTCCTCTATGGTGAAATACCTTATATATGTAAAGGACTTAGTTCCTAATCCTAAAGTCTTAAACATCTAAACCCTAGTTCTAAACCTATGATAAAATCCTAGTGCAAAACCCTAAGGTATAAAAACTATGTTGTAAAACATAAAATCTAGAGCTAAAAGTCTAATGTCAAAAACTTTCGGCCTAAACTTTATTATAAAACCCAAAAATAAAATATTAAAACAAATAAATAAAACAATCCTAACCGCGGCTATCAAACCGCGTCGGAAGGTTCACGTATGAACACGTCGGGTTAATAAAATGTTGACCGCAATTGTTAACTGCGCAAGTTAAACCACATCGGATATTGTTATCCATGTGAACGCGACGATAGATAACGGTTAAGCCAGAACTGTCGGACCTAACTGTAACCATAGGAATCGATCACCTAAAACTCCGCTTGTTCACATGCAGTGGCTCCTCAGACGCGTCGTTTGGCTAACCGTCAGGCTAAGTTTTATCCTATGGTCCATTTTTGGGTTTTTAAATTTATTATTGTGCTAAGGTCAAACTAATACCTTATCCCTAATCTTTTAGGTGTCAATTACATGACAAGACCGAACCCTTTTTTCATGATTTGATCAACCAAATGCTTGATTTGGCTATCAATGGTTCGAGTTCAACATTATAAAACCATGACATATTCTTCATGAGGGACATTGAGTGTATTTGAGTTTAGTTTCATAAGGATAGAGGTAGTTTTTTTTCAGCATAGCTCCACCATTCGGAGGCAGAATTGAGTGTAGAGATAGGCATTGGAAAGCTGAGAGAGAGAGCTTTTTGTTGTCAGTGACTAGAAGTACCTGCGAGCATGATAAATTTGGTGCTTTTTATGTGTAAATACTTCCTCGGATCAATCCTAATAAAGCAGATGCCCACTTGAAAGTGGACCCGAAGATGTAGTCCACAAGGGATGAACTCTATAATCAATTGTTTGCTTCTTCTTCTCTCTATTTTATATTTTATTTTAATCATTTATTTGCTGCTGGTTTATGTTGTCTTTCACTTTAAAGATCTCTTCAGTTAACAATCAATCTTAATGAAAAACTAATCAAACTACCTCAGCACTTAATCGATCATTTTCAAATCATTTTTGGTATCAGAGCAGGTTGTGCTTTGTAGTTTGTTTTTTAGTGGATGCTAACCAGGTTGGGATTGCAACTTGGAAAAAGCAAGCTAGAGGAATTCGATCCAGAGATTGGAAAGTGGAAATTCGTTCATCAATCAGCGATGACAGGGACTGAAAAAGTTGAGACTCCTAAAGCTCCTGAATCAAAACTCATGGATGAGAATCAAATCCAGCAGATTTTGGCAGAATTATATGAAGATAAGAATATGAGAGATGTAGACTCATCTTCGAAGGCATCAAAGAAGGACAAGGGTAAAGGCAAGGTAGATAAATATCCTTCTCCTCCATCATCTCCATCATCTTCTTCTTATTCTTCTTTTACTTCTATTTCTGAATCAGAAAAAGAAAAGAAACCTCAGAGTCCACTTTTTAAACTTGATGTTAAGTTTGAATTACCTATGTATGATGGTGAAATAAACCCTGAGAAACTAGATAATTTGGTAAAACAGTTAGAAGTCTATTTTCATATTCAAAATATTACTGATGATAAGACAAAGATCCAATTAGCTACTCTTAGAATGGGGGGTACTGCTTTGATCTGGTGGGAAAGTAAGACACAGATAGATTTAAAGCGTAAAGGAAAAGTTATCACCTCATGGAATAAAGTTTTAAAAGCTCTAAAGAAACAATTATATCCATTGGTTTACACACAAAAAGATGTTATTTATTGGCAGCGCTTGCGACAAGGTAAGGGACAGAATATTCAAGAGTTCCCTCAGCAATTCAGAAAGAAAGCATTAGCGCTTGGTATTCCTTTGGACACAAAATAAAATTTGTTGAAGTATATTGGCAGTTTACATTCATATTTGCAACATACATTATTAATGTTCAATCCTAATGATTTTGATGAAGTTTGTGTTCAAGCTATACATGTCGAATCAAGTGGTAGACCTTTCAAGTTTACACCAAATACATCCAAACAGTTGGAAACTAAAGACAACAAAAATAAGGGCAAGTCAAAGGGAAAGAAGACTGCCATAGCTCAGAAGGAAGATGAAAGACCTACCTGTACACATTGCCAAAGGATCGGTCATGATGAAGCTAGGTGTTGGAAACTTCATCCAGAACTCAAGAAAAAGAAGTTCCAAACGAAGAAGGGTGAAAAGAAGGTTGAAAAAAAAAATCCAACAAGGCTTGGACTTGGGATCTGATTCAGGTGATGAAGGAAAAATCACTGCTATGGTTAAAACATGTAAAACTTCTAATACTAGTACTTCTGCTTCTTCAAACATAATACAATTTAATGAAGATAAAAGACTCGAGCTATTTCATATAAGGGTAACTTCAAAAAATAAAAATATAAATACATTGTTCGATATGGGATCAGAAGAAAATTTGATTTCTGAATCATTGGTTAACAAATTGGGTTTGAAAACACATAATCATCAAAAGCCATATCCTTTAGGCTGGTTAAAGGAACAAACTCAAATTCATGTTACCAATAGTTTCGGTTAAAATTTGCAATCACAGCTAACTATATCAACGAAGTGGAGCTAGATGTGATACCGTTATACATATGTGGAATTGTTTTAGGAAGCCCTTATATTTATGATTGTGATGCAGTATTTTATAGGAAAGAGAATATGTATCATCTCAAGAAAGATGGGATTAAATACATCGTTCATGCACATAAAATCAAAAATCACTTGAATTTAATTAATGCTAATCAAATGAAGCGTTTAATAAGTTCAAGTAAGAGATACATACTCATGTCGGTAAAAGAGAAACATAAGGATCTTAATGATGCTTATTCAGGTTGTGAATTTCAGTATGAAGATAGTTTGGTTAAAGTGGTAGAGTCATTTCAAAATCTATTCAAACAACCTAAACATCTACTTCATAAAAAGGAAATACAACATGAGATGCAATTGATGTCTGTTTCCCCTCTTTCTAATATTGGAATATATCACAAGTCATTTATAGAGCACGAAGAAATAAAGAAACAAATTCTAGGGATGGTTGGAAAAGAATCTATGTGACCCAGTTCATCTCCACGTGGTTCACCCATAATTTTGGTTCCTAAGAAAACGAGACATGGGGAATGTGTGTCGATTTTAAAGTTTTTGATTCATTTAAGCAGAAAAGTTTTACAGCATTATTAGATCATCAAAAACCATTTGAAGTTAAAAATATGCTAGTGGTTATGTAATGGAAACAGTGATTCACATAGATCATCAACAGCTTCAATACCTTCAATCACATACTAAGTTGCAACAATATCGCCACTACAGTTGGATGGGATTTCTTCAACAAATTCACTTAGTAATTAAGGACAAGAAATTTGTAACAAATAAAGTAGTTGATATGCTATCTAGATAGTCTTTGAATGCTTCAGTAGTACTACATTATAGTTCATTGAAACATGAAAGTTATGTAGAACAGTATAGTACTGATGATGATTTCTAAGATATTTATGAATCACTAACTCATGATACTCAGATAGAAGAAGTCAATTATCATATTCATGACAGATTATTATATCATCTAGGTAAGTTGTGCATACCGTAGACAAAAAGAGTGCAGGTTATTCAAGAAGCTCATCCTTCTCGAATTGCAGGACAATATGGCGTAAGCAAGACTTTGGCATAAATTCAAAGGTATTGTTACTGGCCTCATATGTATGAAACAATTGTGAAGTACATTAAAGGATGTGTGATGTGTTCGACAAGAAAGCCAAGGAATTGAAAGATTGGTTTGCACATGCCACTTCTAGTTCCTTTGCAACCATGGTACAACATGGATTTCATTGAAGGACAGACGAAAATGGTGAATAGGACCAGGATACATATTCTTCGAGGTTACTGCAGTAAACATCCTAAGTTGTGGGATGAATCTTTACCTTATGTGCATCATGCTTACAATAAAGCCTTACATTATTTTCTAATTGTGCCACGACAAGCAATGAGTCAAGCCAAGTACAAATTGCACCATGACAAGCATCGAGTCGATCATCATTTTCAGGTCGGCGATCAGGTATGGTTGTATATCAGCAAAGTCAGGTTGAAAGGAGAAGGTAAGAAACTCAAATATATTAGGTATGATCCTTTAAATATTGTTGAGAAGATTGGAAATAACGCATTCCGATTAGATTTACCACCTTACATGCATATTTAATCAGTTGTGAATGTTGAAAATCTAAAATTGTATGAACCTGCGATGATTGTTGATCCCGAGGATGATACACAGATTCCTTCTATTCATGACTTATCACTTGAGTATATGATTGAGTTGCAGGAAGATACCATCTTGAACAGAAGAGTTCATACTTCCAAACGAGGAGATGTGGAATATCTTCGAGTGGGACTCAAGGGCATGAATCCAAGTAAGTCAAGATGGATATAGATCAGAAAAGTGAGGGAGTTGCACCCTCACCTGTTATCTGCTTAAAATAAAAAATTTGTGGAACAAAATCTTTCAAGTGAAGATTATTGATCCAGGAGGATCTTGTTCAATGCAGTTCGGCAGAGAGGTCCAATCAACTCCAGAAGTCTGATGTCTAGATCAGTCTTCATACCATCAGTTTCGCTAGTGAAGAAGTCCTCAAGGTGTCATGTGTTTCAAATTTTGTGATGTGATGGTGTAATTTGGTCCTAGGTCCTCTATGGTGAAATACCTTATATATGTAAAGGACTTAGTTCCTAATCCTAAATTCCTAAACATCTAAACCCTAGTTCTAAACCTATGATAAAATCCTAGTGCAAAACCCTAAGGTATAAAAACTATGTTGTAAAACATAAAATATAGAGCTAAAAGTATAAGGTCAAAAAATTTCAGCTTAAACTTTATTATAAAACCCAAAAATCAAATATTAAAACAAATAAACAAAATAGTCCTAATCGTGGCTATCAAACCGTGTTAGAAGGTTCACATATGAACATGTCGAGTTAATAAAATGTTGACCGCAATTGTTAACCGCACAAGTTAAACCACGTCGGATATTGTTATCCACGTGAACGCGGCATAGGATATGGGTTAAGCCGGAACCACCGAACCTAACTGTAACCATAGGAACTGACTGCCCAAAACTCTGCCAGTTCACATGCAATGGCTCCTCAGACGCGCTGTTTGGCTAACTGTTGGGCTAAGTTTTATCCTATGGTCCATTTTTGGGTTTTAAAATTTATTATTGCACTAAGGTCAAACTAATACCTTATCCCTAATCTTCTAGGTTTCAATTACATGACAAGACCGAACCCTTTTTGCATGGTTTGCTCAACCAAATGCCTGATTTGGCTATCAATGGTTCAAGTTCAACATTATAAAACCATGAAATCTTCTTCATGATGGAAATTGAGTGTATTTGAGTTTAGTTTCATAAGGATGGAGGCAGTTTTGTTTTCAGCATAGCTCCACCATTCGGAGGTGGAATTGAGTGCAGAGACAAGCGTTGGAAACCTGAGAGAGAGAGAGATTTTTGTTGTCAATGACCAGAAGTGCCTACGAGCACGATCAGTTTGGTGTTTTTTCTTTGTAAATACTTCCTCGGATCAATCCTAATAAAGCAGACACCCACTTGAAAGTAGACTCGGAGATGTAGTCCACCAGTGACGAACTCCGTAATCGACTATTTTCTTCTTCTTCTCTCTGTTTTATGCTGTATTTTAATCAATTATTTTTTGTTGGTTTATGTAATATTTCACTTTAAATCTATCTTCAGTTAACAATCAATCTTAATGACAAACTAATCAAACTACCTCAACATTTAATCGATCGCTTTCAGATCATTTTGCAGGGTGTTGCAATGGAGAGGTGAGAAACCCTGTTTATAAGCTAGTTTCCTAGTGAGGGGAGCAACCCTTCATCCAGAAATATAGATAGGAGAGGTGTTTTGCAGGTAAATCCCCTCCGTGGAAAAAGGCGATCCCTATAGCCCTGGAGTGGGTCTAGAAATAAGGGAACAAGCTGGACTTTCAAACTCCTAGCTAATAAATGAAAACAAGTTAGGATAGATAACCTACCTTGGTCCAACGCTTCTGTTGTCATTTGCAGTAGTGATCCGCTGATCTTTGTCCTCACACGCCACGGTCTTTCAGTGGAAATATCCATGTACCTACACAAGGATCAAGTGAATGATGAAAGCATATGAAAACATATTTTCATTCATAACTATTTGATTGGTCAAGGATAATCAAAACACTTTGCATATTATCAAACAAAAAATTGGAACCAAAAAACTAGTTTTGTATTAAAGATAGAGAGAAGAAGTTTACAACCAAAAAATCCTTGACATTGCATCCTCCTTTAATGGGTCTAGTCAAACGTGTCTCAAGCATTTATCGTGGATAGGACTTGGTGAGGCAATGGGCCTAAACTCTCTCTTGACAATGGTTTCCTCTCTACTCTATTCTCACACTAGCTATAGTAAGGACTATTTAGCTAGTTGGAACTATGTGAGAAGGATGTATTTATAGGAGAGAAAGAGGTGGTTTGTGATCCCTCATAAGGTGGAAGGGAAGCCTTATCCTTTTGGGAGTTGCTCAAATGTAGGAAACAAGAAGCCAAAGGAAGGACTTCGATGTTATTCAGTCGAACAAACCATGATGACTCCACTCATGAAGTGGTTGGGAATGGAAAATTCATTTATATTTTAAAAAAAATTCCAAAAACAGCTCTGCATGGGCAGTCCAATGAGATAGAGTGCCAATGGGTGTGAGGCACAGTGCTAATTTATCTATGGGCGCGAGGCCATAACTACGTACCAGCGTCGACCCAAAATCATATGTTTCTAAGAGTCTGCTCCAGGAATAGTCAACAGAGGAAATGTTCTTCACATGCCAAGGGATGCAATGACACTTTTTGAAATGTATGAAAATACACAGAAGTCACTGAAATGGTCCTCCAATATTCAGGATGGGGATTGCAGGGACAGTGAAAAAATACTGTGTAACAAGAATTTACAGCCATTTTCTTGTCATATCAGCCATATTTTAGTAGAGCTTCAGTGATACAGCATTATTCAGCCATAGAGTTGTATAAATTTGAATAATAGATGAATTATTCACCGAGATTATCCTGATTACACACTATTTAAGCTTCATGCATAATACATAACCTCTTCTACAATTGATCATCAATATGCGGAAATAGAAGCAGTCGCATGCGCACATTAAAACATAATCAAGCACACATATAACACAGTATGTAATGGGGAAAGATAATAGCTGAAAATCCCCAACTATCTGTATATTATAATGATAGAGAACATGTAACAATACATAGTACAAACTCCTCACAAGCTCTCAGCACTATCTCCAATTGTTACACACAAACTAGCTCAGATCTGAACAAGTCACAGGTTCAAATCTCCTCCACTGTTTGCCTGCCTCTATTGCGCAATCCAAGATGAGAATGAATGAGATCCAAGTTCAAATCCCCTTGGCTTGTACTGTGCAATCCTCATTGGAAATCTCAATCAATGTGTGTGCAAATCTCATGCACAAGTATAGTCACAACTGATAGCCACACTCACCCTTTCACCCACCTCTAACATTGGTCTCCACTGAACTGTCCATGCATTGCAGTTAACTGATGTGTTCTTTAGTTGATTTATGAGTTAATAATTAGTGAATTAATTAATAATTAATTCACACCACTCATCACTAGTGTATTTGTCAGTTAGACTAAAATACAACTAGTTCAACTAGTTTAAACAGAACACAACTCCACCAACTGTCTCATCAACTCCACCAAACTCTGCCACATGAGTTCTAACTGAAGTCAACCATGCAATAGCTCAACTAACCCATAGGAAAAGCGTATTTCCTTCTGTCAGCTGCATGTGCCAAATCCAAGCATCAAAATGAAGTGCTCCAAGAGGATAATATAATGTTTATAGTCTAAATATTATTAAGGGTTAATAATATTTGACTGTTCTATTTTTAGCCTGACAGTCTAAAAATAGAAACTGCCCAATGTCTAAAAATAGAGGTCCATATATTTTTACCAACTCGACCAATCATCCATAAATATCATCTTGCAACTCATAGACCATGATCCCTATGTCTAAAAATATACTTTGCGACAAAAATCACTTGTGTGGCCCCCACCTAGTTTTGGTGATCACTTTCCAACTAGGATCAGGAAATATGTTTCAGGATGCCTCCTTCAATATTTATTGTTGTAATATTCAACACTCCCTCCCAACAAGAAAGGACTATCTTTGCATGCGACATGCAACTCCATGCATTCGCCCTGCAACCTTCACAAGCGCCATGCAACTCCATGCATCTGCTCTGCAACTCTTCTGAAACTGAATAGGCTCCAAACAACTCAATCAGTCTGATGCGCCATGAAACTCCATGCATCTATCATCAAAGTCTTCGACTTTTACTGGTACCAACTGCACATGTCATCAGGAACCACTGCGCTGTTGAACTCTGCACCCATGCACTCTGCACTTGCTGTCAACTCTGATCCGCGCTCCAGTATCCGAAATTGTCACTTTTATATGCCCGCATCAATCCAACTGGTCATGCTACTGCTGCGCTGTGGGCACCTCATAGCCAGGTTCAATTCATGAGATCCACACCATCTCATGAATCCTGCCCAGAAATCTCCTCTTGGGATTAATCATGCATGTCGCCCCACCTCTCACCTGGTGGTATAGCTGCATGCACTCCCTCTGCCCATCTAGCATGAAATTTCTCTGCATGAGTGGTTTCTCCCACTCCATGATCCTCATCTTGTGGCTGCTCCACATCTCGAGGTTCACAATTACCTGCATGCAAAACTTGCTCCCTCTCAAGCATCAATTGTGTTAGAAAATTAAATATTACAGAGCAATGAAACACATAAAATATGCGGAAAATACAAGCACACAAAACACATAAAACCAGAGAGACATAGATATACATGGTTCACCCAGTTTAGGCTACGTCCACCCCGAACAGCCAGTCCTTCCTTTATATTATCCAACAAAAATGAAGAGACAAAACCTACAGCAGATCCGCTGTAATATCCTCTGTTCTCTCTCACAGTCTCCCTCTCTGTTTCTCGCTCCGAGAATACACTCATAATCCATAGCCGCAATACAATGCCCTCATATATACAAGGGGGTTGCCTTCTAGGGAAAAAAACCCTAATCTAAACATAACTTCTACCGTCAGATCATTTGCCTAATGAACGGCCCAGATTGACTAGAAATTACTATACTTTTGTAAGGCAATTTTACATCTGTTTTTAGCTTCGGGGGAGCTGCCCCCGAACCCATGCCAGGGGGGGCTTCGAAAAGCGTTGCTGCTCCCCATGGACCCCCCACGGCAGCGATTAAATTTTGGACGGTGTTGCCGCCCCTTTTAAGGTACAGGGGTCCAATGCTGTGATACAAAGTAAACAATATAATCAGGCTCCACACCCAACAATCTCCCACTTGGAGACTGATTGTAGCAACTCCATCGCTACTTTATTTGCTGGACAATGACTCCTCTTTGGACCTAGCTATTCCTCATCTTCATCGTCATCCTTGAAGACCAATTGAAACTGAGCATGTTCTCAGTTTCTCCCTGGTTACAAATTTTGTTAGCATATCTGCAGGATTCTGGCTAGTGTGTATCTTTTCCAGCTTCAACTCTCCATCTTCCAATACTGACCGTATGAAATGTTACTTGAGATGCATGTGTTTAGTCCTAGAATGAAATGCTGAGTTCTTTGCAAGATGAATAGCACTTTGGCTATCACTGTATAGTGTGCCCATATCATGCTTCTTACCCAATTCATCCATAAACCTTTGTAACCAAATCATTTCTTTACTAGCCTCTGTAGCAGCAACATACTCGGCTTCTGTTGTTGAAAGTGCAACAACACTTTGGATTTTTGAAACCCAAATGACAGTTGTTCCACCTACAGTAAATACATATCCTGTAGTGCTCCTCCTATTATCTTTGTCACCTGCCATATCTGCATCAACATATCCCTGTAGAGCAATGTTTGAACTACCAAAGCATAATGCTTGATTTGTGGTACCTCTCAAATATCTGAGAATCCATTTTACTGCCATCCAATGTTCTTTTCCTGGATTATTCATGTACCTGCTTACAACTCCCACTGCATGTGCAATATCAGGCCTTGTGCAAACCATTGCATACATTAAGCTTCCAATTGTTGATGCATATGGAACTTTAGACATATAATCCATGTCTTCTTGGGTCTTTGGGCACATCTCCTTACTAAGTTTGAAATGGCTAGCAAAAGGTGTACTAACTGGTTTTGCATTGTGCATATTAAATCTTTTTAACACCTTTTCTATGTACTCATTCTGAGATAGTGTTAATTTGCGGTTTTTCCTATCTCTAGTTATCCTCATACCAAGGATTTATTTTGCAGCTCCCAAATCCTTCATTGCAAATGAATTTTCCAATTTTCTTTTGAGCACATTTATTTCCTGCATGTTAGACCCTGCAACAAGCATGTCATCTACATACAATAACAGTATAATATAGTTGCCATCATCTTTCCTTTTCAGATAAACACAATGATCAGAGTGACATCTAGTATAACCTTGTTCAAACATAAACCTGTCAAATTTTAGATACCACTGCCTTGGAGCCCGTTTTAAGCCATACAAGCTCTTATTTAACCTGCACAACAATTTTTCTTTCCCTTTTACCTCATATCCTTCTGGTTGCTGCATGTATATCTCTTCCTCCAAATCTCCATGAAGAAATGCTGTCTTTACATCTAACTGTTCAAGATGTAAATCTTCTGCTGCTACAAGACTTAAAATAGTTCTGATTGAATTAATTTTAACAACAGGAGAAAATATTTCATCAAAATCAATGCCTTTCTTCTGTGCAAACCCCTTCACCACAAGTCTAGCTTTGTACCTCTGTTTTCCTCCATCTTTTTCCTTCAACCTGTAAACCCATTTATTCTGCAATGTAGTTTTACCTACAGGAAACCTGACTAAGTCCCAAGTCTGGTTATGCATTAAGGAGTCCATCTCTTCTTCCATGGCTAGCTCCCACTTCTTCCTACTTTCAACCTAGATTGCTTCTTCATAACATTCAGGTTCACCAGAATCAGTCAACAATAAGTAATATAATGAAGGAGAGTATCGTTCAGGGGGTCTACTTATCCTGGTAGATCTTCTAACACCACTTTCAGGTGTTTGAGGTGCCTGCTGCTGTTGTGGTGGTTGCTGCTACTGTGGTTGTTGATTATTATTATTTTCAGGCACCTTTACTTTTTCAGTTATCTCATCAAGAACCATGTATTCCTTGCTTTCTTTTTCCTGTTTCTTTTCCTGCAACTGATTCTTATACAAGACCTTTTCATTGAATATTACATCTCTGCTCCTAATGATTTTTTGATTTTCATAATCATATAAGTGATAACCAAAATCATTAGCACCATATCCAATAAAGGTACATTTCTTTGATTTTGCCTCAAGCTTTGTTCTGTTTTCTTTATTAATATGGACAAAGGCCTCACAACCAAAAGGCTTTAAAAATGAGTAGTTTACCTTTTTACCTGTCCATGCTTCCTTTAGAATACCACCATCCAAAGAACTTGAAGGCCCTCTGTTTATTAGATAAACAGCAGTATCTACAGCATCTGCCCAAAATTGTAAAGGCAATCCTGCATGCAATCTCATGCACCTTGCACGCTCCATGATTGTTCTGTTCATCCTTTCTGACACACCATTTTCTTGTGGTGTTCTTGGAACTATCTTCTCTCTACGAATTCCATGCTCTGAATAGTACCTATCAAACTCTTTGCTGCAATATTCACCTCCATTGTCTGATCTGAGACACTTCAACTTCTTTCCTGTCTCAATCTCAACCAAATCTTTCCATTTCTTGAAAGTATCAAATACATCAGATTTATTTTGAATACAATAAATCCAAGTTTTTCTAGTTGAATCATCAATAAAAGTAACATAATAACGAGAGCCACCAAGAGATGATACCTGAGCAGGTCCCCATACATCTGTATGCACAAGCTCCAATTTTTCGCTCTTCTTTTCTTTCCCAACTCTGAGAAATCTGACTCTCTTATGTTTTCCATAAATGCAATTCTCATAGAAATCCAAATCAACATTCTTCAAACCTGGCAACAAATTTCTTGAGTGAATAATCTTCATTCCTTTCTCACTCATGTGTCCGAACCTATGATGCCATAATGCTGCATCTGCTCCTTTGGAAGTTAAAGCATTAACAGAGTTAGAAATACCATTGCATAAATACAATGTACCAACCTTTTCACCTTTTGCTATTACCAGCGCTCCTCTGGTGACCTTCCCAGTTTTATCTGTGAAAGTTGTCACACAACCTTCACTGCCTAACTGCCCTGTTGAAATCAGATTTTTCTTCAGATCTGGAACATTCCTTACCTCCTTTAGTAGCCATTGGTTTCCATTCTGTTTTTTTACAAGAACTTTACCCATTCCAACAATTTTACAGGGTTTAAGATCACCCAAACGAACTTGTCCAAAATCTCCTTGAACATAGTCATGAAAATATTTCTTATCGAGTGTGGCATGGAATGAAGCCCCTGAATCTACAACCCAAGAATCAGTAACATTTTCGAAAGAAAGAATCAAAGCATCTTGTAACACATCACCTGTCACATTTGCTTCATGCTTTTTTTCTTGCTGTGTGTCTCCTTATTTTCCCTTCTGAGATCTACAGTCTTTCTTTAGGTGTCCTTTCTTTCCACAATTCCAGCACACTATCCCCGATCTAGACTTGGATTTGCCTTTCCTTGATTTACTGCGATATCCCGAGCTCTTTCCTCTTTCCATTCTTCTTCCCCTAGACTCTGCACTCAAATCATTACCTGATGTCTCACCGGAGCTTTTCCACCGCATTTCCTCACTAAGGATAGCACCAACAACATCATCAAACTTTAAAGTACTAGATCCAGAGACAGAGTTACTAATGGCCATTACTAAACCATTCCAACTCTCTAGCAATGAGCACAAGAATAACAGAGCTATAACTTCATCATCAAAGTTTACCCCTACAGAACTTAACTGACTGGTAACTGTATTAAATTCATTTAAATGGTCTGCAACAGATCCACCTTCCGACATCTTCATATTAGATAGTCGTTTCATAAGAAATACCTTGTTTGAGGCCGAGGGTTTTTCATATAGTTTCACCAATGTCTGCATCAAACCCTCTGTTGTTGTTTCCTTCGAAATATTGAAAGAGACTGACGCCGCAAGACACAACCGTACTGTTCCAAGTGCCTTTCTATCGAGAATGTTCCATTCCGCGTCTGTCATGGTCGCCGACTTCTTTGTTTTTCCGCTCAATGGTAGGTACAGATCTTTCTGATACAGATAATCTTCCATCTGCATCTTCCACGGCGCAAAGTTTTGGCCGTTAAATTTCTCGACCCTAAACTTACCATCGTCCACCATTGCTCCCACTCGAACCAGGAACCCTTTTTTCCTACGAGTTTATCAGCCAAATATACCTTCGGCTCTGATACCAGTTGTTAGAAAATTAAATATTACAGAGCAATGAAACACATAAAATATGCGGAAAATACAAGCACACAAAACACATAAAACCAGAGAGACACAGATATACGTGGTTCACCCAGTTTGGGCTACGTCCACCCCGAACAGCCAGTCCTTCCTTTATATTATCCAACAAAAATGAAGAGAAAAAACCTACAGCAGATCCACTGTAATATCCTCTGTTCTCTCTCACAGTCTCCCTCTCTGTTTCTCGCTCCGAGAATGCACTCATAATCCACAGCCGCAATGCAATGCCCTCATATATACAAGGGGGTTGCCTTCTAGGGCAAAAAACCCTAATCTAAACATAACTTCTACCGTCAGATCATTTGCCTAATGAACGGCCCAGATTGACTAGAAATTACTATACTTTTATAAGGCAATTTTACATCTGTTTTTAGCTTCGGGGGCGCTGCCCCCGAACCCCCGCCAGGGGGGGCTCCGAAAAGCGCTGCTGCCCCCCCTAGACCCCCCACGGCAACGATTAAATTTCGGGCGGCGTTGCCGCCCCTTTTAAGGTACAAGGGTCCAATGTTGTGATACAAAGTAAACAAGATAATCAGGCTCCACACCCAACAAATTGCATGTCTCCCTTGCACTTCCCAATAGTAGGAAGCTCCATAGACATCCCATCTACTTCAAGTCTGTAGAGATTCTTTGCTCGAATCCCAACCTTCTTGACTTTTCCTGTTTCCTTGTGCCGAAGGAAAACTTTTCCTTCACTGAAGACAACTTCATACCCGTTATCCTCTAACATTGCGACTGAGATCAAATTCTTCTTTAAACCTGGAACATGCATTACATCTTGTAAAAGAATGAGTTTACCTGACTCCCTCTGAAAGGTTATGGTACCAATGCTGGTTGCATTGTATCGTCCATTGTCGCCCAACTCAACATGCAACTGGAGATCTTTCTCCACCAAGTCGCTGAAAAGATTCACATCTCCCGTCATGTGAAAGGAAGCGCCACTATCAAAATACCACCTCGATCCCAATGCACTAGACACCATGCATGTGATCAATGATAAGTCCAGCTCAAATTTCGAGGCAAGAGCCTCACCAGCTGCAGCTCCAGCAACCTGCTTGTTCTTCTTCTTCTGTGGACAATTTGTGGCGTAATGTCCATGATCGTGACAGTGAAAACACTTCACTTTGGACATGTCACGCTCTTTACCATCCGCACTGGATTGAGAAGCATTCTTCTTGCCCTTCCCCTTCCTTGCTTTGGTAGCCAAAGCACAATCTTCTTCATCATATGCCTTTGATGAAGATCCATCCCTGGTACTCCGCCTTATCTCCTCTTGCACAAGATCCGACCAAAGTCGCTCCCATCCTGGCAATTTCTCCCGACCATTGACAGAGTTCTGATAGGAGTGCCAACTCTTCGGAAGACCAAGGAGAGCCAAGCTCACCAATTCCTCATCATCCACACTAACTCCTACACTCCCAAGCTCATCCCTGCAGTGGACAAACTTTGTCAAGTATACCAGAATATTGTCATTCTTCTCCATCTTTATTTTCCTGAGTTTATCCTTGAGCGCCAACTTCCTCTGGTTGCTCTTTCTTTGGAATAAATCTGTCAATGCTTTCCACATCAAGTATGGAGAAGCTTTTCCATGCAGCCTGGACACTATGTGATCCTTCATGCCCTCCAACAGAATCCTTCGACACCTTGTTGTCTTCTTTTTCCAAGCCTCAACTAAGGCTGCATCGCTAGGCTTTGGAACTTCAACATCTATGAACTCCTTCAGCCCATTTTCATTGATCACCGCCTCCATCCTATCTCTCCATGCAATATAATTCGAGCTGCCTTCAAGAGCATACTCCAATCGCAATCCTTGATCAGACATTTTGACTTCGACACCAAGAAAACACTGCTACAAATTCGAATTCCACCAGCGCAAAACTCAACCGCTTCTGATCTAATGTGAGAAAAAAGTATTTATAGCATAGAGATTGATTGTAGGGGCATTTACTGGATATATCACCTTTCAAGGAAAGGATGGATCCAGAGGCTACCTGGCCCGCTTACAGACTCTGTCTACCGAAATAAATTGTAATCACTGTAATAGATCCGATGATCAATTTCGCTCTGATACCATGTAGAAATTTGAATAATAGATGAATTATTCACCGAGATTATCCTGATTACACACTATTTAAGCTTCATGCATAATACATAACCTCTTCTACAATTGATCATCAATATGCGGAAATAGAAGCAGTCGCATGCGCACATTAAAACATAATCAAGCACACATATAACACAGTATGTAATGGGGAAAGAATACAGCTGAAAACCCCCAACTATCTGTATATTATAATGATATATAACATGTAAAAATACATAGTACAATACTCCTCACAAGTACTCAGTAATATCTCCAATAGTTACACACAAACTAGCTCAGATCTGAACAAGTCACAGGTTCAAATCTCCTCCACTGTTTTCCTACCTCTACTGCGCAATCCAAGATGAGAATGAATGAGATCCAAGTTTGAATCCCCTTGGCTTGTACTGCGCAATCCTCATTAGCAATCTCAATCAATGTGTGTGCAAATATCATGCACAAGTATAGTCACAACTGATAGCCACACTCACCCTTTCACCCACCTCTAACACTGGTCTCCACTGAACTGTCCATGAATTGCAGTTAACTGATGTGTTCTTTAGTTTATTTATGAGTTAATAATTAGTGAATTAATTAATAATTAATTCACACCACTCATCACTAGTTTATTTTTCAGTTAGACTAAATACAACTAGTTCAACTAAGTTAAACCGAACACAACTCCACCAACTGTCTCATCAACTCCACCAAACTCTGCCACATGAGTTCTAACTGAAGTCAACCATGCAATAGCTCAACTAACCGTTAGGAAAAGCGTATTTCCTTCTGTCAGCTGCATGTGCCACATCCAAGCATAAAACTGAAGTGCTCCAAGAGGATAAGATAATGTTTATAGTCTAAATATTATTAAGGGTTAATAATATTTGACTGTTCTATTTTTAGCCTGGCAGTCTAAAAACAGAAACCGCCCAATGTCTAAAAATAGAGGTCCATCTATTTTTACCAACTCGACCAATCATCCATAAATAGCATCCTGCAACTCATAGAACATGATCCCTATGTCTAAAAATAGACATAGTCTAACAATAGACTTTGCGACAAAAATCACTTGTGTGGCCCCCACCTAGTTTTGGTGATCACTTTCCAACTAGGATCAGGAAAGATGTTTCAGGATGCCTCCTTCTCTGTTTCTTGTTGCAATCTTCAACAAGAGTTGCAGTCTACACTTTTTGCATCTTTTGTATTTCAAGAAACCCTTTCCGGGTTGTCTTGGGATTGTGCTTGAGAGACTAGTTCTCCATTTTTAGCACCCTTTGAGAATCATATCAGTAGATCTGCTTTTTCCATTTTCTAGTTGCAGTAACCCTCACTAGGACTGCATTTTCATGTACTCTAACATTTTTGTATAGCATTAACATTTATGGTTTTAGTGTATTTGGGCATTGGAGGCTTGTTTGCCTAGTTTGAGTGATTTGTTCCTCAACATATTATACATTTTTTCTGTTGTGATACATAATATAATGGATCTATGATTTGCTCATGTGTTTTATTGATATTTGGTGTACATTCCAGTTTTATGTTCAATATTGTTGCTTTTCCTAATTTGGAATATTACACAGGATCATAACAATGGAATAACATAATCAACAGCGAGCTTCCAAAGCCCTCCAAACACACTTGAATTCCCTTGTGGCCTTCCTCCCACCCAAGTTTGAGTCCTCTATCACACTCCTTTCGTAGTCTGCAAAACTGGACGTAACCTACAATGGTATTGGAGGCTGCAACATAGAAAAATAATAGATTCGAGAAGCCATGGATCTTTCACTCACCCACCATAAGCTTTACAAGCAGATTGAGATAGAATTTCACCATGTAGCAATCTTCTTCATAAAGAAGCAGACTCTATCCTTCAATTGTAGCTGGTGGCTGAGAGATTCACTCTAACACCATTTGAGATTAAACAATACAACAATTGTATTAAGTAGCTCAAAAATTAAATTGCATTAATCAGCTCAAAAATAACATTGCATTGGCTTCAATATATAGTGAGGTGACACCTATAACAAAATACTATTCCCACATTTCAAGTAAATAACAAATACAGCCTAATATCTTGGACATGAGAATCCATTGGTGTTATTATTGAGACCCTTATTTTATTAAGCTAGTACATAAAAAATTCAATGAGCTATTTCCCTTACTCGTTTGGAACTAGCATCCTAACACAACCATCGAGATCTTATTTATGCATGCATAATTCCATCCTGAACAAATATTTCTATAATTTTCACCCAGACACTTTAAGCATATTAATTTGATTCACATAGCAAGCTTCAATAGTCAAACCTGCACATCAATTGCTACAATATGCACCGACTATCAAAAAATATGATTTCAACTCTAAATACATTACCCAAAGTTGATTTTGGAAGCACATTCTCAATTTCATCTTCTCTTGCCAAAAACAAGCCTTTAATTTTACAATCAAGATATTAAGCATATGTTACATACAGAACATTGTATCACCAAATCCCTATCTACAAATTCCATAGGAAAATATGGAAAGGATAAGCATCACTTCCCTTGAACAATGGGTCTATAAATTCCATTTATTGATGATACAAATTTGAAAAAATATACGAGTTTGCAAAAGACTGAATTTTTTTTCCTGCTTCCTCGTACAGATAGAAAACACCACAATTTTTTATTATTATTATTATTATTATTATTTTTTAAATTTGAAACTAATCATTTAAATCAGTCCCCTCCAATAACTCTATTCATGCTAGTATACAACATCCAAAACAACTCAAAATTTTATATCCAGCCATTAAAATCCACATTCATAGAATTTAACTAATCTATTTATTTGACACTAATAATTTAAATCGGTCTCCTCCAATAGCTCTATACGCATGACACACTAGTATACAAATATCAAACAACATTTCGATCCAGAAATCAACACAAAATAGGATGAAATTGATTTTATATCCTGGACTGTAGGTACACAAAAAGTGGATCTTATTTTGTCTAATTATTTCAAAGACATAAAATAGCATCGATAATATTTTCATATTTCATTCTTTTGAAACAATTCTAGTTAGACAAAGGATACCAATTTGACCTAAAAGAATAACTACTTTAGATATGAAAAATTGCATAAAAAGATTGCCAACACTAGCACTTGCAGAGAAACATTAGTGCATTAGTTCCTCACAGTAGTAACATATTTCATGTTAGGTCCCCGTAATTTTGCAGATTGGAAATGACCAAATAGACAAGGGTAACATCAAACCAATCTTTGGATTCCTTTGACCTAGCCTTCCTAGACTCAGAGAGGGCTCTCTCTATGTTTGTGTAAAGGATGTGACTTGATTAATTTTAGGGTTTTTATTTTAGGCTAGTTAGAGTGATAGGGTTTGTTTGTTTGTTTGTTTGGTTGGATAGGTTGTCAAGAAGAATAGGTAGAGTAAGAGAAAATCAATCCATTGGGCTATGGAGTCTGCAAAGGTCTTGAAAAGTACAATAATAGGTCAAGGGTGTTTCATAGGGAAAGTTAACAAGGCCAAATGGATCTAAGTAGGTTTAGTGAGTGTGAAATGAACATGAAGTTATGAATGTAGTAGGTTCAAAGGGAAATTAAGGATCCTTCAACATACTAGAAATAAGAAAATCTTTCGGGATGATAGCATACCAAAACGAAAGAGTAATAAAGGATTCTTCAACTAGACTTGATAAATAGACCTCAAAACAACATACAAGTAAATTTAGAGAGAAATTAAGAATTCTCTAAACATTACTTTCAAACAAAGAGAGATTTTAACATAACATTTTAGTGAAACTAAATAGCATTCAAGGATTCTTTAATTAAACTTCAAGGAAGAAAACATGGAGATAAAAGGATGCAGACAGAAGTAGGGTGCCAAGAAAGCATATCCTACTCTAAAATTTCTGTCCTATGATCAAAGAAAACATGAAAATAATGAAAATTGAAGTAAAAAAATACAAGAGTATAATAATATCACCATATAACAGAGCTCATGAATCCTAGGAATGTGCTCGATCCATTGATGCTCAATCCAAAGCAATCATAACACACCAAAGCCAATTTCTTCAACAAAATCAAAGTCTATATCATATTGAGCTCAAAAACCAACAAACATATACAATGAGGCCTCGATGCAATAATTATATTGCAAAGGAGGACCAAAAACATAACTAGGTCTCCAAAATATCATTAAATACATCATAAATGCCACTTTTGACCAAAGAGACCATGCAAGGCCCAAGGCACAAAATATCTAACTTAATAAATGCAAAAAATAAATGCTAACATAACTCCTCAACCAAATATGGAGTGATTTGCCTAAAAAACCCTCAAAATATATTTTTCATTAAATCCAAGTGTCTTTTGTTGACTTTCTAGCAAGGGTGCAACGCCAAGGCCAAGGGCACAACACCAAAACAAGAAAAATAGGTTATCTTGCATCTGCGTTTTGGAGGCCTTCTCGGTGTCCAAATGAGCTCCTTGATAGCTCATTGGAAAGATTGTCCAGTCTAATTTCAAAAAATGTCTTTATTTTTCTTATTGGACTCCATTTACCTACTGAAAAACTCAATCTCCCAAGACTGCTCAGGGTGCAGCGCCAACTCTGAAAATAGGGCAGTAAGTTGATTTTTTGCATGTTTTTGGCACTTTTGGAGTACCAGTTCTGGTCCAAATTATCTAAAATGTTGTGAGGGTGATGTCATTGGCCTAAGTATTATTAAAATGTAATCCATTACTCCATTGGGTTCCCCAAAAAAGAGCACAGCGCTAGTGGCGCTGCACCTGTGGCCCTTCAAAATAGTCAAAAATCCAAAAAATTCAAAATGGTGCCAAAATTTGGATTTACCTTGCTGATTAGATTTGGGATGCTTGCAGGGAAGCATCAGAAAGGATTTAAATATTTTCTTTTCCCTTTGCCTCCTTTAGGGCTTGAATCTTTGCAAGGGCTCTTTTGAGCTTGGCCCTTGCAATTTTGTTTCTTAAGGCATAATGCCTTGCCATCTTCTTTTGGAGGTCAAGGTCCCTCGTGGTCTTATCCAATAGACCCTTTAAGTGTATATTTTCCTGCTCTAGCCAAGGTTCCAGATCATATTCTATTTCCATGGAAAGCAGCTCACTTGGAGTGAGTTTCTCTGCCAAGGCTGTATCTTGCTCCCTCTCCTTGGCTAAAGCTTTCTTAAAGCCTATTGTTCTTGGCCTCCTCCTAGGAAGTCGTTCTTCCTCTTCCTCCATGTCATCATAAGTTCCCAAGAGTTCATCCAACTTTACCTTCATCTTTGTAGCCTCTTTCAAAGCTCTGATAGCTCTGATCTCATAGATGGCCTTTTGTGCCTCCAACTAATTTTTTTCAACCTCAAAGTAGTGAATCACATTCTTATCCCTACCTAGTTTGGTTTGCAAATCCTTAATTTTGGAATATTTTCTTTTGAGGAGCATACTTGTGATCCTTTCTTCATTTTCATCATCAGTGTCAACATGAATAAGTTTAAATTCTTGTTTAGTCACATGTTTGTCTTCTTCTTCTTCATTAATGAAGTTTTCTTTACCTTTATCAAGCTGCTTGGCTAATGTAGAAGGCATGTCCCCTTGCCTCTTAAGGGAAACAAACACATGTCCATTTCCCCTTTAGTAGGTCAAAGGAAAAGGTTCAATTTTTACCATCTCTATGCCACTTTCTTTATTGCCATCATTGCTGCCATTATGAATGTCATCATCATTGGTACCATCACTGATTTCATGGCCCTTTGACCCATTGTCATCATCCTCACTGATTTTTGCTTCATTTCTATCATCCTCACTGATATGAGCCTCATTGACCTCATTTCTCTTTTCTTCACTGCTCTTTGCCTTATTACCACTTGCCTCACTATTTTTTTCACTAATACCATGAGATGATGGTGAGGGATGGTGAATAGGTGATGAAGGAGGAGGATCATCATGATGTGAAGGATTATGAGTGGATGGTGAGGTGTGAGAATCATCATGAGGTGAGGGAATGTGAGTGGATGGATGAATGGGAGGATGAGAAGAAGAAGGGACATCTTGCTGCTATTGGGCTTATGGAGAAGTAAACACCTCATTTGCAATGAAGGTTTCCCAAGGAATACACTTATGCTGTAATTGATGCAAAACAACCATTTTAATAAGCGAGTGGTGAAAGAGGCTTTGCATCTACTGAGCATAATCTCTCTTTTGTACAATATAGGGAATTTTTTCAATGCTTCTGTAGAGGTAATAGGGTAGGTGAAGTATTTTCACCCTAGTAAAGTGCATAAGAAGCCTAATGTGATAGGAGTAAAGCCAGGAGAACCTTCCCTCATGTTAGCCACCTATAAACTTTGTTATATCAAAAGGTGGCTAAGACTTGTTGAGCCTTCAAGGAACAAATTTTATTACTAAAAAGTGTTGGCTCTTGAAGACTCGTGAAGGCCTCATGCCTATCCTTTGTCCAAAACTTCACTGCTGTTCCCATCTTTCATTTAGAAATCTTGCAGATTTCCTAGACAGATTACTGCTGCAAGCACCATTTCCATTTTACCCTTCTTCCAAAACTAACTTTCATTGGCTCCCCTTTCTCTATAAAACTCCTCTATTTTCATGATTCCTTTTCTCCCTTTCGTTAAAATCCTCTTTACATGGTTTAAAACTCATTTTTAAACTATATCGGAACCCTCAATTTCCTTGGAAAACCATTAAAAAACCATAAAAACCCACATGTTGGACATATATGGGTCCTAGCCCTTTTCCCATTGACCCTTGGTCATATATTTCTCCACGCACCCAAAGGCCCCGCAGCCGGGTGCCTAATCATATTACACATATATCCCGCCCCCCCGAAAATATTAAAACCTTATGTTATTTTCAAATTTTTGGTTTTTAAATATTTTCTAAGTTTTCTGCAGATTCAAACCCCAGTCAACCTCCACCGTCGATCTGATCTGCAGATCGACGGCGTGAATTCTGTCACCCCGGTGGTCCCTGCCATCCACTAACCAATTGCAAAACCACGCGGTATTCATCGCACCGCCTTTGGGGCAAGGGTGGTTTTTTCCCGATCGGTAGCGATTCCATACGCTGGCTGACGCGTGTCCCGTGTACTATTTGAAAATCGCCCCCCCCATCGCGCATTAAAATTCGGCAACAAACCTAGCACGATATCGTTGTATACCATCCGATCTGGGGTGGGCTATCAAACGGCTATCGCTCACCAAATATGCCTGACAGTTAACCGGGCTACGACGTGACATTCAATAGATCTCCACCATCGATCTGATCTGTAGATCGACGGCCCATATTCCATCGCCCTGATTCATCGCCCGATCAACATTTTCCACTTTGACTCTCCGTTTATGCTCCCGACCGTCGATCTCTGCGCGATCGATGGCTCTGATTTAAAGAAATATTCTGCCTTCTCTATCACTTCTCCCAATCAATCCTGACCGTTGGATGATGCCATCCAATGGCCACGCTTCCCCCACACGTCCTCCACAACAATAAACATATATATGCAGGATTTTTTAATATTTGTTTGTATTTTGCAGGGTTTAAATGGTTTTCTCGCCATTTTTGAAGAAAATTCAAAGGTAAAGGATGACGATCTTCCTACCTTAGATTCACCAAAGAAAATAATCACAGGGTGTTAAAAACACGTTTTCATCAATTGTTCATGAAGCATTGATGCCACATAACCTCGTGCAGCCTTGTATATCAGAAAAACCATGAATCGGGCACAGTCAGAGAGTATCAGTGACGAAGATCAAAATGAACCAGGACAGAGGATGGAAGACATATTTCCAGGGATCACAGTTAAGAATGTTTATCAAAAGAATAATCCTCGATTTAAAACACAGTTTAAAGAAGATCTTAAGTGTTTTATCAACAGGAGCACTTCCACCACCACATCTGAGGCAAATTGGTTCCTCCCAGCTACTAAAATGCCACCTGTACCTCAAAGTATTCAATCATAAGATGAATTTATTGATCAGGATCTGATATTTGTCTCAAAACGCAGCCAAAGAGGAAAATTTGCCAAGGAAATTAATGAGAAACATCTGCAGAGTTACTTTGACGCCACACAGAGCCTCAAAGGTCAACAAAAGCTCCCACTGAGCTTAAACTTTATGTAAAACATTTAATACAGAGTGCACCCATGTAAGTTTCTTCATTGAGCCCCTCAGAGGCCAAGAAGCCATTAATTCTGTATTAATTGTAATTGGAGATCTTTTATCAGATCTCACCTTCTCATTCTTCTATATATACTCCTGCAGAAAATGAGTGAGGGGTTGGTTGCAGAACTTTGATATACACTTGAGCTTAAATTTCTGATTGTAAATAGTGTTCACTAGCTCTTGGAGCTCTGCTTGTGATAGATAGGTTAGGCTGAGATGTGTAGATGGTTGCTAAACTAAAGCACTGGATTTAAAGTTGTAACTGGTTTGGAGCATCAATACAAACTGATTTATGGGATCCTAGTCTATGTTGACGGTGATGTTTTTCTTATTGTAAATTGTCATTTTGTTTCTGTTTTCACTGTGTTCCATTTTCTCTTATAAAGAACAACATGCATAGAGTTAGGACCTACTGTACATCAATAACCTTCTCTGACTGAAAATCTTTATCTGAATGTTTTCTTCTAAACTGTGTTA
This sequence comes from Pinus albicaulis, assembly GCA_034641835.2. Classification (NCBI taxonomy): domain Eukaryota; kingdom Viridiplantae; phylum Streptophyta; class Pinopsida; order Pinales; family Pinaceae; genus Pinus; species Pinus albicaulis. The sequence goes on along the minus strand of CM076576.1, from coordinate 6,468,873 downwards.
TTTAGGAATGATTTAATTCTGTTCAAGCATAGGAATGCTGGTGTTCCCTCATCTTATTGCCTTAGCTTAATATTATTCTTGAATGTTATGTTCAGTACTAGTTAAGTAGAGATGAACTATGGAAGATATGGTGTGCGCTGGTCCTAGTTTTATCCCCAAAAGCTGTCTGAATGTTTCCCTTGGAATGTGTTAAAAGCTGGCTAGTTTAAATGTAATTACTAGATCTTAGGCCATTCTGTGTTACCTTTGTGTTTGTCTTGAAAGTAACCAAGTAAAGCAGAGCTAGGAGAGGATTTGTGGTGAGCCCGACCCGCTAGTTTCTTCTCCAAAAGTTGCCTTCAAGTTTCCCTTTGTTTTAAAGTGTTTTCTATTGAAAGTGTATCAAAGGCTGGCTAGTTTAAAAGTACTTACCAGATCCTAGTTTAATTTTATGTTTTTCTTGAGTCTATGTCAAAGGATGGCTAGTTTAGAAGTACTTACCAGATCCTGGGCTGCTCCTTGTTCTGCATCTGTTTATTTCTCCTTCTTATTGTATCATTTCATTCCATAAATCAAACTTCAAAGAGATCCTTAGACATAGATGACTTGCACCATGGACCACTCTTGCCTCTTGCTGTTCCAATTAAACCCTATTATGAATCCATAGCCCAATGGACTAAAACTTGCAATTATCTACCTTTTGGCTGAAGCTTACTCTCATTGCTTGCAACTTCTCACCTTTGAAACTCTTTGCATTTAGGACTTTTAACCTCAAACAGTAATCATGCTCAACCATCCAAAAACAAATAAAACCCTTGGCCTTCATAACTAGCCTAACATTATTACCCCAAACTTCAAAGACAAATCCATCTTTGCACTTATTGGAGAGATCCCTCTCCGGATTCAGGAGGGCTAGATCCTAGAATCCCAAAGTTGGTTGAAACAATGTTTCTCCCTGAGATCGGACTTTGCCAATCTTGCTGATTACAGGGAGATAACACCTCACATGTAAAATAATTCATAATGATCCTCATCATAGGTGCATATCTATCAAGAAAGTGAGAGAAATTAAAGATAGATTTATTGTGGTCTTTGTACCTAGGTTTTAAATATGGCTCATAGTAGCTCATGTAAAGATTGGCCTGCTTGAACCATTTCTCCCCTACACTAGGTATGCCTGTGGCATTGGAAATAACATCTGTAGATAGCTAAAAATTGACCCCTGCAAGGTTGACCTGTTTCTCATGCAAGTTAAGTATGAAGAACCTAGTTAGCTCAGGGTGGTTTTGCACTTGTTGTACCTTCTCACAAAAATCAAAGCATCCTACATGCTTGAAACATTGAACGGTAAGGGGATATTCCATTAGATACCTTGTGTTAGGGGGTTCAAACCTATTTATTTTTCCACCTTTGTGCTCATGCCTCCTTGGCATTTGAGCCTCTCCTCCACTATCATTGTCTTCTCTTTCTGACATTTTGACCTCTCTGCCTTTGAAATGCTAGTACTTGATGTGAAACTGATATGGAGGAGGGTAATGGAATGACATTCTACTTGTGAATGAGATGAATGAGTGAGGGTGTAAATATGTGAGAATAAGGGATAAGTTGACCACTTAATGATAACCCTCTGCTGATATGTCAAACTCTGTTTAAAATACTAGAGGTTGATGTGTAATAGAGGTGAATGAGGGTAATGGAATGTCAACATTTCTTGCAAGTGAGGGGGTGAATGAATGAGTGTTATGACCAACCTAGATGAATGAAAACCTTAAAAGCACCATATTACACCTCTTTCTTGACTGATACTCTTTATGGTTAGATGAAGAAGTGACAAACATTGATTTGCAAGCTTAGGTCTTAGGGTTTGATTTCATTCATTTAAACCATCAAAATTCTTGGAGATGAAGTTAGAGCATCCACTTACCTATTTATGTGCTTACAAGACCTTGGAGGGGACTTGAACAGGGTTTTGAGGTGACTTGAGTGTTTTCATGGTGTAGGAAACCCTCCTAGCCAAGGGCGCAGCGCTCAGTCTGAGGGCGCAACACTCTGTCTCAAATGCGTAGCTTTCAAACCCAGGCGCGCAACACTCAACCTTCTTTCACAGGGCCTATCGGGAAAGAGCATAGTGCTCTGCTAGGTACGCAATGCCTGTGTAAAATAGACGAGGATAAATGGTCAAACGCGTAGCGGTTGATTCCAAGCGCTCAAAGCCAAAGAAAATTGTGCAGCTTCACTTAGAAAAAACACAAATTTTCTTCTCCTGAGCGCTCTTGGTATTTTTCAAGTGAACAATGATTTGTTTGAAATAAAAAATGACCTTTATAGGCTTGGTAATGGATCTAACTTTGCAAACCCACTTTCCTAATGTTTTAAGCCTTTTTCACTTTTCACTGATATTCCTTTGTACTTTTTCCTGTAGGTACTGAAATCATGATTTTGAACTTTATTTTGCTTCGTGAGGCATAATATACTCATTTTGACATCTTTGGAGTTAGATTAGACATGATGGCACCTTCAAAAATTTATGTGGCTTCCATTATAATATTTAACTTGTCTTTCTCACCTTGGCTGGTAGTTAGGAAATTTGTGTTCCTTTTGATCCTAAAGATTTGACACATATTTGACACAGCAGTAGCCTCAAAATATTCTTTGGATTTCACCTTGGAGTTCAACATCATATTTTTCTCATTCATGCATGACAATCTCATTAAACATCTTTGGGAGGATTTCTCATAACAGCACTTTCAAAACCCTATTTTTCCTGCACCATGGAATTCAGACCATGTTTTTAACCTTTTTTGACACTTCTGATTTCAGGTGACTACAAACATTTATTGGCTTTCTCTTACTCCTTTAAACATGATAATTTCACTTTTGACAACCTTAGGATGCTTACACAGTAGTTTTATCTCCAAAAACTTCCTTTGTTCCTACCTTGGAGCTCAAATCATCTTTTGTTTGGTAGGTGATTGAAAACCTTGGATTTACCTTTTTACTAATATTCTGTACACCTTTTCTCTTTGAGGCATAACACATTCACCTTGGAAAACTTTGGGATGATTGCACACAAAAACAACTTCACAATCCTTCCTTTGTTGTCATCATGGAGTTCAACATCATCATTTCACCTTTTCTGGTCACTTTTCCAAAACCATAGGCATCTGGAGTGCTTTAAGACAATTATCAGTGTTGTCTTCTAAGTTCTCTATAGCCCTTTCAAGTTCTTTAATTTATGTCCAATTCACCTCACCTTTTTCCCTATTTCATTAATACTTTTGACAGACTTTCTTCATGTTTGGTTTGGTGTGCCTCCTCCATGGCCATTCTGCAATTTATCATTGTTTGGAATTCTGCTTGGTCCATTAAGCTCAAAAACCCTAGTTTTCCTTAAGACCAAGTGGTTCCTTTTCTCCTACTGTAAGTTATATTCCTTTAAGAGAAGGCCACCTACCTTACCAACACCTTCTGCTGATGGAAACTTCAACAATATTGCAGAAGTGTCAAAATATTTGCATTTACCTCTTGTAGACTTTGAGTTTATAGGGTAATGCTTCTTTGGAAACTTCCAAGTCTTCCTTGAATAACCATGTGTTGACCTTCTATTACATCTGAGCCATATTTCAGCAAAGGAAAAGTAGTGTTTGGTACACCAATGATGACTTTGAAACCTGTGAAAACCTAATGACCTAGTGGGAGGGTCCTTTGACCATGATATTTGACTGAAAATTGGCTTGGAGGCTTCAAGTGAAAAATAGAGTATTTGTCAAAGTGTTGTATTGAAGATCCAAAATCCAATGTACTTAATTTATCTAAAGAGCCTACAGAGATAGTTTTGAGACCATCAATGCTTGAGGAACTTGAGGATCATGGGAATGAGTTAGGTTATAGGTAACCCTAGATTTAAAGTGGAGTTATGGGCAAGGGAAAAAATAGAGTAATGAGGTCATAGGTAGGAAAAATAATGGAGATGAGCGGCACAAGCCCATAAGGAGTCTTTTAGGAGTGGCAGGGTGACCATGAAATGGCAAGGTTGATAGAAGAGTGAAAATTTTCCTCTAAGGATAATGAAGGGAATGAGATTTCTAAAACTCACAATGTTCAAAGAATGTTTTTTTAGAAATCTAGAACCAATCTGTAGTCATCTACTAATAGTGAAAAATACTTATGACTAATAGTGGCTCCACTTGGGGAGGGCAGCTCCTTTCCAGGAGATGTCAAGAACCTCAGAGTTTAAATCTCTAAGTTTTTCAGATCAGTACCTTACTTGTACTTGGCAGATCCCTCTTCCTTCATTTGTTGATGTTCTCTTAAAGATATGATCTCAAAAATCTGAAAAGACATGATTGCTTCAATATCAGTTCTACCTACCCATCATATTTTTCCTAACATTTTTTATTCACTTGGGTGCCTTTGGATTGGAAAACCCTTGACATTATTTTATTTTAAAAGCATTAAACTATCTACTTCTACCCTTATGTCATCAAAGAGTTCAGATTAGGCTGATGAACTCTTTTATTCTCTACCTAGTCTACTTATCTGTCAAGGTTAATCCGTTTGATAGATTTTCATTCTCTAACCTACTAACATGAAATTTAAAACATGATCAAACCAAGTTTAAGCAATATGATTTGTCATGGGCCGTGGAATTTTGGACAAGCTACACACAGAATTTATTTTTGTACAAGTGAAAACAAGAAAATTGAGGGCTAATAATTCAGGATTTGTTACCTATCTCTCTCTTTCTCCTTTGGTTCAGATTTGAGCATTGAAACCAAGTATATTTTCCTAATCTAATCTACTGACAAGCCAAGTTTACATGGTTTGACAAATCCTCTTTCAGTAACCTATCAGCAAAAATTTAAAACATGTTCAATCATGATTAGGCTTAATGATTGAAAAAGACTTTCTCTTCTCAAAGGTAGTGGCATTTAGGCTTGCACACTTTCAAAAATATTCTTTTTTGGTATGGGGCTATACCTCTTCTTTAAACCTACCCTCTTTTTCTTCTTTTATTTGTTTTTGTGTTTCATTTTTCTAATCTTTCATTAAGAAATGTTATGTAAAATGAATGAAAGCTTCAAATTAGGAATTTCAACAAAAATAGTGCTTGAGCATCCTGCCATTGACAGGACATCCAGATAACTTTGTTCCATCCAGCTCTTGTAAAAGGAATGCATTGTTACCTCTAACTGAATGGATGATGTATGGACCCTTCCACAAATTTTCAAATTTTCCATGCTTGCCTTTGTCCTCTCTCCTTGAATCCCACTTCAACACTTTGTCTCCAATCTGGAAATCTTTAACCTTGGTTCTTTTGTCAAAGATCTTCTTTATGTTCTCTTGCACTGCTTGTGTTCTTTTGTAAACTTGTTCCCTTGACTGCTTCAAATGAATGGTTTGGTTAAGCCTCCTTTGTATTTGTGTGTCATTCTCTTCTGATTGTACCTCTTGGAGAAGCTTCATTACCGGAACTCCCAAGGATGTTGGGAAAACTGCATCCATGCCATACAATAGTTGATAGGGATACATGTTAATATATTTTTTGCTTGTTAATCTATCAGCCCATAGTGCATGCACTAATTTTCTATGCCATGAATTTTTGTTCTCTTCCAAAAGCTTCTTGATGATATTCAAAAAAATTTTGTTAGAGGACTCAACCAATCCATTACCCTTAGGGTAATAAGCAGTAGAGTGCCCTAGTGTGATGTGGTACTTGTCGAAAAAGTCCACCATTTTCTTGGACTTAAATGAATCAGCATTATCGGTGATGATCTTTCTTGGAAAACAAAACCTGGACAAGATGTTGGTTTCAAGGAATTTGATGATTACTAAGTCAGTGGCATTCCTAGAGGGGATGGCTTCTATCCACTTGGTGAAATAGTCAGTTACAGAGAGGATCCACCTGTGTTGGGAATATGAGGCAGGGTGGATTTTTCCAATGAAATATAAACCCCACTATTGAAAATGAACCTCAACACTGATAGGATGCAAAGGCAAGAGTATTAGTTTTCTCTTGCCATCAAAAATTTGGCATTTATGGCAAGTCATCACTAGCTTGTGGATATTAGGGAAAAGAGTGGGCCAATAGCAACTAGCTCTAAAGAGTTTTTTGGTAGTATTTTTCCAGTGGAGATGACCTCCAAACTCTCCTTCATGAAACTCATGCATGATTCTATCTGCATCATCTTCAAGAAAAATTTAAGAAAAATACCAACAGAATTTTTCCAATACAAAGCCCTATCTAGAATTCAGAAATTTAAAGCCTTTCGTTTCAAGAATATAGCTTTTGTTTTGGACAAAGAAGGAGGATCATTTATATTAACAAGTATATACAATATATCAACATACCAGAGTGAGTTCAAAAATGCTTCTTCAATAGGTGGAGTTTCTAGTTCCTCTTGTTCAGCCAAGGAATGTATCATGTTTATGTCTAAGGCTTGAAAGTTTGCTTCATCCATCAGTTTGGAAAGTCCTTGTCCTTTGATTAGTTTAGTGGGCCTGATTTCTAGATCATATTTTAATATGATAGCAATCCACTTACCCCTTTTACCATCAGGGTCCTGTTTTAGAATGTCCTTAACAACTGTATGTAGAATAAAAGCAATGACATGGGAATGCAAGATGTAAACTCTGAAATATTTCAATGCTTTGATCAAGGCAAAGGCTCGTTTCTCCATGATGTTATATTTCAGAGGTGCATCTCTCAATGCTTTGCTGAAGAAAGCTATGGGTTGTTCTTGTCTCATCATGTTATTTTGTAGCAATACCATAGCAATAATGTGTTATGATGCAAATGAGAAGATGAAGAAGCCCTTGGTAAATTCAGGGTTGATTAGAACTAGTGTTTGAGTAAGTGCTTGTTTTACTAGTTCGAAGGATTGATTTGCTTCCATGTTACGTTTGACTCCTATATCTTTTTTCAACATATTTGTAATGTTCCTTAGGAGTTCAACAAGGTTTGCTATGAACCTTCTTAGGAGGTTAATATTTCCAATGAAAGATTGCAACACTTTAATGTTCCTAGGGTGGCTAATCTGTAATATACCCTCAATCCTTTTTGGGACTATCTTAATCCCTTATTTATATACGATGTGGCCTAAGAGTTTTCCTTCTTGAAGACCAAATAATGTTTTCTTAGGATTTAAAGATAGACCATACTTCCTACATTTCTCAAATACCTGTTGGAAATATTGTCATTGATGGCAATGGAGAAGATAGGAGCACAAAGAAAAAACAACAACCAAGGTAGAGAGGTAGCAGAGACATCAGAGGAAAGAAGAAGCAGAGACAACAGAAATAGCAAAAGAGAAGCAAGGAGCAGCATTAGACAAGAAACAAAGGCAGCAAAGGCAGACAAGGAGCAGAGAGGGCAGACAAGGAGCAGAGAGGTAGCTGAGATAGCAAAGAAGTAGAGAGGTAGCAGAGAGGCAGCAGAGAAAGCATCAGACATGAAGCAGAGGCAGTAGTAGAAGGACCATTTGATTGGAAATCTGGAGAGACAGAGGAGTGAGGTTGAAAGGTGAGAACCAGTGAGGTGAGACTCTATAATTGGGGGTCTAAATGGGTCCTATGTGTCATTGATGGTAAGGTGTACAATTATCTGTGCATTGATGATTTATTACATATGTGATTCAATCAGGGTTTATAAACAGTTTTGAATAAACTCTGGGGCAAGGGTTTTAATGGTGTTCTGCATATAATTGAAGAAAATCCATAAATTGTTGAGACTGGGTTGACTATGAGATCGAGAATGAAAATCCATAAATTGTTGAAATAGGGTTGACTATGAGATCGAGAACTGTGTGATTCTGCATATGACTGGGTAAATAAGAGGTTATATACGTATCAAGATTGGATGCACTCTGAAGTGAATTTATTGCATATGGGTGTCATTCGATTTAAACTCTGCGTGTAGAGTATTTGGAGTTTTTATGAGAATGCGTGAATCAGTCCTGGTTTAAGGTTGGTTTAATAACATTCAATTTGAAATTTTCGTGTGTGGATGTTCCAATGAATGTAAGATCTATCTAGATAGATGATATCTATCGTGTCGAAGAGAAAAATGTTGTGCCAAGAGTTAGGTATGGGTGAAATCCTGTGTTTGGAGTTGATATATGAAATGTATGTATAAGAACTGCTTTAAGTTTATGTGATAGAGTATATAGGTTTGAGTGACATCGAGTTCTGGTATGCGTGGAATGAAGTTAAGTTCGAAGGTGTAGGATATTGTGGACAAAGGAACAAAGAAGTGAAATCGCGAATCTGAATGGCGCAGAGGTGGATGGAACTGGGAAGATATGGAGCGGAACCTTGAGTGAATAGTAAAACCAGAGGTTGAAAACCAGCGGTCTTGCACTTTTCAAAAGTGGTATATGGAATTCAAAATAAAAATGTGACACACCTCTACACTCGACACGTGGCGTTGAGTGGTTTTTGGAAACCACCCATTTCGCATTTTATTTGGGTGTTAAAGTTCGGTTCAATAAATAATGCGAATTGCATCCAATTGGTTGCCATCCTAGAATGATGGCATTCACATCATCAAGATGCACAAAGGATAAGAAAAGGTAATTCATGTGTTTTTGTGGGCCTGAGGTTTAATATAGCGGGGCTAAGTCTTATTCTTGGGTTATATAAGTGTTTAGTTAATCCAAAGTCAAAGCGACATTTGATTTAAGTGTCGAGCCTCAGCATAAAGGTATGTTATGAATGGCTGTGGTTCTAGAACTAATATACATTGGTCCTTGTGGATAATCAAGGTCCTTTTTACCATGAATTAAGTGTAATGTTGATTAATTTCATATGACGGGTTTTTAGACCATAGAGCGTGAAGATTTTATTGTATAGTTCTAAACCATTAAGTGAAGAAGTTCCCGCATATGAAGTAGAGTATTGGAGTCGCATATGAATGTTTATTTAAAATAGGTCTGACATGTGGGGCCCGAGACATTTCATTTCAATATATGTGGTTTGGCATTCAATAGTGAATGCGGTGGTAACATGTCTTATATAATATCTCAAACACTTGATTGGAGAACGTAATATATTGATGTATTATGGTTATAAAAGTGTCGTGAGTCATTAGTATCTTGGCTCTAATCAAAATTTATAAAGGCAATGTTGAATGGAATTTCACACAAAAAGAGAGAGCGAAGCTTTATTGTTGGAGTTATATATGCCAGAACCAATAAACCATATAAATGAATATGCAGATTGAAATATGGATGAAACCATATGTATGGTTTTAGTAAGACAAAAGGAATATTTGTATGGTGTAAATATATGATGGGTTGATAAAGAATCTTCATATATACATAAATATGTGTGAGGGCCGAGAACTACATTGAAAGATAGCAAAGTCGAACACATTATATTCATGAAATGGACTTGACTATGGTTTTTAACCATAGAGCATTAAAAGCAGCATCCGTATATGAAGACCAATGTTATTTGAATATTGGATTCTGACCATTGTGCTAAGAAAAAAAAGTTATATATGCAACAAATACACAATTACAGTGAGCAGGATAGTATGCAGAAAATGAAAAAAACACAGGGCATTTTACAAGCATGGAAAACAGAGTATGCAGAACAGTTACATGACATCAGCAAAAAAGACAAACGCACAACAAGCCAAGGGCCGAAAAAGGGCTGAGTGAAATTGTTTTATGTAACTAAAAATGTGAATGTAAATGTTTTAATTGATTTTCTATTGTTTGTGATGCAAAGGCAAGTCTCCAGTAGGAAAACAAAATTCCACTGTAAAACAGAAATTTTTATAAATTGCTATATTTTTCTAAATGAGCTGGAGAAATAAATGAGAAGGCAGAAGGAAAAGAGTCATGGTTGTTCACTTTGAATTCCCTGTGGAATACAAACAGTCATGAAATGAACTCTATAAATGATATCACATTGATATGCTTAGAGAGGTTAGAGAATGCAAAAATGAAGCAGTGAGGCAGAGAAGAAGGAGGAACTAATAGAGAATCTGAGAAAATGCAGAGATGATGCAGGGCAGATATGAAGGCTGGTGCACAACAGTGAAGAAGGTACATAACAAAGCTGATATCCAGGTAAATCATCAAGTTTTTTTATGAAAAAGTGAGGAATTTGGAGCTTCCCTATCAAGTTGTAGCTTGATAGATGTTAGTGGTAGCTGACTGAGGTAGGAGCCTCCTGTAGGTTGTAGCCTGTAGAAAAAGAGGAAGTTGGTGCTTCCATATCAAGTTGAAGCTTGATAGAAGTCAGTTGTCGCTGGCTGAGGTAGGAGCCTCCTGTAGGTTGGAGCCTGCAGAAAATTGTTGGGAGTTGGAGCTTCCTTGCAAGTTGTAGCTTGCAGAATTGAGGTAGGAGCCTCCTGTAGGTTGGAGCCTATAGAAAATTAGTGGTGAGAAGGAGTTGGAGCTTGCCTTTACATCACAACAATAATAAGATGTGGTTTTCTCCCTTTATGGGTTTCCACTTATATCTGTTGTCTCTGTGCATGATTCTTATGTGTTGATATGGTTTAGCTAATCTTTTTAATACTTGCTGCTCTCATATTAAGTCTGCTGTTACATTATCTTAATACTTGCTGCTCACATTCTAAGATTACTCACATATTAAGTTGAACATGAAATGAAGGTGTAAATTAGTTTTTAATCGAAAATTTTAAAAGACCATGAATTTTTTAAACAGATTCACCCCCCCTCTCAGTTTAACTAAGGGTTCAACAATTGGTATCAGAGCGGGTTCCTTTGGTGTAAGCCTAATGGCTTGAAGGAGATTTGGTTGAGTCATGGAATATCAAAATGTACCTGTGTTAAGTACAAAAAACTTTCCTGAATGGAGAGATAAGGTTAAAACAAAATTATTGGCTTATGAACCTGAGGTATGGAAACTTGTTTGTGATGATTACTGCACAGACTCTCCCTCCTTGCAAGAACAACAGCGGAATGCCAAGGCTAATTATAACAATCTTCATAACATGGATCTTGATTTAATAATGGATCTAACCTCTGCAAAAGAAATCTGGGATAGATTGCATTTCATGCATGAAGTAGACACTAGGGGCTGCATTGTCAAGAAGGAGAAGATAAACCAGAAGAAGAAGAAAAATTCCTTTCAAAAGGAAAAAGGTCAATCAAATGAGGAACCTGCTGGTGTAAATAGAATTAAGAACCATGAATAAATTACAGTTGAGGAAAAATCCAAACTTGACACAACCTTGAATAAAATAGAAATATTGAAGAATGAAAAAAAAGACCTTAAGACATTGGTGCAAATATGTGATGAGAGAGAATATGAAGATAAGAAATAAATTGTTGGCCTGAAGACACACCTTGAAGAAGCAAGGAAAATATAAGACACTCTGCTACAACAAATGAGAGAGAAAAGTCAGGAATGTGGGAGATTTGAAGAAGAAGTAGTGAGCCTGAGAAAGAAATTAGAAAAGGCCCAAAGAGAATTATTAATGAATACTCCTCAAATGAAAATCTCTGAACAGTTGGACAAGATTCTAAATGCTCAAAGGTCACCTCTCATAAAGGTTAGGATAGGATATGAAGGAGAAACCAGTAAGTCCAAGGTAGAAGATAATAGGAATATCGTTTTTGTAAAAGCTGTAAAGGATAATGAAGCAACTCAGAAGATTCCTACAAAATTAGAAGCCAACAAGAACATGAGTTGTAAAGAAACAAACAGAAACACACATCAACATGAAAGGAAAGAGAATGAGGGGATGAAAAAATCAGCTGCTAAAGGCTCACATGCTCCTAAGGATGAATTAAACAAATTCGGAAGATGTCAAAGGAGGTTCTTCCCTCCTATGAAACATATCACATGTTTCTCATGTCATAAACTAGGACATATTGCAGCACATTGTAAGACAAGGCATAGCAACTTTAACCAGCAAAAGATGCATCAAATGAGAAGACTACCTCAAGCAAACAAATGGAAAGGAAAACCACTCACCAGGTACACAAATCGTTTCCATGGCTACTGTTATGCATGCAATAATTTTGGACATAAATATGTTGAATGTAAATTGTGTTAAAAAAGGGGAACAAAATATTATACTTCAGCTCAAACATACCTTGGTAAAATAAGATGTTATGTATGCCTCAAGCTTGGTCACAAAGAAAAAGACTGTAAACTGCCATATACATTAAAAAACTCTAGACAGATGATGGAATCTAATCAAATCAAACAAAACTATGAATAAAAAAGAAGTGCAGACATTATGAAGAACCCCAATAAAGTATGGAAGGAAAAGAGAAAAGGGGAGCCTGTTACCTCAATAACATAATGAATCCATCATAGTCTCAGGGGGAGCTGCTCTAGGAAGCAACAAAAATATCCAACCAGTGATAGATATGAAGCAACATCCCAGGGGGAGAGAAGCCCATAAATAGTCCTTATGAAAGTAGTCTAAGAAGAGCTCCTAGGAATGAGAACAGTTATAAGATTAGGAAGGGAGAGGAAAATTCCTCTAACAGAAAACTATAGAGGAAGAAGATGATCTGAAGCATTCAATAGCTAAAATATTGATGGAAGAAGAGAAGGCAGCAAGCAACCATGGTAGTAGAGAGAACATCAGCCATGAACATGTAAGGTATGAAGACATCAAGACATTAAGTGATGATCACATTGTGCATCATACTGCTAGAATTAACAATGAATCACTTTAAAGAAGGATGAGAAGTGCCTATCATCATTATATCATAACATCATTCACCTATGAAAAGTACCCTTGGAGGAAGCAGTTAAGTGAGTGATAAATCTCTGATTAATCTGCCCATGAAGATTCCTAATCTAGAAATTGAAGATGTCTTCCCAAAGATATTTATATTAGAATAGTTGAATTGTATACAAAGCAGCAAGATTCTGGAGCAGTCCTAGAAAGGAAAATGCAGTGACATTCCTTTGAACAGAATGACAGAGTAAGAAAAATGGTTAATGATGCCAAGATCAAATTCAATATATTGGTGATTGTTGGTGTGAACAGTGGAAAGCTCAATAGTAGAAACTATGAATGTTGTCTTAACTATGGGTTCATGTGTGAGCTAAAGTGGAAGTAGTATCAAATGGTATTTGGTAAAAGCAGCATGCCTATCAGTAGAATATCAAGTGTTATCAGTGGAGTAGTGGTCTGGTACAGGTCCTCAGGATCAAGGGATTATGGCAAAAGTACATCAAGGTAGTATCCCAGTGTTATCTGCATTTTAAAGCATAAAAGGTCAATGAAAGGGCAAAAGGATCATTATTTTTTCTATACTTGAAGCATTATATTGAGCATTGAGGCACTATCTATTTCTATATATAATTGCATGCCTTCCTGAAGTCAGTACATATATCTTCAAGGCCTCATTCTTAAGATTATTCATAAACTGTGTGAAGTATGTTGGCCGAGATATCAATTAAACAAATTGAAGATGTTTTTGTTGGAAATCAACATGACAGAATAGTTAAAGTATCTGAAGCATGAAGGACTGGTTGTGATTACCATTTGAAGCTCAAAATTCTTTTATTAAATCATCAAAATCCTACTTCAGCATAAAGGATTTGCTGGTAATTCACCTTTAAAGAGAGATTGATCATTGACATACATACCCCCTTTTGTCATAAATAAAACTGCATGGTTGATAAGTGAGACTGACCAATACATTGAATGTATCTAGCCTCAAGGGTTTGTTTTGAAAGTACATTGTACAAGCAGTAAAGTCATTTGGTTTCCTAGATTGAAAGATATCATCTAATCTCACAATAAGTTGTAAACTCTAGCTTGATTGATAGATCACATCAGTAACAAGGACCTTTCATCTATTAAGTGTAATATCCTTATCAGCATCCTAGCTCATATCACCACCAACAGGCAGGAAAGGTGAACCATAGCTATAAAATATATGTTGGCATCATCATCATAATTGAACAGGTATTGTACTGCAGATGTGTATTGTAGAAGAAGACATATTCCATCTACAAACTTCCTCAACAGATATGGATTTCTGATGAAGATATTACTAGAGACTGAAGTATAGCTGAAGCAAGCTTGATTGGTCACATGGAGCATTCACAATCTTTAAGTATTGATCCAATGATGCAGCTCTAAGCATATAAGTTTAACTATATAAGTTTGTTCTACAAAGTGTCATTACCTTCACTTTCAACTTTATACAAGTGAAAGAAGTCTATGCTTTGGGATGGTATCAACATACTGTGTATATACAAGTTCAATAAGTCTCAAAAGTGTTCTCTCAACACCCGTCTGGAGCAGCAAGGTATAAAAAGACAAAAGAAGAAGGGCCTAAACACAACTCAGAGAGAGGAAATGCAAAGATAGACTATACACTGGGAAATGTGCAACCCTTTTCCATTGATGTCAAAGAGGGAGGAAAAGCAAGAAAAAGAAGATATGCAGAGGAAGTCCTAAAGGAAGTATTGGAGTATTGGTGGTGTGTTGCCATTAATGCCAAAGGGGGAGACTGTTGGAAATATTGTCATTGATGGCAATGGAGAAGATAGGAGCACAAAGAAAAATCAGCAACCAAGGTAGAGAGGTAGCAGAGACATCAAAGGAAAGAAGAAGCAGAGGCAGAAGAAATAGAAAAAGAGAAGCAAGGATTAGACAAAAAACAAAGGAAGCAAAGGCAGACAAGGAGCAGAGAGGTAGCTGAGACATAAAAGAAGTAGGAGGTAGTAGAGAGGCAACAGAGAAAGCATCAGACATGAAGCAAAGGCAGTAGTAGAAAGACCATTTGATTGGAGATCTGGAGAGATAGAGGAGTGAGGTTGAAAGGTGAGAACCAGTGAGGTGAGACTCTGTAATTGGGGGTCTAAATGGGTCCTATGTGTCATTGATGGTAAGGTGTGCAATTATCTGTGCATTGATGATTTATTACATATGTGAGTCGATCAAGGTTTATAAACAGTTTTGAATAAACTCTGGGGCAAGGGTTTTAATGGTGTTCTGCATATAATTGAAGAAAATCCATAAATTGTTGAGATAGGGTTGACTGTGAGATCGAGAATGAAAATCCATAAATTTTTGAAATAGGGTTGATTGTGAGATCGCGAACTGTGTGATTCTGCATATGACTGGGTAAATAATAGGTTATATACGTATCAAGATTGGATGCATTCTGAAGTGAATTGATTGCATATGGGTGTCATTTGATTTAAACTCTGCGTGTAGAGTATTTGGACTTTGTATGAGAATGTGCGAATCGGTCCTGGGTTAAGGTTTGTTGAATAGCATTCAATTTTAAATTTCCGTGTGTGGATGTTCCAATGAATGTAAGATCTATGTAGATAGATGAGATCTATCGTGCCGAAGAGAAAAACATTGTGGCAAGAGTTAGGTATGGGTGAAATCCTGTGTTTGGAGTTGATATATGAAATGTATGTATAAGAACTGCTTTAATTTTTTGTGATAGAGTATATAAGTTCGAGTGACATCGAGTTCTGGTATGCGTGGAATGAAGTTAAGTTCGAAGGTGTAGGATATCATGGAAAAAGGAACAAAGAAGTGAAATCGTGAATCTGAATGGCGCAGAGGTGGACGGAACCAGGACGATATGGAGCGAAACCTTGAATGAATAGTAAAACCGGAGGTTGAAAACCAGCGGTCTTGCACTTTTCAAAAGTGGTAAATGAAATTCCAAATAAAAATGTGATACACCTCCGTGCTCGACACGTGGCGTTGAGTGGTTTTTGGAAGCCACCCATTTCACATTTTATTTGAGTGTTAAAGTTTGGTTCAATAAATAATGCGAATTGTGTCTGATCGGTTGCCATCCCAGATCGAAGACATTCACATCATGAAGATGTGCGAAGGATAAGCAAAGGTAATTCATGTGTTTGTGTGGGCCCGAGGTTTAATATAGTGGGGCTAAGTCTTATTGTTGGGTTATATAGGTGTTTAGTTAATCCAAAGTCAAAGCGACATTTAATTTGTGTCGAGCCTCGGAATAAAGGTATGTTATGAATAGTTGTGGGTCCAAAACTAATATACGTTGGTCCTTGTGGATAATCAAGGTCGGTTTTGCCATGAATTAAGTGTAATGTTGATTAATTTCATATGACGGATTTTTAGACCATAGAGTGTGAAGATTTTATTGTATAGTTATAAACCATTAAGTGAAGAAGTTCCTGCATATGAAGCAAAGTATTTGAGTCACATATGAATGTTTATTTAAAATAGGTCTGACATGTGGGGCCCGAGACATTTCATTTCAATATATTTGGTTTGACATTCAATAGTGAAAGCAGTGGTAATAGGTCTTATATAATATCTCAAACACTTGATTGGAGAACGTAATATATTAATGTATTATGGTTATAAAAGTGTCGTGAGTCATTACTATCTTGTCTCTAATCAAACTTTATAAAGGAAACTTTGAATGGAATTTCACACAAAAAGAGAGAGCGAAGATTTATTGTTGGAGTTATATATGCCGGAACCAATAAACCATATAAATGAATATGCAGATTGCAATATGGATGAAACCATATGTATGGTTTTATTAAGACAAAAGGAATATTTGTATGGTGTAAATATATGATGGGTTGATAAAGAATATTCATATATACATAAATATATGTGAGGGCCGAGACCTACATTGAATGATAGCAACGTCGAACGCATTATATTCATGAAATGGACTTGACTATGGTTTTTAACCATAGAGAATTAAAAGCAGTATTCGTATACGAAGACCAATGTTATTTGACTGTTGTGTTCTGACCATTGTGCTAAGAACAAAAAGTTATATATGCAACAAATACACAATTACAGTGAGCAGGATAGTATGCAGAAACTGAAAAAGACACAGGGCATTTTACAGGCATGGAAAACAGAGGTATGCAAAACAGTTACATGACAGCAGCAGAAAATACAAACACACAGCAAGCCAAGGGCTGAAAAAGGGCTGAGTGAAATTGTTTTATGTAATTGAAAATGTGAATGTAAATGTTTTAATTGATTTTATGTTGTTTGTGATGCAAAGGCAAGTCTCAGGTAGGAAAAAAAAACTCCACTGTAAAACAGAAATTTGTATAAATTGCTATATTTTTCTAAATGAGCTGGAAAAAGAAATGAGAAGGAAGAAGGCAAAAATTCATGGCTGTTCACTTTGAATTCCCTTTGGAATACAAACAATCATGAAATGAACTCTATAAATGATATCACATTGATATTCTTAGAGAGGTTAGAGAATGCAAAAATGAAGCAGTGAGGTAGAGAAGGAGGAACTGATAGAGAATCTGAGAAAATGCAGAGATGATGCAGGGCAGATATGAAGGCTGGTGCACAGCAGTGAAGAAGATACAAAATAGTGCTGATATCCAGGTAAATCAACAAGTGTTTTTTATGAAAAAGTGAGGAAGTTGGAGCTTCCCTATCAAGTTGTAGCTTGATATATGTCAGTGGTAGCTGACTGAGGTAGGAGCCTCCTGTAGGTTGTAGCCAGCAGAAAAAGAGGAAGTTGGTGCTTACATATCAAGTTGAAGCTTGATAGAAGTCAGTTGCAGCTGGCTGAGGTAGGAGCCTCCTGTAGGTTGGAGCCTGTAGAAAATAGTTGGGATTTGGAGCTTCCTTGCAAGTTGTAACTTGCAGAATTGAGGTAGGAGCCTCCTGTAGGTTGGATCCTACATAAAATCAGTGGTGAGAGGGAGTTGGAGATTGCCTTTGCATCACAACAATAATAAGATGTATTTTTCTCCCTTTATGGGTTTCCACTTATATCTGTTGTCTTTGTGCATGATGCTTATGTGTTGATATGGTTTATCTAATATGTTTAATACTTGCTGCTCTCATATTAAGTCTGTTGTTACATTATCTTAATACTTGCTGCTCACATTCTAATATTACTCACATATTAAGATGAACATGAAATGAAGGTGTAAATTATTTTTTAATGGAAAGTTTTAAAAGACCATGAATGTGTTAAACTGATTCACCCCCCCCCTCAGTTTAACTAAGGTTTCAATAAGACCTTTCTTAAATGAACTAGGTGTTCTTCATCGGTTTTAGAATAGACAGTGATGTCCTCAAGGTATATCACAATGAATTAACCTATGTCCTTAGAAAAATCAATGTCCATGGCTCTTTGGAAAGTAGCCCCCACATTCATTAACCCAAAAGGCATTTTAACATACATGAAAGTTCCCCAAGGTGTTTTGAAAGCAGTTTTGTGCTGATCACCTGGAAGTACTAGCACCTGATTGTAACCTTGGAAACCATCAAGCAATGATATTCTTTTAGAGCCTACCACCCTTTGTAGTATATGATCTATCTTAGGTAAAGGGTAGTTCTCCTTCATAGAGGCTTTGTTTAAGTTTCTAAAGTCTATGCATAGTCTAATCTCCCCTGTTTTCTTTCTTACTGACACAAGGTTTGAAACCCATTATGAGTACCTGAGTGGGACTATGATTCTAGCATCATACATATTCTTTATTTCCTTCTCAACTAGAGGCACTAGGATGGGGTTTATTCTTCTCAATTTTTGCTTGAATGGTTTCTGATTTTCCTTGAGAGGAATCTTATGTTGAATAATGTTTGTGTCATAGGACTTCAAGTCCTCATAACCCCATGCAAACACATCCTTAAACTCTTTGAATAGCTCAATGTATTTCTGTTTTATGTGAGGTGGCAGAGTTTTGGACAACTTTATCATTTTGGGTTATTCTATGCTACCTATGTTGCATTCTTCTACATCAGTCTCGGCGGATTCCATTTTTGGCTTCCTAGCAACATCATTGAAATCAAATAGCTCACATAAGGGGGAAAGAACTCTTGGTAATGAGTTATCTTTGAATTGCAATACCTCAAGGTCTTTTTGATCTAAATTTTCAAACAATTCTGCATCAAGAGGATGTTCTAGCATATTTATATCAGCAGTACAAGACAGCTCTATTTTGTGGGTTTGTTCTTCAACAAAACAAACCTCTTGATGGTTTAAGTTTGACTTTGACATTTCAAACTTGTTTTTGGGCTGCAAGAAGTCTTCAATCTGTTTGTCATTTTCAAATAGTTGCCAATAATCTATGTTATCAAGGACTGCTGGTCTGCACTTGACCTTTACTTCGTATTGTTCATTGGTATGAGGTATTTGGCAAGTGTTGGCTGTAGAAATTATATACAATATGCATGTATATATCCGGACTCTCCTGATCTAACAATATTTATCTCCTTGCTAAATACATAATCCTTCCACTATAATTCTTGCGGAAATTTAATCAACAATTGCAAAACACATGAAGCAATAAAAACACACATAACACAATTGTTTAACGGGACAGCCTGAAGTTGAAAACCCCAACTATATATTATGTAACATGGAGACCATATGACAATCTCATACAAACATACAAAGCTTATCACAAGCTCTCAGTATAGTACAATCATCATACACTAATCAGGCTCGATCTTGCAAATCCATGCACCGATCTTTGCCACCTGCTAGCCTGCCTCTAGTGCGCAATCCAAGCTGATTACAAAGACCAATTAAATGTAATCCCACTCTCCTTGACTGCATTATTATCATTGGAAACTCCAATGTATATATAGATGCAATCCATGCATCACTTGTAGTCACAACGGATAGTCCATCTTTCCCTTCCACCTATCTCTCCACTGGTCTCCAGTAAAACTGCCATGCATTGTAGTTAACTGATGTATTCTTCAATTGATTAATGAGCTATTATTTAGTGAATTAATTAACTAATTAATTCACACCACTCTCACTAGTGTATCAATCAGTTAGAATAGATACAACTAGCTCAACTGAGTCTAACTAAGTTAAACTAAATACAACTAAATACAACTCCATAACTACTTCTTCCAACTGTGTCATAACTCTGCCACTTGAGTTCTAAATGAGTCTTCCATGCAATAGCTCCAATAAACCCTTAGGAATAGTGTAAATCCTTTTGTCAGTTGTTGTGCCACATCTGTGCACTGAACTGAAGTGCTCCAAGAGAATAAGTTGTTGTTTAGAGTATGATTATTATTAAGAGCTAATAATAATCGACATGCATCTATTTTTAGATTAACGATCTATAAATAGACTTTGCCCAATATTCTAAAAATAGAATCTCATATATTTTTCACATTTGACCAACCATCTACAAATAGCCTCCTGCCACATATAGATTATGCTCACAATGTCTAAAAATAGACATACACCTAAAAATAGCCTGTGTGGGCCCCACCTAGTTTAGGTGATTATTTTCCAACTAGGATCAAGGATGATCCAGGTGGATATTGGTGGCCACCCACCTGTTCCACTTGGCCCCCCACCATTGTCTCTTTCAGTTTTTCAGTTTTGGCATAACTTACTATTTTTAGTAGTTTTTCAGGTCCTGAACTTCCGGAGCCGTTTTGAGGCCCTAAACGACATTTTTTGGGTATCAAATTCAATCCCAAAAGCTGTAGTCCTCGGATAGAGCTTTCTAATGATGTATCATGTGCGTCAAATGGAGATAGTATGCCAAAGTTACGTCCCTGGGAAGTTGAAACACCAATTTACCCAAACGGGGCCCATAGTTTTGGCGCTTCATCTCCTAGGGTTAGTTTTTTGGGATGTTTAGGGTTCTCCATTGTTTCTCAATAATAAATAGGCCCTCGAGCCTCATTGTAACGCAGTTCAGAGGCCTGTAGCCGCCACATCTCTTCTCAGAGATAGCTACCAGTGCCCTAGCTAGTTTTATTTCCATTCTGTCTGTAAGCAAATTTCATTTCTTTGATATTAATGAAATGAAGTGTTATTTCCGCTGCATCTCTGTATTTATGGTTATATGTTTATTCTGTTGCGTTCCTGCATAAATCCGGATCAGTGGTATCAGAGTGGTCTGGCTTTTCTCGATCCTTCTTTGCATGTCCCCAACGAGGTCGGGGTATAAGGAGCTAGGGCTTGATCTAGTGGAACCTTTGCAAGATCGGCCTCGCAAACCTCGACGGACACCCATAGGGGACGAAAAGAAAGATGAGGGAGCAGGAGATCCTATCAAAATATTGCTCGAGGAGGCTCTCGAAAGACAAAGGAACGCGATGATGGATAAATTTGCTCAGATCCTTCAACGGCTGCCCACTGGCGGCACATCTGCATCCAGCAGCCACTCTGGAGGCGCGACTCCTTTTAAGGTACAAGTAAATTTTGACATTCCCATATTTGAGGGTCAAATAGACGCAGATGCCGTAGATAGATGGTTGAATCTATTAGAAGGATATTTCTCTGTTCATGACTTTTCGGACCGGGAGAAGATTATTTTTGCACTCCTCAAAGCTACCCCCCATGTTAAGGACTGGTGGGAAACCTACTGTGAGAACAAGGACCAGACATAACCCTCTCTGTTCTCGGCCGTACCAACTTGGAATTCTTTTCGAGACGCCGTCAAGGAACAGTACTATCCCGTGGGGAGCTATGAGGACAAGTACATACAATGGACCACGCTGCGACAACAAAGGGATCAAGATGTGCACGAGCTGACGAATCTGTTCCATACCCTGCGCACAAGGTTGGGTATCAAAGATTCAGAGAAACATTTGGTGCTAAAGTATCGCAGTTGTCTGCACAGATACATTCAGGAGGAAATGGAGTTCCTCGACATCTCCTCGCGTGGTACGGCATACCGGTATGCTGCCAAGATTGAGCAGAAATTCAAACAGAAGAAGCGAGACTTTGGATCTGCGAATCAAAAGCAAGGAAAAGGTGCTTCCAAACCGCAGAACAAAGGACAGAGCGTGGCGGCTAAAGACAACCCGTCAAAGCCACAAGAAAAGAAAAACACCGTAAAGCCAAAGAAGGACACGGGAAAGTGGTGTGAGTTCCATAAGAGCTCCACTCACAACACAAGTGAGTGTCGGGCCAAGCAGTCGCTAGTGGCCGAGATGAGGGCTTCTGAGTCAGATGCATGCTCCGACTCCGAATCAGAACCTGAAAAGGGGAATGAAAAAGGGAAACAGGTTATTGATGCGGAGCCCAACGCCACTGTTGCCACTACAAAGGTCCAGAAGGAGGAACCGGAAGATCCAGAGGAGGAGGAACGTCTCTTCCACTCCCAGATGTGGGTAAAGGGCTCCCCTGTACAGTTTATTGTCGAAAATGGGAGCCAAAAGAACCTCATTTCAGCAGACGCCGTGAAGCAGTTGGGCTTGCCGACCATAGCTCACCCACATCCATAAACCATCGGGTGGCTTCACCAAGGACGAGATCTCCACGTCAGCCAGCAGTGCTGCCTTCCCTATAGCATCAAGCCCTTCACGGATGAGGTATTATGTGACATTGCTCCTATTGATGTTTCTGATGTATTATTAGGACAACCATACTTGTGGAAGCATCATGTTGTGTATGAGTCTCGACCTCGTGCTGTTATTATTACTTTGGGAAATAAGTTGTACAGGATACCAGAGGTACCACCTCCTACGACTATCTCTTTGGTTACTGCAAAACAATGTAGTAAGCTCATTTCCCAAACCCGGAAATTCGTTTTTCTGATGATCCGCCCCCAGGGCAAGAAGAAGACTGTGGCCACGACCTCCAGACAGGGCCCCTCTGCACGACAACAACAAATGGATAAGGTCGTGGAGGGGTACGGGGACATCTTCACCTCACCCACAGGGGTTCCTCTGCACTGCCAGGTCAAGCACCCGATTGATCTGACCCCAGGTGCGCCACTACCCAATGGACCGATCTATCGACGCTCTGTTCTGGAAAATGATGAAATCAAAAGGCAGATTCAGGAGCTGTTGCAGAAAGGTCACATCAGACCAAGTTCATCGCCCTGTGGGAACCCGATCGTGTTGGTACAGAAGAAGGATGGGACGTGGAGACTCTGTATTGACTATCGGGCGCTGAACAAGATCACTGTCCGGAATAGGTACCCAATCCCACGGATTGATGACCTTCTGGACCAACTCCAAGGTGCAAAATATTTCAGTAAGATCGACCTGAAGTCTGGGTATCACCGGGTACCAATTGAACCCTCTGATGTGTGGAAGACTGCCTTCAAAGCTAAGGAAGGCCTTTTTGAATGGCTGGTCATGCTTTCGGGTTGACGAATGCTCCCGCAACCTTCATGAGGATGATGGACGACATCTTGCGGCCATTCACCAACTCATTCGTAGTGGTGTACTTGGATGACATTCTGATCTTCAGCAAGACTTGGGAAGAGCACCTTCATCACATCCGACAAGTCCTCCAAACATTGCGGCAACACAAGTTGTGTGCCAATTTGGAGAAGTGCACGTTTGGCATGACCCAGGTTCAATATCTGGGATACATTATTGATGAAAAGGGGGTGCATGTGGATCCATCCAAGATCCAAGTCATTCGGGATTGGCCAGCCCCGACTACTATAACAGAGCTTCGCAGCTTTCTGGGTCTTGCTAATTTCTACCATATATTCGTGTTGGGATTCTCTCATATCACTTGGCCCTTGAGTCAAGTCACCAAAGGAGGAGCGAGAGAAAAATTCTTTTTGTCGGAATCTCAACAGAAGGCGTTCAAAGAATTGAAAAATCGCCTCTGTTCTGCACCAATGCTCACCTTACCAGACTTGCAGCAGCCGTTTGAGATCGAGACAGATGCCTCTGACTATGCTATTGGGGCAGTTCTTACTCAACAGGGACATCCAGTGGCATATCACAGTGAGACATTGTCTGAGACAGTTCGCAAGTATCCCGCCTATGACAAATAAATTTATTCCATTGTGCAAGCCTGTCGACAATGGAAGCATTACATTTTGGGGAAGGAAACAATCATCCACACAGACCACCAGCCCCTGCAGTTCATACAGACATAAGGGAAGTTGCAGAATGATCTCCATCAGTAGTGGTCCACATATCTGCAACAGTTTCATTTGAACATCAAGTACAAGAAGGGTAGCACCAATAATGTTGCAGACTGCCTCAGCCGACCACTGATCATGGCGCTCACCACCATGCTCAACTCTTGTGGGCATGAGACTTCTGATTGGCCGCTTCTCTATGAGAGTGACCCAGAATTCGGCCACACTTACAAGGCACTCTTGGGGGGCACGCAAGTTCCAAATTTTCACCTCCAAGATGCACTTTTATGTCACCTGGGACACCTTTGTGTTCCTTCAAGCGAACGTGCCAAGATGATATGGGAAGCACACTACAGTCGAGTCGCTGGGCATTTCGGGGTCGAGAAAACAGTAGCAATACTACAGAAGTATTTCTATTGGCCGAACCTTCGAAAGGAAGTCGAGAAGCACATCAGATCCTGCACTGCTTGTGCCATTGCCAAACCGACCATCAAGAAGCAAGGCCTATATACTCCTCTACCTACCCCTAGTCGACCTTGGGAATCCATCTCCATGGATTACATGTCGGGCCTGCCTTCTACTAAGCAGGGAAATGACTGTGTTTTCGTGGTCGTCGATAGATTCTCGAAGATGGCCATTATGGCGGCCTACAAGAAGAATATCACAGCAGAAGCCACTGCTAAACTCTTATTTGAACGAGTGTGGGTGCACTTTGGGATCCCACAGTCTATCATATCAGATCGGGATAGCAGGTTCCTCAGCACATTTTGGTCCAGCCTCTGGTCGATGTTGGATACCAAGCTCACCAAGTCCACAGCTTTCCATCCCCAAACAGATGGCCAGACAGAGGTCGTCAACAGAATGATTGTACACATTCTGCGCATGTACAATTCAAAGCATCCACGCACATGGGACGAGAGCCTCCCCTATGTACAACATAGTTATAACCAGGCTCTCCACAATTCAATTGGCCATAGCCCCTTTCAGGTGGGCTTGGGATTCCAGCCACTATGTCCCATTGACGTAGCCATGCCATTTGCAGCTGCTCAGGCCGATTCAGCGCACGTCCAGTCTGAAGTTGACAAAGCAAGTAGCTTTATCGAGCGCATTCAACACATCCGTCAACAGGTTCATGATATATTGGACAGAGCCAATGCGAAGTACAAGCAGTGCCATGATCAACACCGGGTGCCACACAACTTCCAGGTGGGCGACAAAGTATGGCTGCATTTGCAGAAGGAGCGCCTCACTGGACCTCACCACAAGCTTCGCCCGCTCCGATACGGGCCGTACACCATCACCAAGGCTGTAGGTAACAATGCCTTCGAGCTTAGTATTCCACCATTCCTTGGTATGCACCCAGTCTTCAATGTGGATCGCCTTCGTCCTTACTTTCCACCTCTACTGGACACCTCGGACATTGCAGAACAACTCACACCAACAGAGTTAAACCCAGACTGCATGGAACAGGCCACCACAGATTATATCATGGACATGCAAATCAAGAACACTCGTCAACAGCAGATCCAACTGTATCGGGTTGTCAAAGCTGGCCAACTCCTGCACCAAGGAAAGTGGTTCACCAGGGACCAAGTTCAGCAGAAATTTCCTCATCTCATGGAGGAACTTAACGCAATGGGGACCATTGCTTCCTAAGGGGGGAGGAATGATCCAGGTGGATATTGGTGGCCACCCACCTGTTACACTTGGCCCCCCACCATTGTCTCTTTCAGTTTTTCAGTTTCGGCATA
Source organism: Pinus albicaulis (assembly GCA_034641835.2). Taxonomy (NCBI): domain Eukaryota; kingdom Viridiplantae; phylum Streptophyta; class Pinopsida; order Pinales; family Pinaceae; genus Pinus; species Pinus albicaulis. Next base: position 6,443,374 of record CM076576.1, on the reverse strand, counting down.
ACTTACTATTTTTAGCAGTTTTTCAGGTCCTGAACTTCCGGAGCTGTTTTGAGGCCCTAAACGACGTTTTTTGGGTATCAAAGCACTAGTAAATTTGATCATCAAATTCATCCCGAAAGCTGTAGTCCTCGGATAGAGCTTTCTAATGATGTATCATGTGCATCAAACGGAGATAGTATGCCAAAGTTACGTCCCTGGGAAGTTGAAACACCAATTTACCCAAACGGGGCCCATAATTTTGGCGCTTCATCTCCTAGGGTTAGGTTTTTGGGATGTTTATGGTTCTCCATTGTTTCTCAATAATAAATAGGCCCTCGAGCCTCATTGTAACGCAGTTCAGAGGCCTGTAGCCGCCACATGGAAATTGCACAGGGAATAGCTAGGTGCCCTAGCTAGTTTTATTTCCATTTTGTCTGTAAGCAAATTTCAGTTCTTTGATATTAATGAAATGAAGTGTTATTTCTGCTGCATCTCTGTATTTATGGTTATGTGTTTATTCTGTTGCGTTCCTGCATAAATCCGGATCAAAGGATGATGTTTCAGGATGCCTCCTTCACTGTTTCTTGTTGTAAACTTCAACACTCCCTCTCAACAAGAAAGGACTATCTTTGCATGCGACATGCAACTTCATGCATTCGCCCTACAACTCTTGCTGCAACACTTCCGAAACTGAAAGGCTCCAAACAACTCAATCAGTCTAATGCATCTATCATCAAAGTCTTAGACTTCTTCTTAGCTACTGCACATGTCTTCAGGAACCACTGCGTTGTTGAACTCTACACGCATGCACTCTACACTTGCTGTCAACTCTGAACCGTGCGACACTATCACTTTGATCGGCCTACATCAATCCAATTGATCATGCTACTGTTTCTCTGTGTGCACCTCGTAGCTAGGTTCAATTCATGAGATCCACACCATCTCCATGAATCTTGCCCAGAAATATCCTCTTGGTATTACTCATGCATGTCGCCCCACCTCTCACCTGGTGGTATAGCTGCATGCACTCCCTCTGCCCATCTGGCACAAAATTTCTCTGCATGAGTGGTTGCTCCCACTCCATGATCCTCATCTTGTGGCTGCTCCACATCCAAGGTTCACTCTTACCTGCATGCAAATCATGCTCCCTCTCAAGCTTCAATTGCATACCTTTCTTGCACTTCCCAACAGTAGGAAGCTCCGTAGAAATCCCATCTACATCAAATCTATAAAGATTAGGAATTTGACTTCTGTGATCCATAAATTATGTATCAAATCTTTCGGTGAAAATCACATTGGAGAAATTTGTGTCGACGCGTCTCAAACCAGCCAGTGTGGTTCATCATCAGGACCAGATGCGAAATCTGATCTAAGACTCAGCTTAAATAGATAAAGAAGCTCCAAATAGCCGTTGTACCATAACGGATAGTTTGACCAAAATAAATAAATAAATAAATAATAAAATAAAAAATAAACAATAAAAATAACAGCTAGTTTGACCAAAACTAAAAAATAAAAATAAAAATTAAATTAAATTAAATTAAAAATTAGAAATTAGAAATTAAAAATAAACAAATAAATAGATATAAATATGAACATAAAAATAAATATAAACATAAAAATAAAAATATTAATATTAAAAAATAAAAATATAAAAATAAAAATAACAAAATATATAAATATACATTACTTGAACACAATTCAATATATTATTTGAAACTAAATTAATTCTTTTATTTTTATTTTAAAAAGATAATTAATTAATTGATTAAATATACATAAATAAAAACTAGATTAAAAACAAATAATAAACATAATTATGCTAAATAAATAATAAGTAATTACATAATAAAGAATAACAGAAATGAGAAAAGTAAAACAGGACGAGAGGGGAGGAAACGACGAACCTCGGACAAACAGAAGGGCAAAAACTCAAAAAACTAAGAATGAAGGGCAGGGACCCAGCACCTGCTCACACTCCACCCATCATCTCTGTTAAGGTTAACAGGCCTCTTTTCAATCTCAAGGGCCTCCCTAAACTTTCGGTGGTGGAAATGGTCCACCTTCGCAATGACCTATGCATCTTCAATGCAAATGTGATGCTTTGTCTTTTCAGCATGCTATGCTAAGGCAGAGGAGTGAGATCTATTATGCTTTAGGTCAGAAGCATGTTCATGAATTCTTTGACTAATAGATCGACCAGTTTCACCAATATAAGGGGTCCCACAAGAGCACAGAATCAAGTAAACACCCTTACCCTCCTTCGGGCATATTGGGTCCTTAACTGATCTGAGCAAATTCTGAATCGTGTGGAGGGGCTTAAAGGTTGAAGGAACACTATGTTTCCTTAGTATCCTAGTGATCTTATTAGTTATTCCTTGGATAAAAGGGAGGTGAAAACCAACAGACCTGTCATAAATATCATTTTTGACCCTAAGACCTTTTTCCACTTTTTGGAAAGCTCTACGACATTGAAACTTGCTATTTCACCTCCCTTTCATCCAGGTAACGACTGATAAGATCGCTAGGATACTAAGGAAACATAGTGTTCCTTCAACCTTCAAGCCCCTCCGCATGATTCAGAATTCGCTCAAATCGGTTAAGGATCCAATATGCCCGAAGGAGGGTAAGGGTGTTTACTTGATTCCGTGCTCTTGTGGGACCCCTTATATTGGTGAAACTAGTCGATCTATCAGTCAAAGAATTCATGGAAATGTCGTTGACCTAAAGCATAATAGATCTCGCTCCTCTGCCTTAGCAGAGCATGCTGAAAAGACAAAGAATCACATTTGCATTGAAGATGCGGAGGTCATTGCGAAGGTGGACCATTTCCACCACAGAAAGTTTAGGGAGGCCCTTGAGATTGAAAAGAGGCATGTTAACCTTAACAGAGATGATGGGTGGAGTGTGAGCAGGTGCTGGATCCTTGCCCTTCATTCTTAGTTTTTTGAGTTTTTTCCCTTCTCTCTGTCTGAGGTTCATCGTTTCCTCCCCTCTCGTCCTGTTTTACTTTTCTCATTTCTGTTATTCTTTATTATGTAATTACTTATTATTTATTTAGCATAATTATGTTTATTATTTGTTTTTAATCTAGTTTTTATTTATGTATATTTAATCAATTAATTATCTATCTTTTTAAAATAAAAATAAAGGAATTAATTTAGTTTCAAATAATATATTGAATTGTGTTCAAGTAATGTATATTTATATATTTTGTTATTTTTATTTTGTTATTTATTTATTTTTATTTATTTATTTTTATTTTTTACGTTTATATTTATTTTTATGTTCATATTTATTTCTATTTATTTATTTATTTTTATTTTTTATTTATTTATTTTTAGTTTTTGTCAAACTAGCCATTATTTTTATTGTTTATTTTTTATTTTTTATTTTTATTTATTTATTTATTTTGGTCAAACTAGCCGTTATGGTACAACGAATATTTGGAGCTTCTTTATCTATTTAAGCTGAGTCCTAGATCAGATTTCGCATCTTGTCCTGATGATGAACCACATTGGCTGGTTCGAAACGCGTCGACACAAATTTCATCAATGTGATTTTCACCGAAAGATTTGATCTATAAAGATTCCTCTGCATCTCTAGTTGTGGCTGCTCCACAACCTTCTGAGACTGCTTCTCACGTTGCATGTTGAGAGGCTCCCTCTCAACCACCAAGTCACTAACCTCTGCTTTTCTCCTCAAAGCTTTGGATGCATCTTGTACCTCAGTGCATGTAGATTCTTGGCTTGTGCACATTGCAATTGTCTCGCCCTCGCAAAATTTTCTAACAAAAGAGCTAATTTTAAATCGACAATATCTCCCTCATCCGAGCTCCAATTCAACTGAATTTTTTTCAATTTAGGTATTTTTTCGCAAGGAATCCAAATATGCTATTTTTTTTAAAAATATTTCACCAAAAATTTCATATATTCTCTGCAAACTCGCGCGCCCAAAAATTCCTACTCTCATTCCATGTAGAAAATATATAACACAGCTCTGATACCATGTAGAAATTATATACAATATGCATGTATATATCTGGACTCTCCTGATCTAACAATATTTATCTTCTTGCTAAATACAAAATCCTTCCACTATGATTCTTGCGGAAATTTAATCAACAATTTAAAAACACATGAAGCAATAAAAACACACAACACAGTTGTTTAACGAGAAAGCCTGAAGCTGAAAACCCCACTATATATTACGTAACATGGAGATCATATGAAAATCTCATACAAACATACAAAGCTTATCACAAGCTCTCAGTACAGTACAATCGTCATAAACTAATCAAGTCTGATCTTGCAAATCCATGCACCGATCTTTGCCACCTGCTAGCCTGCCTCTACTGCGCAATCCAAGCTAATTACAAATACTAATTCGATGTAATCCCACTCTCCTTGACTGCGTTATTATCATTGGAAACTCCAATGTATATATAGATGTAATCCATGCATCACTAGTAGTCACAACGGATAGTCCATCTGTCCCTTTCACCTATCTCTCCACTGGTCTCCACTGAAACTGCCATGCACTGTAGTTAACTGATGTATTCTTCAATTGATTAATGAGTTATTATTTAGTGAATTAATTAACTAATTAATTCACACCACTCACTAGTGTATCAATTAGTTAGACTAGATACAACTAGCTCAACTAAGTCTAACTAAGTTAAACTAAATACAACTCCATAACTACTTCTTCCAACTGTGTCATAACTCTACCACTTGAGTTCTAACTGAGTCTTCCATGCAATAGCTCCAGTAAACCCTTAGGAACAACGTAATTCCTTCTGTCAGCTGCTGTGCCACATCTGTGCACTGAACTGAAGTGATCCAAGAGAATAAGTTGTTGTTTAGAGTCTGATTATTATTAAGAGCTAATAATAATCGACATGCATCTATTTTTAGATTAGCGATCTATAAGTAGACTTCGCCCAATATTCTAAAATAGAATCTCATCTATTTTTCAAATTTGACCAACCATCTACAAATAGCCTCCTGCCACATATATAATATGCTCACCATGTCTAAAAATAGACATACACCTAAAAATAGCTTGTGTGGGCCCCACCTAGTTTAGGTGATTATTTTCCAACTAGGATCAAGGATGATGTTTCAGGATGCCTCCTTCACTGTTTCTTGTTGTAAACTTCAACACTGGCAGTAAAGGAAAGTTTATTGGCAAGGATTTTTTGAGCTCTAGGGATAGAGGTAAGTTCATACATCTCAAAAGTTTTCAAGAGGTCTAAGGCAACATTCCTATATTCTCTTAGCCTAGGAAATTTGGTTGAATACTCTTCTTTGATTTGCCTAATGATCAACTTGGAATCTCCTTGAATAGAAATCCTCTTAGCTCCTATGTTTTTTGGCAAATGTAAACCAAGGAGAAGAGCCTCATACTCTACAATATTATTTGTACATTGAAAATCTAGTTTGTAGGAATGACCTTCATTGGTGTTGTGTATCCAAACACCTGCTCCTGTACCAGCTTTGCCACAAGAGCCATCAAAGCTCATGTTCCAAAGTGTTTCAAGTTCATATTCACCATTATGTTGTTGTTCATGGCTGCTAGAGTTTTGGCTGTCATGTTCTTCATTTTGTGTTTGGTTTGACTATTCTGGTAGGCCTAGCTCTTTCTCATTTTCATTTACTTTTTCATTAATGTCATCTTCATTGTACAAGATAAATGAGTCAAGGTATGAATGGATAGAATAGAGAGGGGTGTTGTTTGGTCTATCTTGGCTGCTTACCATGTATTTCATGTGAGATTCCCAGTACAATCTCCTTGTTTGGTTAAAGACCAGGATGGTAGCGTATGTCATGTCCATTTGGAGGTTTCCTTGGAGTTTGGCTCCCCATGATTTAGATAAAATAATGCCATAATTCGGGGGAATGTCAGCCACTACAATGTCCATGAATAGGCTTTTGGCAGGTATTTTTTCTAGATTGACACACAGATCCCTGATTAGACCCAAACATTTGACTCTGCTTGAATCGAAAGAGTACCAGTCTTTGTAAAGTTTGGTTATTTCGATGCCTAATCTCTCCATCACTACCTTTTGCATAAGATTGTGTGAAGTACCATAGTCTAGCATATCATTGTGTTGTATTTTGTCATGGATGTTTAAGCTAACATAAAATGGAGGGATACCTCCCTCTTGAAATTTTCCTTCCACCTCAGGTCCAAACAACAACTCTGGTTTGTCATCAGTTAGATTCAGAGAGTCAGTGTCATTTCCTATGTTCAATGCTTTCAAAACTTGAGACCTATATACATCTTGAGTTACCAGCTAAGTAAGGGGTATGGCTATTTTTATCTTGAAAATTTCATCCTCAAAACTGAATGATGCTAATTGTTCTTGGTATATTTACATTATTTTTATCACACATAGTCTTTTTAGCTACTTTGGTTTGCTGATTTTTATTAGGAATGTCAGTTAGAGAAGTTTTTCCAGGGCCACTAGTTGATGTACTAGGGCAGCTTTGGTCACCATTATGCTGGCTGGTTTTGTATTCATTTTGATTAGGATTTTTAGCCATTATGTTGGTGTTTTCTACTGTCTTCTTAAGAATGTTTTTAGGGCTCTTCCTAATAATAGTTTCTAGTTTGTTTTTCTTAGAGGCATCTTGGGTTTTCTTACTTCGGAGGTCATACTGCCTATGAACCTCCATGATGGCATTTTTTATCCAGGTGGATATTGGTGGTCACCTGCCTATTCCACTTGGGGCCCCACCATTGTCTCTTTCACTTTTTCAGTTTCGGCACAACTTACTATTTTTAGCGGTTTTTCGGGTCCTGAACTTCCAGAGCCGTTTTGAGGCCCTAACGATATTTTTTGGGAAAACCGGGAGCAACATGGGTCCATGGACCGATGTTGCTTACTCAAAATTTGTATTCCTCGGATAGATATTTCTAACGAGGTATGGTTCGCATCAAATGGAGATCGTATGCCAAAGTTACGTCCCCAGGAAGTTGAAACACCAATTTACCCAAACGGGGCCCATAGTTTTGGCTCTTCATCTCCTAGGGTTAGGGTTTTGGATGTTCAGGGTTTTCCATTGTTTATAAATAATAAATAGGCCCTTGAGCCTCACTGTAACTCAGTTTAGAGGCCTGTAGCCACCACATATATTCTCATAGATAGCTACCAGCGACCTAGCTAGTTTATTTCCATTCTGTCTGTAAGCAAATCTTAGTTCTTTGATATTAATGAAATGAAGTGTTATTTCCGTTGCATCTTTGTATTTATGGTTATATGTTTATTCTATTTCATTCCCGCATAAATACGGATCAGTGGTATCAGAGCAGTATGCTTTTTCTCAATCCTTTTTTCAATGTCCCCAACGAGGTCGGGGTATAAGGAGTTAAGGCTCGATCTAGTGGAACCTTTGCAAGATCAGCCTCGCAAACCCCGACGGATGCCCATGGGGGACGATAAGAAATATGAGGGAGCAGGAGATGTTATCAAAATATTGCTCGAGGAGGCCCTTGAAAAACAAAGGAACGCGATGATGGATAACTTTGCCTAGATCCTTCAACGACTGCCCACCAGCGGCGCATCTGCATCCAGTAGCCACTCTGGAGGTGTGACTCCCTTTAATGTACAAGTAAATTTTGACATTCCCATATTTGAATGTCAAATAGATGCAGATGCCGTAGATAGATGGTTGAATCTATTAGAAGGATATTTTTCAGTTCATGACTTTTCTGATTGAGAGAAGATTATTTTTTCACTCCTAAAAGCTACCCCCATGTCAAGGACTGGTGGGAAACCTACTATGAGAAAAAGGATGACACAGAACCCTCTCTGTTCTCGGTCGTACCCACTTGGAATTCTTTCTAAGACACCATCAAGGAACAATACTATCCCATGGAGAGCTATGAGGACAAGTACATACAATGGACCACGTTGCGACAACAAAGGGATCAAGATGTGCATGAGCTGACGAATCTGTTCCATACCCTGCACACAAAGTTGGGTATCAAAGATTCAGAGAAATATCTAGTGCTAAAGTATCATAGTTGTCTACACAGATACATTCAGGAGTAAATGGAGTTCCTCGATTTCTCCTTGCTTGGTACGACATACCGGTATGCTACCAAGATTGAGTAGAAATTTAAACAGAAGAAGCGAGACTTTGGATCTGCAAATCAAAAGCAAGGGAATGGTGCTCCCAAACCGTAGAAAAAAGGACAGAGCCAAGGCATGGAAGCTCAAGAAATCCTGTCAAAGCCACAAGAAAAGAACAACACCACAAAGCCAAAGAAGGACACAGGAAAGTGGTGTGAGTTCCATAAGAGCTCCACTCACAACACAAGTGAGTGTCGGGCCAAGTAGTCGCTGGTGGCCAAGATGAGGGCTTCTGAGTCAGATGCATGCTCTAACTCTGAATTAGAACCCGACGAGGGGAGTGACAAAGGGAAACAGATTATTGATGCGGAGCCCAATGCCACTGTTTCCACTACGAAGATCCAAAAGGAGGAACTGGAAGATACAGAGGAGGAGGAACATCTCTTCCACTCCCAGATGTGGGTAAAGAGCTCCCCAGTACAGTTCATTGTCGACAATGGGAGCCAAAAAAACCTCATTTCAGCAGACACTGTGAAGCGGTTGGGCTTGCTGACCATAGATCACCCACATCCATACACCATCGAGTGGCTTCACCAAGGACGAGATCTCCGCATCAGCTAGCAGTGCCACCTTCCCTATAGCATCAAGCCCTTCATGGATGAGGTATTATCTGACATTGCTCCTATCAATGTTTTTGATGTATTATTAGGACAACCATACTTGTGGAAGCGTAATGTTGTGTATGAGTCTCAGCCTCGCGCTGTTATTGTTACTTTGGGAAATAAGTTGTACAAGAGACCAGAGGTACCACCTCCTGCCACTATCTCTTTGGTTACTGCAAAACAATGCAGTAAGATCATTTCCCAAACCAGGAAATTCGTTTTCCTAATGATCTGCCCCCACAACAAGAAGAAGACTGTGGCCACGACCTCTAGACAGGGCTCCTCTGCATGACAACAACAAATGTACAAGGTTTTGGAGGATTATGGGGACATATTCGCCTCACCCACAGGGGTTCCTTTGCACTGTCAGGTCAAGCACCCGATTGATCTGAACCTAGATGCACCGCTACCCAATGGACTGATCTATCGGTGCTCTGTTCTGGAGAACGATGAAATCAAGAGGCAGATTCAGGAGCTGCTACAGAGAGGTCACATCCGACCAAGTTCATCGCCCTGTGGGAGCCCGATCGTGTTGGTATAGAAGATGTGGAGACTCTATATTGACTATCGGGCACTGAACAAGATCAATTTTCAGAATAGGTACCCAATTCCATGGATTGACGACCTTCTGGACCAACTCAAAGGGGTAAAATATTTCAGCAAGATTGACTTGAAGTTTGGGTATCACCAGGTACCAATAAAAGCCTCCGATGTGTGGAAGACTACCTTCAAAGCCAAAGAAGGCCTTTTCGAATGGTTGGTCATGCCTTTCAGGTTAACGAATTCTCCCGCAAGCTTCATGAGGTTGATGGAAAACATCTTGCAGCGATTCACCAACTCATTTGTAGTGGTGTACTTGGATGACATTCTGATCCTCCAAACACTACGGCAACACAAGTTGTGTGCCAATTTGGTGAATGGTTGGTCATGCCTTTCAGGTTAACGAATGCTCCCGCAAGCTTCATGAGGTTGATGGACAACATCTTGTAGCGATTCACCAACTCATTTGTAGTGGTGTACTTGGATGACATTCTGATCCTCCAAACACTACGGCAACACAAGTTGTGTGCCAATTTGGAGAAGTGCACTTTTGGCGTTACCCAGGTTCAATATCTGGGATACATTATTGATGAAAGGGGGGTGCATGTGGATCCAACCAAGATCCAAGTCATTCGGTATTGCCCAGCCCCAACCACTATAATAGAGCTTTGCAACTTTCTGGGTCTTGCTAATTTCTACCGTAGGTTCGTGTTGGAATTCTCTCATATCACTTGGCCCTTGAGTCAAGTCACCAAGGGAGGAGCGAGAGAAAAATTATTTTAGTCGGAATCTCAACAGAAGGCGTTCACAGTATTGAAAAATCGCCTATGTTTTGCACCAGTTCTCACATACCATACTTGAAACAACCTTTTGAGATTGAGACAGATGCCTTTGACTATGCTATTGGGGCAGTTCTTACTCAACAGGGACATCTAGTGGCATATCACAGTGGGACATTGTCTGACACAGTTCGCAAGTATCCCACTTATGAAAAAGAAATGTATTCCATTGTGCAAGCTCGTCGACAATGGAAGCATTAAATTTTGGGGAAGGAAATAATCACCCACACAGACCACAGGCCCCTATAGTCCATATAGACACAAGGGAAGTTGCAGAATGATCGCCATCAGAAGTGGTCCACATATCTACAATAGTTTCAGTTGAACATCAAGTACAATAAGGGTAGCACCAATAATGTTGCAGACTGCCTCAGCCGACCACCGATCATGGCGCTCACCACCGTTCTCAACTCTTGTGGACACGAGACTTCTACTTGGCCAATTCTTTACGATAGCAACCCAGAATTTGACCACACATACAAGGCACTCTTAGGGGTACGCAAGTTCAAAATTTTCACCTCCAAGATGCACTTTTATGTCACCTAGGACACCTTTTTGTTCCTTCAAGTGAGCGTGCCAAGATGATATGGGAAGCACATTACAGTTGAGTTACTGGGCATTTCAGGGTCGAGAAAACAGTAGCGGTACTGCAGAAATATTTATATTGGCTGAACCTTCGAAAGTATGTTGGGAAGCACATTAGATCTTGCACTGCTTGTGCCATTGCCAAACCGACCATCAAGAAGTAAGGCTTATATGCTCCGATATCTACCCCTAGTCGACCTTGGGAATCCATCTCCATGGATTACATGTTGGGCCTGCCTTCTACGAAGCATGGAAATGATTGTGTTTTCGTGGTCATCGATAGATTCTCGAAGATGGCCTCTATGGCGGCATGCAAGAAGAATATCACAGCAGAAGTCACTGCTAAACTCTTCTTTGAACGAGTGTGCGTGGAATTTGGAATCCCGTAGTTTATCATATGAGATCGAGATAGCAAGTTTCTCAGCACATTTTTGTCTAGCCTCTGGTCAATGCTGGACACCAAGCTCACCAAGTCCACAGCTTTCCATCCCCAAACAGATGGCCAGACAGAGGTCATTAACAGAATGATTGTACACATTCTGCGCATGTACAATTCAAAGAATCCATGCACACGGGACAAGAGCCTCCCCTATGTACAACATAGTTATAACTGGGCTCTCCATAGCTCAACTGGCCACAACCCCTTTCAGGTGGGCTTGGGATTCCATCCACTATGTCCCATTGACGTAGACATGCCATTTGCGGCTACTCAGGCCGATTCAGCTCATGTCTAGTCTGAAGTTGACAAACAAAATAGCTTCATCAAGCATATTCAGCACATCCGCCAATAGGTTCATGACATATTGGACAGAAACAATGCTAAGTACAAGAAACGCCATGATCAACATCGAGTGCCACACAACTTCCAGGTGGGTGACAAAGTGTGTCTACATTTGCAAAAGGAGTGCCTCATTGGACCCCGCCGCAAGATTCGCCCACTCGGATACGGATCGTACACCATCACCAAGGTTGTAAGGAAAAATGCCTTCGAGCTCAGTATTCCACCATTCCTTGGTCTGCACCCAGTATTCAATTTGGATTGCCTTCATCCCTACTTCCCAACTCTATTGGACACCTCTGACATTGCAGAACAACTCACACCAAAAGAGTTAAACCCATACTGCATGGAACTAGCCACCACAGATTGTATCATGGACATGCAAATCAAGAACACTCGCCAACAAAAGATCCAATTGTATCGGGTTGTCAAAGCTGGCCAACTCCTGCACCAAGGAAAGTGGTTCACCAGGGACCAAGTTCAGCAGAAGTTTCCTCATCTCATGGAGGAACTTAACGCAATGGGGACCATTGCTTCCAAACGGGGGAGGAATGATCTAGGTGGATATTGGTGGTCACCCACCTATTCCACTTGGGGCCCCACCATTGTCTCTTTCAGTTTTTCAATTTTGGCACAGCTTACTATTTCTAGCAGTTTTTTCAGGTCCTGAACTTTCGGAGCTGTTTTGAGGCCCTAAACGATGTTTTTTGGGAAATTCGGGAGCAACATAGGTCCATGGACCAATGTTGCTCACTAAAAATTTGTATTTCTCGTACAGATCTTTCTAACGAGGTATGGTTCACGTCAAACGAAGATCGTATGCCAAAGTTACGTCCCTGAGAAGTTGAAACACCAATTTACCCAAACGAGGCCCATATTTTTGGTGCTTCATCTCCTAGGGTTAGGGTTTTGGATGTTTAGGGTTTTCCATTGTTTCTAAATAATAAATAGGCCCTCGAGCCTCATTGTAACTTAGTTCAGAGGTCTGTAGCCACCACATCTCTTCTCAGAGATAGCTACCAGCACCCTAGTTACTTTATTTCCATTCTGTCTGTAAGCAAATCTGAGTTCTTTGATATTAATGAAATGAAGTGTTATTTCCATTGCATCTTTGTATTTATGGTTATATGTTTATTCTATTGTGTTCCTACATAAATACGGATCAATTTTCAAATCCTAATTTGCAGTCTTCAGAATCCTCATATGTCCTTTCATTTTGATTTGAGGAAAACATACCTTGTTCTTCTTCTACGAGAAAAGTATCATCCTCATTATCAGAGCCTATCAGATTTACATGCTTTTCTTCCTACTCTTTAGTCTCTCTTTCCTCTTCTTCTACATAGTTTTCTTGGAAAGGAGGTCTGATTTTCTGGTCATTGTCTCTTTGTCTGTTTTGAGGAGGGTCTCTTCTGAAGTTTTGGTTCCTATTTATGTTTTGGGGATTTTCTTGGTTTTCCCTAGGAGGTGCTATTTCATTCAAGTTTATCCTCTCCATCATCCTTTCCATTGTCCTAACTAGGCTTTCAATTTTAGCATCAGATGTGGAGGCCATAGTTTCCTCTTTGTATGTAACTTTATCTTATGTCCTCATCCTAGCCCTCTTCTCAATTAGATTGGCTTCTGCACTCACAGCTCCCCTTTGCATGTCTTCTAGGGTTAGGGTATCTCTTTCTCTCAATTGGTAGGCCATGTCTAGATCAAAGCCCTCTGAAAATTTTACTAAGGCTAGGCCTTGTGGGGGTTTCATGTGAGGTGGGAGTGCATTGTATACACTATTGAATGTAGTGCAGAAGTCTTGGACACTTTCCCCAACATTTATCTTAAGATTATTAAACTATGAGAGGATTTTAAGAGCATTTTTCTTAATCTCCCACTTGTTTATGAATGTTTGATAAAGGGAAGGGAGGTCATGTATGTTTTTAGGAGTTAAGTTCTTGAACCATTTCTTTGCTTCTCCTCCTAGAATTTGGGCAAACATTCTCATTTTTATGGTCTCCTCTTCTATTTCTTATTAGTCAAAAGCATCATTAATTTTGTCTACATGTTGTTGGGAAGCTGTACAGTGGGGTCCAGTAAAGTGAGGTATTTTAGATTGTTAGTCTTGGGGCATAGGTAGTAAAGGTTGTGGTAGCACCAGGGGGGAATACCATGCTGCCATGATGGGAGGTAATGGAATCCAAGGAGGATTTACAAGAGGAGGGTTTATGAGTGGAGGTGGAGGATTAAGTGGAGTGGTTTGCACAATGGATGTATGAGTGGGTGTGGTAGATGTACTTGGACCAACAAAATGAGATTGAGTAGATTTGGAATGAAAGGAGCCAAAGTTTTGGAGAAGCTGAAAATTAGGAGGAGTGGAAGGAGAGGCTTCTCTACTAGGACTTTGCTGTAAATCTATGGGTTCAAGGTCTGTATGGTCTATCCCACTTTGAGATTTGGTTCTGACTAGGTTTTCTCTATGGTGTAAGTCAAATTGGGGATCTTGCAAGGCTGTGAGGTTTTCAGTGACAGAAATTGCTTTGTGAATGGTCCTAACAGTAGTTGAATCTTCAGTCCTAAAAATTTTCCACAATATATTTTCTAGGTAATCAACTATGGTAGGAGGGTTTGGGTCAGCGTGAGATCTGGTGTTGAGACTTTGTGAAGCCATATTTTAGACCCAATCATAGAGAGGCTGAAATTTTATGACTCATTTTTAAAAGACAGACCTCTCTTAATAATTACTGAACTCACACAGTGTGTGACTAGGATTTAAAATACTAGGACTGATTGACACAATCCCAGAGGAATATATGAGAACTAGTGGAGTTAGTAGGCCTACTAGAGGCCAGTGGAGTCACCAGGTGGGGGTTTGCTTTTTTTCCACCATCAACAATTTAAAAACCAATCTAGAGATGTTTTGGGTTTTCTAAGTTTATTTATGTAACACTAAGATTTTGAATGGGTGTTCTCCAGTTGAGTCATCATTTTTCTAGTATGGTGAATCAATTAGATACTACTCTTGGCTAACACTTGATTTTCTAAGTTTGACAGGGGTTTGAGAGTTCTTAAGGAATATTTTGATTGTTACTTACTCAGAGTTCCACCGTGACTGCCATGATGTTGGGTCCCCATAATTTGTGAGATTGGAAATGACCAAATAGACAAGGGTAACATCAAACCAATATTTGGAGTCCTAGGACCTAGCCTTCCTGGACTTAGAGAGGGCTCTCTATATGTTTGTTTAAAATATGTGACTTGGTTAATTTTAGGGTTTTGATTTTAGGCGAGTTATAGTGATAGGGTTTGTTTGTTTGTTTTTTTGGTTGGATAGGTTGACAAGAAGAATAGGTAGAGTAAGAGAAAATAAATCCATTTGGCTATGGAGTCTGCAAAGGTCTTGAAAAGTACAATAATAGGTCAAGGGTGTTTCATAGGGAAAGTTAACAAGGCCAAATGGATCTAAGTAGGTTTAGTGAGTGTGAAATGAACATGAAATTATGAATGTAGTAGGTTTAAAGGGAAATTAAGGATTATTCAACATACTAGTAACAAGAAAATCTTTCAAGATGATAGCATAGCAAAAATGAAGAGCAATAAAGGATTCTTCAACTAGAATTTTGCTAAACAGACCTCAAAACAACAGACAAGTAATCCTAGAGAGCAGTTAAGAATTCTCTGAAAATTACTTTCAAACAAAGAGAGCTTTTAACATAACATTTTAGTGAAACTAAAGAGCATTCAAGGATTCTTTAATTAAACTTCAAGGAAGAAAACATAGAGATAAAAGGATGCAGACAAAAGTAGGGTGCCAAGAAAGCATATCCTACTCTAAAATTTATGTCCTATGATCAAAGAAACCATGAACATAATGAAAACTGAAGTAAACAAATACAAAAGTGGAATAACATCACCATCTAACAGAGCTCATGAATCCTAGGAATGTGCTTGATCCATTGATGCTCAATCCAAAGCAATCACAACACACCAAAGCCAATTTCTTCAACAAACTCAAAGTCTATATCATATTGAGCTCAGCAACCAACCAACATATACAATGAGGCCTCCATGCAATATTTATCTTGCAAATGAGGACCAAAACCCTAACTAGGTCTCCAAAATATCATTAAATACATCATAAATGCCATTTTTTACCAAAGAGACCATGCAAGGTCCAAGGCACAAAATATCTAACTTAATAAATGCAAAAATAAATGCTAACATAACTCCTCAACAAAATCTGGAGTGATTTGCCTCAAAAACCCTCAAAATATCATTTTCACTAACTCTAAGTGTCTTTTGTTCACTTTATGGCAAGGGCGCAGTGCCAAAATAGGAAAAATAGGTCATCTTGCAACTACGTTTTAGAGGCCTTCCCGGTGTCCAAATGAGCTCCATGATAGCTCATTGGAAATATTGTCTAGTCTACGTTCCAAAACTGCATTTATTTTTCTGATTGGACTCCATTTACATGCTCAAAAACGCAATCTCCCAATACTTCTCAGGGCATAGCACCAACTCTAAAAATAGGACATAAAGTTGATTTTTTGCATGTTTTTGGCACTTTTGGAGTACCAGTTCTGCTCCAAATGATCTAAAATTTTGTGAGGGTGATGTCCTTAGCCTAAGGATTCTGAAAATTTAAACCATTACTCCATTGGATGCCCCAAAAAAGAGCTCAGCGCTTGTGGCGCTATGCCTTTGGCCCTTCAAAACAATAAAATATCCAAAAAATTCAAAATGGTGCCAAAATTTGGATTTACCTTGCTGATTAGGTTTGGAAGATTTTTCCTGATGATGGGTCTTGCTTTAGACCCGAAACATAGAATGAAAAATGAGAACTGTGGAGATTCCGAGCTCTGATTCTATAAATCTACACCACAGAAATCTACAATCCATCAAGGATTTCAAGATTTTCTTTGCCCTTTGCCTCTTTTAGGGCTTGAATATTTGCAAGGGATCTTTTGAGCTTGGCCCTTAAAATCTTGTTTCTTAAGGCATAATGCCTCACCATCTTCTTCTGGAGGTCAAGGTCCCTCGTGGTCTTCTCCAATAGACCCTCTAAGTGTATATTTGCCCTCTCTAGCCAAGGTTCCAGATCATATTCTATTTCCATGGCAAGCAACTCACTTGGAGTGAGTTGCTTTGCCAAGGATGTATCTTGCTCCCTCTCGTTGGCTAAATCTTTTTACAAGCCTATTGCTCTTGGCCTCCTCCTAGGAAGCTATTCTTCCTCTTCCTCCGCTTCATCATAAGTTCCCAAGAGTTCATCCAACTTTACCTTTGTCTTTGCAGCCTCTTTACGAGCTCTGATAGCTCTAATCTCATAGATGGCCTTATGTGCCTCCAACTACTTGTTTTCAACCTCAAAGTAGTGAATCACATTCTTATCCCTACCTATTTTTCTTCGCAAATCCTTAATTTGGTCATCTTTGCTTTTGAAGAGCATGCTTGTGATCCTTTCTTCATTTTCATCATCACTGTCAACATGAATAAGTTGAAATTCTTGTTCAGTCTCATGTTTGTCTTATTATTCTTCATTAATTACCTTTTCCTTAATTTTATCAAGCTACTTGGTTGATTTAGAAGGCATGGCCCCTTGCCTCTTAAGGGAAAAAAACACATGCCTATTTCCCCTTTGGTAGGTCAAGGGAAAAGGTTCAATTTTTACCATCTTTGTGCCACTTGCTTTACTGCCATCATTACTTCCATTATGAATATCATCATCATTGGTAAAATTAGTGCTTTCATGGTTCTTTGACCCACTGTCATCATCCTCACTGATTATTACTTCATTTCCATCATCCTCACTGATATGAGCCTCACTGCGCTCATTTCTCTTTTCTTCATTGCTCTCTACCTGATTGCCACTTGCCTCACTATTTTCTGCACTAATACCATGAGATGATGGTGAGGGATGGTGAATAGGTGATGAAGGAGGAGGATCATCATGATGTGAAGGACTATGAGTGGATGGTGAGGTGTGAGAATCATCATGAGGTGAGGGAATGTGAGTAGATGGAGGAATGGGAGGATGAGAAGAAAACGGGACATCTTGCTACTGTTGGGCTTGTGGAGAAGTAAACACCTTATTGGAAATTAAGGTTTCCCAAGGAATACCCTTCTGCTGTAATTGATGCAAAACAACAATTTTAATAAGAGAGTGGTGAAAGAGGCTTTGCATCTACTGAGGAAAGTATCTCTTTTTTACAATATAGGACATTTTGTCAATGCTTCTGTAGAGGTAATAGGGTAGGTGAAGCATCCTCACCTTAGTAAAGTGCATAAGCAACCTAATGTGATAGGAGTAAAGCCAGGAGAACCTTCCATCACATGTAAAATACTTCATAATGATCCTCATCATAGGTGCATATCTATCAAGCAAGTGAGAGAAAGGAAAGATAGATTTATTGTGGTCTTTGTACCTAGGTTTTAAATATGGCTCATAGTAGCTCATGTCACAATTGTCCTGCTTGAACCATTTATCCCCGACACTAGGTATGCCTATGGTGTTGGAAATAGCATATATAGATAGGTCAAAATTGACCCCTGCAAGTTTGACTTGTTTCTCATGAAAATTAAGTATGAAGAGCCTAGTTAGCTCAGGATGGTTTTTCACCTGTTGTACCTTCTCACAAAAATCAAAGCATCCTACAAGCTTGTAACATTGAACAGTAAGGGGAGATGCCATTAGCTCCCTTGTGTTAGGGGGTTCAAACCTATTGATTTTTCCACCTTTGTGCTCATGCCTTCTTGGCATTTGAGCCTCTCCTCCACTATCACTGTCTTCTCTTTCTGACATTTTGACCACTCTACCTTTGAAACCCTAGTACTTGATGTGAGACTGATATGGAGGAGGGTAATGGAATGGCAGTCTGCTTGTAAATGAGATGAATGAGTGAGGGTGTAAATATGTGAGAATGAGGGATAATATGACCACTTAACGATAACCCTCTGCTGATATGTCAAACTCAATTTTGAAATACTAGAGGTTGATGTGTAATTGAGGTGAATGAGTGTAATGGAATGTCAACTTTTCTTGCAAGTGAGGGGGTGAATGAATGAGTGTTATGACCAACCTATATGAATGAAAACCTTTACAAAACCCTATTACACCTTTTTCTTGATTAATACTCTTTATGGGTAGATGAAGAAATGACAAACAGTTATTTGAAAGCTTAGGTCTTAGGGTTGCATCTTAGGGTTTGATTTCATTCATTTAAACCATCAAAATGCTTGGAGATGAAGTTAGAGCATCCACTTACCTCCTTATGTTCTTAGAAGACCTTGGAGGAGACTTGAATAGGGTTTTTAGGTGACTTTAGTGTTTTCAGGGTGTAGGAAACCCTCCTAGCCAAGGGCACAACGCTCAGTCTAAGGGCACAGCACTTTGTCTCAAACGCGCAAAACTCAGACGCAGGCGCACAATGCTCAACCTTCTTTCACTAGGCCTGTCGGGCAAGAGCGCAGCACTCTGCCAGGTGCACAATGCTTGTGTAAAATACATGGGGATAAACAGTCAAACACACAGTGCTTCATTCCAAGTGCGCAACGCCAACCTGAGCGCGTAGCACCAAAGAAAATTGTCCAACTTCACTTAGAAAAAACACAAATTTTCTTCTCCTGTGTGCTCTTGGTCTTTTTCAAGTGAAAAATGATTTGTTTGAAATACAAAATGACCTTTATAGGCTTGGGAATAGATCTAACTTTGCAAACCCAATTTCCTAATGTTTTAAGCCTTTTTCACTTTTCACTGATATTCCTTTATACTTTTGCCTGTAGTTACTGAAATAGTGATTTTGACCTTTCTTTTTCTTCTTGAGGCCTAATATACTCATTTTGACATATTTTGAGTTAGATTAGGCATGATGGCACCTTCAAAACTTTCCGTGGCTTCCATTAAAATATTTAACTTGTCTTTCTCACCTTGGCTGGTAGTTAGGAAATTTGTGTTCCTTTTGATCCTGAATATTTGACACATTTATTTGACAAACCAACAGCCTCAAAATATTCTTTGGATTTCACCTTGGAGTTCAACATCATCTTTTTCTCATTCAGGCATGACAAGCTCATTAAACATCTTTGGGATGATTTTTTATAGGAGCACTTTCAAAACCCTGTTTTGCCTACACCATGGAATTCAGACCATGTTTTTACCCTTTTTTGACACTTTTGATTTCAGGTGACTGAAAAAATTGACTGGCTTTCTCTTAATTCTTGAAACATGATAATTTCACTTTTGACAACCTTAGGATGCTTACACAATAGCTGTATCTCCAAAAACTTCCTTTGTTCCTACCTTGGAGCTCAAATCATCTTTTGTTTGGCAGGTGATTGAAAACCTTGAATTTACCTTTTTAGTGATATTCTGTACACCTTTTCTCTTTGAGGCATGACACATTCACCTTGGAAAACTTTGGGATGATTGCACACAAAAACACCTTCACAATCCTTCCTTTGTTGTCATCATGGAGTTCAACATCATCATTTCACTTTTTCTGGTCACTTTTCCAAAACCCTAGGCATCTGGAGTGCTTTAAGACAATCATCAATGTTATCTTCTAAGTTCTGTATATCTCTTTCAAGTTCATTCATTTATATCCATTTCACCTCACCTTTTTCCCTATTTCATTAATATTTTTGACAGACTTTCTTCATGTTTGATTTGGTGTGCCTCCTCCATGGCCATTCTGCAATTTATCACTATTTGGCATTCTACTTGGTCCATTAAGCTCAAAAACCATAGTTTTCCTCAAGACCAAGTGGCTCCCTTTCTCCTGTTGTAAGTTATCTTAATTTAAGAGCAAGCCACCTACCTTACCAACACCTTCTACTGATGGAAACTTCAACACTCCTGCAGAAGTGTCAAAATATTTTCATTTACCTCTTGCAAATTTTGAGTTGATAGGGTAATGCTTCTTTGGAAAATTTTTAGGTATTCCTTGAATAACCATGTGCTGACCTTCTATTACATCTGAGACATCTTTCAGAAAAGGAAAAGTAGTGTTTGGAACACCAATGATGACTTTAAAACATGTGAAACCCTAATGACCTAGTGGGAGGGTCCTTTGACCATTATCTTTGAATGAAAATTGGCTTGGAGGCTTCAAGTGAAAATCAGAGTACTTGTCAAAGTGCTATATTGAAGATCAAAAATCTAATGTACTTGATTTATCTAAAGAGCCTACAGAGATAGTTTTGAGACCATCAATGCTTGAAGTACTTGGGGATCATGGGAATGAGTTAGGTTATAGGTAACCCTAGATGTAAAGTGGAGTTATGGGAAAGGGAAAAAATAGAGTAATGAGGTCATAGGTAGGAAAAAAGGATGGAGATGAGTGGCACAAGCCCATAAGGAGTCTTTTAGGAGTGGCAAGTTGACCATGAAATGGCAAGGTTGATAGAAGAGTGAAACATTTCCTATAAGGATAATGAAGGCAGTGAGATTTATAAAACTCACAATGTTCAAAGAATATTGTTTTTAGAAATCTAGAACCAATCTATAGTCATCTACCAATAGTGAAAAATACTGAAGACTAACATTTCATAAGCATGACAACCACTTGAGGAGAAAATTGCTATCATTGGGTTATGGTTGTTTAGATTAATTATGCTACCAGAACATAATCAAATTGTAGTAATTAGATAAAATTTCTTTTATTGCGGAGTTTTGGTTTAGTTTTGGTTCATGGCTCTTTAAATGAAATATGTTGTGAAAACAAAATATAATTGGGGTGATTGGGATCTTCTTCTAGGCCTCATCGTTTAAATAAGGTCTCATGTATTTTTAAATTTTCATAGTTTGGGTTTCTAAATTTTCACAGTTTGGTTTTAACATGTCATGGATGATGAAATATGTTATGATGTTTAGATAAAATTTCATGTATTTCTAAATTTTCAGAGTTTCGGTTTAATAGGTCATGGTTGATCAAATATGTTATGAATTTTTAATTGTAGGGATTGGATTTAAGAGTGTTTTCTTGATAACAAAGCAGCCTTACATATTCAATAACGGTTATAAGATAAGGTTTAATGATATAACTCCACATGGAACTAGAATTGGATATATCATTCTATAATGGATAGATGAAGAGCCAAGACTCCATGAATTATTTGATTGTAAGCTTCTAAACACTGTTATGATACTGCCTTTGCGGCCTTAGAAGGTTGATGATGTGAAAGATAAACTGGCTAGTTTTCATCCTAAATCAATTTTGTTTAAGTCTAAAATCAAAAAGTTATATGTTTATCAACATAACGAGAATTCCGCACAGAATAGGGTTAATGCAATATGTGTTTCCAGAGAAATAGAATTTCAAACTACCAAAAACAAACACAATCAATCATTCATTATGCATCTTTCAACACAAGAAAATGAAGACATAAGGAATGAATGCATTCATTATATGTGGAGGCAATGTTTTCGTGTGCAGGAGAATATTAGGATAGAGGAGAGGAAAGACATGGACATGTGTGTAGAAATTTGAATAACTGAGATATTATTCACCGAGATTCTCCTGATCACACACGATTTTAGCTTCATGCATAATACAAAATCTCTTCTACCATTGATCATCACATGCGGAAATAAAATCAATTGCATGTGTACATTAAAACCACAAACAATCACACATATGAACACAATATTTAATGGGAAAGATTAAAGCTTAAAACCCCAAATATCTGTATATTATATTTCATGGAGATCATGTAACAATCATAGTACAAAAGATCCTCACAAACTCTCATGCACACCCTCAATTTCTACACACTATCAAGCTAGATCTAGCAAAACACATGCTTCAATATTTTTCCACTTGATAGCCAGCCTCTATTGTGTAATTAATGTTATGGGATGGCTTCATTAAATAGATAAACCACCTGGCTTGAACTGCGCAATCCTCATGGGCTACTCCACCTATCTGTGTGTTGCAAATAGCAACAGTATAGTCACAACTGATAGTTAACCTGCTCTTTCACCTATTCTTGCACTGGTCTCCACTAAAACTGTCCATGCACTGAAGTTAACTGATGCATTATTTATTTGATTTATGATTTTATAATTAGTGAATTAATTAATAATTAATTCACACCACTCTCACTAATTTTATCAATTATTTAAATTTAATACAAATAGCTCAACTATGTTTAGATTAGTTAAACTGAATACAACTCCACTAACTTCCTCAATCAACTCCACCAAACTCTGTCACATGAGTTCTAACTGAAGTATCCATGCAATAGCTCCACTTAACCCTCAGGAATAGCGTAATTCATTCTGTCAGCTCCTGTGCCACATCTGTGCACTTAACTGAAGTGCT
The DNA here is from genome assembly GCA_034641835.2 of Pinus albicaulis. Lineage (NCBI taxonomy): Eukaryota > Viridiplantae > Streptophyta > Pinopsida > Pinales > Pinaceae > Pinus > Pinus albicaulis. Next base: position 6,420,614 of record CM076576.1, on the reverse strand, counting down.
CCAAGAGAATAAGATAATGTTTAGAGTCTAAATATTATTAAGAGCTAATAATATTTGACATATCTATTTTTAGACTGGCAATCTAAAAATAGATTCCGCCCAGTATGTCCAAAAATAGAAGTCCATCTGTTTTTTCCGACTTGACCAACCATCCACAAATAGCATCCCGAAACTCATAGAACATGATCCATATGTCTAAAAATAGACATAGTCTAAAAATAGAATTTGCGCCAAAAATAGCCTGCGGGCTCACTTAGTGAAGGCGACTCCTTTCAACTAAGCTCATAATCTTGTTGCAATCTCAACACTCCCTCTCAACAAGATAAGGATTATCTGAAACACCTATCCTGCCCCTGTGGTATTCGAATTTGCTCCTGGTGAGCGCCTTCGTCAAGATATCAGCATCCTGATCCTCCGTAGGAATGTATGAAAGTAACATGATCTTCCGTTGCACACAATCTCTGATATGATGATACTGGATGTCAATGTGTTTAGATCTATCATGAAATACTGGATTAACTGAGAGTTTGATGCAACTCTGATAATCACAATAAATCACAGTAGGATCTAAGTGTGAATCGAACAACCCAACCGGGATCTTCCTCATCCATATAGCCTTGCATGCAGCCAAACTTGCTGCCATATACTCAGCCTCTGCTGAACTGAGTGCCATGGATCTCTGCTTCCTATTGTACCAAGAAACTTTTGTCGACCCGATACTGAAAGTCCCTCCAGATGTGCTCTTTCTTTCCATTGGGCTCCTTGCCCAATCTGCATCCGTGAAGCCACATAGCTTCACCTCATCCGACTGTCTGTACCACAATCCATATCCCGAGGTGCCTCTGAGATATCTCAATACATGCTTTCTCGCCTTCCAAAAGATATTGGTAGGCTTAACCATAGCTTGTGAAAGCTGGTTAACAAAATAGCATATGTCGGGTCGTGCATTGACCAGATACATAAGCGACCCCACCAACTGTCGATAAATAGTGGCATCCACTACCTCCGCTGAAGTAGCATCCTCCTTCCCCCAACCACCAGGAAGATGAGTATCAACAGGCTTGCAACCATGCATGTTGAAATTTTCTAGTATCTCTGGGGAATACTTACCTTGAGAAACAAACAGTCCATCACTGCGCTGCCAAATTTCCAATCCCAGGAAATAATGAAGGAGGCCCAAGTCCTTCATCTCAAACTCTTTTGCAAGATCCTCCTTGCATGAGAGTATCAACAGCTGATCACCTGTCAAAATCAAATCATCTACATAAAGTACAATGATCAGCAACTTGACCTCCACCACAATCTGGTATAGGTTAGGATCCACCTCACTCTTGGAGAATCCAAGTCCGGTGAAATAACTATCTATTTGGGTGTACCAAGAACGAGGTGCTTGTTTCAACCCATACAGCACTCTCTTGAGCCTGCACACATGCGACTCGCTGTTGAAGATCTTGAAACCTTCAGGCTTCTCTATGTACACCTCCTCCTCAATCACCTCGTTGAGGAACGCAGTCTTCCCATCCATCTGATGAATGTGCCACTCCATATGTGCTGAGAGAGCAAGAATCGTCCATATGGAAGAATACCTTGTGACGGGTGCAAAGGTCTCCTCATAATCAATCCCCTTTATCTGTGAAAAGCCTCAGGCAAAAAATCTTGCATTGTACTTCTGCACATTCCCGTCAGCTGCCTGCTTCACTTTGTAGATCCATCTCGAACCCACCACTGATTTCCCCTTCGGCCTCGGGACAATATCCCATGCATTGCTTCTCACAATCGAATCATACTCTTCCACCATGGCATCTACCCATCCGGGGTCCTCCACATCTTCCTCGAAAGAGGATGGATTTTTCACGATACACTTGCTCATAAGAGCCATGTATCCAGTATACCGATCAGGTGACTGTCTTTGTCTACGCTGTGATGTAGGTGCTCCTACAACCTTCTCTGCATCTTGAGCCAGTCGCTCAGCTTCTGTAGTGCGCTTCCACCCTCTGATGGTTGGCATTGCATGACTGTTCTCTTCCACTCCATGAACCTCCTCTTGTGGTTGATCCACATCCTGAGGCTCATCCTTAGGAATTAATAGCTCCTCATCTGCATGTAAGTGTGGCTCCCTCTCAAGCAAACACTTCATGGCTTCCTCCTCATGAAATTTGATATCCCGTCGCACAACAGTCTTGCGACTGTCTGGAAAATACACACGATAGTTGTGGGGCATATCATTGTACCCCACGAATATCCCAACCTCTGCAGTCGGCTCCAGCTTCTTCCTGGCATCCTTCATCACATGAATGTAAACAGGTGAACCAAAAATCCTCAAATGGGAAATATCAAGCTTCTTACCATAAAACGCCTCCTCGGGTGTACTCATGCCAAGTATCCTGTGAGGACAACAGTTCTGCACATATCTGCGGTGTGCATGCCTCTACCCACGAAGTGAATGGGTAGGCCACGATCATGCAACATCGCCCGTGCAGCACACCCGATCGTTCTGTTCCTTCCACTCCGGCAACCTCGTTATTGTAGGTTATGAGTGCTATAAACTCTCCTTGAATTCATACTGCCTTGCAAAAATTCTTGAATTAGCAGAAGATGAATTCTACCTTTGTTGCTCCTAAACATACTTCCACGATTCTTTCTCAACCAGTGCCTTGAACTCACAGAACTTTGAGTATGTCTCGCTCTTCTTCTGCATGAAGAAGATCCAGCACTTACGAGAAAAATCATCAACAAATATCACATAATACCTGTGCTTTGCTGTCAAAGCTACTGAGAAAGGTCCACACACGTCTGTGTGAATTCTCTCAAGGATCGTCGTGGCACAACTATCCTTCTCGTGAAAGGTGGCTTTCACAAATTTTCCCCAAGGTACATCCCTTGCACTGATCTGACCACGCAAGAGTACCCTTAGGAAGCCCAGTAGAAATCTGCTGCAGTATCTTCAAAGCTCCATGGTGAAGGTGGCCCAATCTCCGATGCCACAACTTGCCATCATCCTGGCTCACCACTCCTTCTGCCTTGCCTACCATTTCTGCACAGCCATCTACCTGCAATTGATAAAGGTTCTTAACTCGAACCCCTATCCTTCGGGTTTCACCAGTTGCCTTACTGCGCAGGAAAGACTTTCCCTCGCTAAAGACAACATCATATTCCTTGTCTTCTAACATTTCCACAGAGATAAGATTCTTCTTCAATCCTGGAACATGCATCACTTCCTTCAATACGAAGGGTTTACCAGACTCCCTCTCTAAGGAAATGGTACCGATACCGGTCGCACTGTATCTACCATCATCGCCCATCTCGATGTGCACTCCAAGATCTTTCTCATCCATATCAGTAAAAAAATCTCGATCTCCTGTCATGTGAAAAGCCGCACCACTGTCTAGAAACCACACTGAACCCGTCATACTTGAGACCAAGCATGCGATCAGTGAAAAATCCAGCTCAAATTGCAAGGCTAAGGCCTCTCCAGCTGCAGTCCTAGCAGCCTGCTTATTTTTCTTCTTCTACGGACAATTTGTGGCATAATGTCTGTGTTGGTGACAGTGAAAGCACTTCACCTTGGACATGTCATGCTTCTTGCCTTTCGCACCGGAATGAGAAGCTTTCTTGCTCTTCCCCTTCTTTGCTTTGGCATCCAAAGTGAAATTCTCTTCATCAGATTTATTTGATGAAGATCCATCCCTGGTACTTCGCCTTATCTCCTCTTGCACAAGATCCGACCAAAGTCGCTCCCATCCTGGCAATTTCTCCCGACCATTGACAGAGTCCTGATAGGAGTTCTAACTCTTCGGAAGCCTAAGGAGAGCCAAGCTCACCAAGTCCTCATCATCAACAGTCACCCCCACACTTCCCAGCTCATCCCTACATTGGACGAACTTCGTGAGGTACTTGGGCATACTATCGCCTTTCTCCATTTTTATGTTTCTGAGTCTATCCTTGAGCGCCAACTTCCTCTGGTCACTCTTGCTTTGGAATAAATCTGTCAAAGATTTCCACATCAAGAATGGAGAAGTCTTACCATGAAGGATGGACACTATGTGATCCTTCACACCTTCTGAAATCCTTGACACTTTCTTTACCATCTTCTTGCGCCATCATAATCAAGTACGGCAACATCACTAGAAGTAGGCTTTGGAATTTTTGCATCTATGAACTCCTTCAACCCATTGTCATCCAGCACCACCTCCATCCTGTCCTTCCATGCAATATAATTCAAGCTGCCCTCAAGGGCATACTCCAATCGCAATCCGTTGAAAGACATCTCAACTCCGACACCAAGAAAACACTGCTGCAAATTCGAATTCCACCAACACAAAACTCAATCGCTTCAATGTTTTGAAATTGCTCCAATGATCAATATTGATCAAATACCATGTAGAAATTTGAATAACTGAGATATTATTCATCGAGATTCTCCTGATCACACACTATTTTAGCTTCCTGCATAATACAGAATCTCTTCTACCATTGATCATCACATGCGGAAATAAAATCAATTGCATGCGTACATTAAAACCACAAACAATCACACATATGAACACAGTATTAATGGGAAATATTAAAGCTGAAAACCCCAAATATCTATATATTATATGTCATGGAGGTCATGTAACAATCATAGTACAAAATCTCCTCACAAGCTCTCATGCACACCCTCAATTGCTACACACTATCAAGCTAGATCTAGCAAAACACATGCTCCAATATTTTTCCACTTGATAGCCAGTCTCTATTGAGTAATTAATGCTATGGGATGGCTTCATTAAATAGATAAACCACCTGGCTTGAACTGCGCAATCCTCATGGGCTACTCCACCTATCTGTGTGTTGCAAATAGCAACAGTATAATCACAACTGATAGTTAACCTGCTCTTTCACCTATTCTTGCACTAGTCTCCACTAAAACTGTCCATGCACTGATGTTAACTGATGTATTCTTTAGTCGATTTATGAGTTTATAATTAGTGAATTAATTAATAATTAATTCACACCACTCTCACTAATGTATCAATCAGTTAGACTAGATACAACTATCTCAACTATGTTTAACTGAGTTAAACTGAATACAACTCCACTAACTTCCTCAATCAACTCCACCAAACTCTGTCACATGAGTTCTAACTGAAGTCTCCATGCAATAGCTCCACTTAACCCCTAGGAATAGCGTAATTCCTTCTGTCAGCTCCTGTGCCACATCTGTGCACTTAACTGAAGTGCTCCAAGAGAATAAGATAATGTTTAAAGTCTAAATATTATTAAGAGCTAATAATATTTGACATATCTATTTTTAGACTGGCAATCTAAAAATAGATTCCGCCCAATATGTCTAAAAATAGAAGTCCATCTATTTTTTCCGACTTGACCAACCATCCACAAATAACATCCTGCAACTCATAGAACATGATCCATATGTCTAAAAATAGACATAGTCTAAAAATAGACTTTGCGCCAAAAATAGCCTGCGGGCTCACTTAGTGAAGGCGACTCCTTTCCACTAAGCCCATCATCTTGTTGCAATCTCAAAAATGTGGGTAATAAAGTTGGATTTTCCATTTGATGAATGCCTCAATAGATCAGGAAATAAGATGATTGTTGATATTTATGCTTTCCTCCCCATAGAAATGGTCACTGGATTTCCCTTTGTAATTCAAGTAGATTTCTTACTTTTTTCTTCCAGGGAGAGCATCATTTTTTATAGTAAGTAGAACCAAGGAATTCTCAACTGCATTCCATCAAATTTTTGTTCTGACTTTTCTTCCATTTTTCGCAGTGTCGAATCAACTCCTCCCATGTCCATAACACATTTCTTCAGGTAATTTCCAATTGATATTCCCTCTTGTATGGAGCTAAGACAAGTCACGGTTGCCATTCTAACCATGCTGAAGGAAGAAGTGATCTTATGAGATACTCATAATGGTTATTTTATGCCTAAACAAGCTCAGATAATACTTCCCTCCTTCATATACATAATAGATAATGCTTCGGAAAGTGGATTAGAGAGTCCTAGTTTTCTATTGTCATCTGGGGTATTCATAGTACATTCAGTGGATAATGGCCAAAGTGTCCTTAGACACGTAATCTTATTAATAAAAAAAACAATTGCATTTGGAATTATGCAAGATTTTACACCCGAACAACAAAACACTTCTTGCAATGAGCTATTTGTAAGCTCAATGTCCTAACTACCTCTAATTATGGATCACTTATTAAATAACAAGTGTCCACTTACATTAAATGTTATTCAAAATAACTAGCTAAAAAAAAACCTAAGATACGACACATTTGGAGAGTAATATCTTGTTACAACAATATGATAATTCTAAATGTCTCCATTAAATAATTAAATATTCTAGAATAATAATTATTAATTTAATATCTTCAATTAATAATTATTTTATTCCAAATTTATAACCTATGACAATATTTTATTTTTGGATCATCTAATAGTGGAGGTGATGCAAAATGAGGAACCACATAGAGAATCTGTGGGAAATGTTAATTCTTTTTCAATAATTCAGAAGATAATGTAGGCTATGGGAGCCCGTGATTTCTCTTTGAAGTACATTTTCAGACCCAATCGCCAGTGTAACATCAAGCTCTTTGGCGCTCTCATCAATTTATGCTGCTACAGGCGAGATGTAAATCCAAATACTTTTGAATTTAGAAATAGCACAACCTTCCATTCCATAGGCTCTATTTTTCTTATCCAACATTTTAAGCATTCTTCAACCGAGTTCCCGACCCATCCATTCTTTTTTCCTATGAAATGTTCCACTTCTAACCAGACTTCTTTTGCATATGAGAATTTAATGAGCAGATGACCTATCGATACTTTATCTTTAAATAAAATAAATATTCGAAGTCCTTTCTTGGGTCTCCTTTGCATAACTTCCCAAGTTAAAACCTTATTCATAGACTAGTATAAAATGATGAAATTAGTGACTAGGTGACTAAAATGTTAGTCACCACAGTTTTTCCAAGTGAAATAATACCAAAAATGAGCAATCTTAAGTGACCCAACTAAAAATTATTAACATAAATGAATAATTTAGTCACAATTTAAAACATATGACTAGCTAATAAGTAATACAACTAAAAATGACTAATGCAAATGAATATTTTATTATAGGAATGAAAATCTGACTATCTAACAAGTACTAAAATAATATGAATCAGTTGTTTATGTTAGTCATTTTAATTTTGTCACTTCAACAAACCTTCTATATCTACAAGGCGTTTATGTTAGTTAGTGCACCTAATATCCTAATCCTTAAGATCTTATCTCGTAAATACCCCAATCCCTAGAAACCCTAAGCCCTAACCCCGCCACTAAATCCCATATCCCCTCAGCCCTCAAACCCCTAACCTTAAATGATCTAACCCTTAAACAATATAACTCCTAAAAATTATCCCCTTAACCCCTCAGTTGTAAGCCCTAATCTATACACCCCTAAATCTTTAACCACAACCCTTAACACCTTAAACTATTAACCCCTAAACCCTTAACCCTTAAAACACCTAAAAAATGATTTTTACATACTATATTAATGACACATCACATGAATATAGATTATTATAGTGGATTACCATAATATTAAATATTTTATATGTTTAAAAAAATAATAAATACTTCTTTTAAATTAAAAAAATCAAAGATAATCACTTATAGTGTGCATATTTTATTTGCTAGTCACTACTAGGGTGCCTTTCCACAAAACCTCGGTAAATATTTTCTAGTCACCTACTCAAATATTGGCACTAGAAAAAAACCATCTTATGCCTCTTTGTCTATCATTCCCTATTCCTAATTCAAGTTTCTGTTCATGGTCCATTAGTCACGCATCAAATATTGGTGTAGTGGTGTGTTTGTCACACGGGTGTATGAAAACACACCAGTTTAAAGAGTGTGGTCTACTCTTTAAACTATTGGTTACAGGTAGAAAGTGATGGAGCTCAAAACCATAAAATTTAATGGAACAATATGCTAAATTATACTTTGGTTAAACTAAAACTAAAACACAAATATACAGAAGCTATCAAAGAGAGTCAAAATGATAATAATACCAACGATGGCTCAAAGGCCTCTTCTTATTAAACGTTTGAAATGGAGAAGAAATTTTACCCACTTGCAAAAGGGCACCTAGGCAGTGGCTCTAGGTCCCGATGCAAGGATGTTTCCTTCCAAGCTCTGCCTTTGATGCAGTCTCCCTCTCTCTCTTTGGCGTGGTGGACTAGGATTGTTGGGTGGCCAACGATCGAGTCCTCTTCAGCTCCAGCTTCGGGTCACACATTGCTGGTGTTTCTTGGGACACTTTGGCCAGCATAAAAATGTGATCACCATTTCTTCATTTCTTTGTGGCTTTATATAGGGGAGTTTCAAATCCTCCTTCCCTCCCTTGGTACATGATGGATGGTGACCCAAGGGAGAGGTATGATTCCATTGTGGGCTTCACATATTCCTTCGTGTGCTCACATGATGTCTAGGGAGGCGCTGGTGGCTGTCCTTAGGCGGCTTCATATAAGGAGTAACTGTCCTTTGCTTGGTGTGGTCCCAAAAAGAAAAAATTTTCCATTTCCAGGAATACGCTCTTATCGGGAAAAAAGGCATGCAGAAGGCGCTCTTCTCGAAGGATTAAGCGCACAATCCAACATTTATGACTAGTTAAAATCTAATTTTCTCAAAACCTTAGAGATTTTAAATACTTTCTTGATTCCATAATGTGTTCCTGCTCTGTAAATCCTTAGGCTTGACATTAATTAATGTCATCTTCTGTTGTACGATTTTACAGTGTTAATAGTTTCCCCCTAATGTGTGAGTTCTAGGAAGAACTGTATAGCCAAAATACATTATAGTTTTTTTTTTGTATCGTGCGTAGAGAGAGAGAGAGGCCTACGTGAATCTTAGAATTGACAGCACCTTGCACCATTTCCTAGATGACCATGGCCTAAGGAGCCCCTACAAGCAAATAAATATACAACATATATACAAAATTTCAAAGAGGCGGGCATGTGCCATGCTCGTGATGCTATGGCTAGTTAAACAAAATTGACAGATAGATGTGTTGTCGGTGTCACTACTGTGGTAGTGATGCTGACGGTTGTTGAAAAAGACTGCTGACACCCTCAGGGGCATTTTTTCTTTGACAACAGGTGGAATGTGGTACCCATAAGCATAAACTACATATGTACTAGTTGGGACCTTCCCATGTAAGCATTGTTGGGAGAGACGCTTATGGAGGCATGAATCTTTGATGGATCTGATCAAAGTGCAATGGTTGAAAGGTATGATACCATCGTGACATGAAAGCTTTTGCTGTTGTCGAATTTCAGGAGGATCGATGACATCTTTGGACAATGATGTCTCCCATAGTGCCACCCGAGGATACCCCTTTGCATGGGGAGGTGTGATCCAAGGTACCGCTTCCTTTTTGGAAAAGAGGTGTCGAGATCGATAAAAAGGAAGCCTTTACCGAACCATGGGTCGCCGACCTAGATGTGATGGGTTTAATAGATGCATGTTGGTGAGAGGTGATTGAAAACAGATGATGGGGATTTAGTGGCCTGAGTTCGGAGTATACTTTTAGTAGCTTGGTGGCAGTCATAGGTATTTCTAAAGGAAAAATCCCTGGAGTTGGTAGGACTTCCAAGGCGGGTGTGAACCAGCTATGAATGTCGAGATGGTGTGTGCGTGGGGGTAAAATACTCCAACCAAGGGGAATGAGGGACTGCTACCATGGGGGAAAATGTGACATATGAGGTCGAAGAGGCGAAGGGCATCATTGGAGGTCTTTGTACACTTACCAAAAGAATAAAATAATGAGGTTTGGTTTGTACAAAACACAAATACGGGTACCCCAAAACATGAATGGGTTCACTCACTGAAGGTGTGAGGATGATGTTTTGATGGGGGTGGTGGTCCAATTGGTTGGTCTCATGTGTGGGGCTGAGAAAGCGAATGAAGAAGTGTCGTAGATGGGATTATCCTGATGGAGGTATGGTGGTCCAAATGCAATGCACGGAGGTGTACTTTCAATCTGCTTGTACACCCTGATCGTCCGGGAAGGGGGTTTGAGTTTGAATGGTAAACTTGAACTTATGCATGATGAATGGATGGGCATGAGGCACTTCTCAAACAAAAATGGTATGGCCATGGCATCACTTAAGATGCGATATATGGTCTACTTTGGGTGACTAGTGCCATGGAGGGGAGGCTCTACTGACCAACGCAGGCGTTTATCATGTGCAGGGTGAGGTGATGATAAACGTGGTCGGTTTATGAGGACCCTATGGTTTATTTCTGATGGATAAATGATGTCAGGATATGCATAGTTTTCTGGACTCTATCATGTTGTGGGTAGAATGATACCTACTCCGAGATTTTTAGCGGATGGTGTTGTAAGCGGGCTGCAGGTTCTTCCTGCAAAAAAAACTACCTCAAGTGAAAGCATCTTCTTTTCGTCAAATATTATTTGAAAGATGGGAGTTTTTTTTTTTTTTTTAAAGAAGACAGGAGAGGGCATACCTACCGGTGCTGAAATTTTATTTTTCTTGGAAAGCGAATGTGTGGTATTGCTTTCGTTCATCATGGTATACTGATGATGGTGCAACTTACGGTTTGCAAAATGGACCTTCTGAACTCCTATTATGGACCTCCAAAGTTCTAGAAAAGGGCGATAAATATGGGATTATAGCCCTAACCCTATTCATTTGTACTTGTTGAGTTTTGGGAGATCAGAGGTGCTAGCAGAGCCTTTCTTGCCGTTGCGGTCAGCCTGTGTAGCAGGGATTAGCGATACTATGCTGAGGTAACTTTCATGACATCTTGCATTATAATTTCTTTAGTTTGATGGTGCTGGGGGCCGTACAAATTAGGTTTGTATGGCCTCTGAGAAACTTTTTCCCTAGATTGCAAGAGCAATCTAGGCAAAATCACGCCTTTCTTTCATGCGATTCTGAGGGAAAGGTGTGCAAGGATGCGTTGTTCCGTAAATTTTGTGCGTAAAGGCGCGCCTGTCAAGAAAATAGGTGTGCAAAGGCCATAGTGACAGGAAATTTTGGTTTCTTGTCTATTTTTTATGTTTTTCTCTGTACTGATGGGCACCTGTGTTGCTTGGTAGGTTCATGTGGAGAGAGCGAGATTTGCCTAAGATCCAGACTGCTCTAGCTACTGATGTTGGGGCTCGTCATCTATTGGCCGCATGGGGCCTTCTGAAGTTCACCGAGAACGAGTTCCTTCAGTCTCAGGACCGACTACTACGTTACCTTATATAGCACTGGCGTCAGAGGCGCAACATGTTCATACTGCGGGGGACGAACCTAGTGATCCATCCTAAGACAGATATTTAATTTGTGACCGGGTTGCTGCCTCAGGGTGAGGCTCTGAGGTACCCACTCTCTGCAGGGAGAGTGAACCTAGACAGATTTCAGGGGCGGCATTGCTGTGGTGCGCCTCTTACTAAGGGGTGCATCAACATTGCATTGGTGACAGACGCGGCAGAGCGGTGTGCTCTGGTATTTATTGTGCAGCTGGCGAGGTTGTTTTCTTCACATCAGGCATCTGGCCCATAGGTTGGGGTTTTACGCCGACTGCAAGGCGGGCACTTTTTTGATTTCGCCCGCTTTTGTTTTGATGGGATGATGTCACAATTGAACAAGGTCCAACATGGATCTAAGTCATTTGTGTATGCTAGCATCCTATGCAGCATTATGTACGAGAGGGTGGTGCTGCTGAGGCCGGTGGTGGCGGTGCCCATTAGGGGGCCACAGGAGCCATGGATGAGGAGGTGGGCTCTGGTGATGTTGCAGAGTGGTGGTGGCATGGTAGGGTGTTATTGGAATGCCACAACAGAGGCTTGGTTTGAGGCCAACCCACAGATGTTCCTGCCATACCGGTATGCGGGGATGGACTTCCAGGGTGACCCAGACATGGGTCTCCCTTTTGGTTATGTTTGGGGGCCTACAGGTATGTGTTATATTTTTTTCATTTGTGTGAGTATTTACGTTCTTACGTGTTTTTTTCTTGACACTAACATTATTTTGGTTACTCGTGCAGATGTTGTTGAGGTAGGTCACGCAGTGGCCCAACTGGTGAGTCACAACCCTCTGCTCCAACCTCGAGGTGGTCAAGGTGGAGGTGATGTAGGTGAACTGGGTGGTGGTGCCAGTGGACTTGGTGGAGGTGGTGCTGGCCCTTCTGGTGAGGGAAACAACTTGGCTGCAACAGAGGTTGCGGACGAGCGAGATTGTGCAGATGTGACTAAGGTGCGCATTTCAGTACTTACGGCTCAGGTGACCGCCCTTGAGGACTTCCAGGGTCGAGTGGACTGCATGACCCAGGGCATGCCTACTGGAGGTTTTATGGATGACTTCGAGGAGGTCTGGTTAGAGACGGTGATGGCCCGCGAGAGAGACTATTGGCCAACTCTTCATCGGGTAGCGATCGCGGTGGCGACAACAGCTCCGGTGGTGGAACTAGGAGCGGTGGTGGGTCCAGGTGCTCCTCTTGAGGGGGAAACCCCCCTAGAGTGGTTTTTGTACACAGGGAAAGCACTCATTATGAGGATGATTCCCTTATTTTTGACGAATTTTGTATCTTTGGGCTAGCCAGTGGGCCAGCGAAACTATTTTTTGTACTCTAATACGCCTATTTTTTTATATATATATGAGAGATACTTTTGCGGCTCTACATGGTGTGCTATTTATTTCGGTACTTTTTTTTATACTGATGGATATTTTTTGTGAAACCAGCTCCAAAAATAGAAGAAAAGAGATATCAACGCCTTAGAAATAAGCCACTTCGAGGGGGAAACCTCCAATACATTACATGAATGAACAATTCTTAGATGATACAAATTACAAAACCTCCTTTCTTTATATAGGAGTCCATGGGACCACAAGTTAATCCTAGTGGGGCCATAATGTAATCCTAGCCGACCTAACAATAATAATTTAAGGGCACAATAATAACAATATGGGGGTAGTTGACATAACAATAATAATTTAAGGGCACAATAATAACAATATGGGGGTTATAGGGGTACAATAATAAAAATAATGGGGTTACACTAACAACAATAAGGGACTATAATAGTAATATAAGGACCTAACATGCCCCTCTCCTTCAAAAAAATTTTGTCCTCAACGCTTGAGTAGCTCTGGGTGCTTCTGTATAAAATTTTCATCCTCCCAAGTAGAATCTTTAGTGGGTAAGTTCTTCCACTTGATGAGATACTCTGAAATTGATCGATTTTGTAGCTGTCGAGTTCTCATTTCCGTGACTGTTTCAGGTTCCAATATGATTTTTCCTTCCTCATCAAGTTCTGGAAATATTGTTTGAACTGGAAGATTTTCACCTATAACCTTCTTTAAGCATGAAACATGGAAAACTAGATGCACTCATGAAGAAACAGGAAGCTCCAATTTGTATGCCATAGTACCAATATTTTGCAACACCTTGTAAGGACCATAGTACTTTGGCGATAATTTATTATCCTTATTAGCTTGTTTGAGGGACATTTGTTTATATGGTTGTAGCCATAAAAATACCAAGTTTCCTACATCAAAACTTCTCTCGCTGTGATGTTGATCTGCCTATTTTTTCGTTCGATTTTGTGACAAATTCAGGTTATCCTTTAAGAGTTGGAGAACTTCTTCTTGATGCTCAATGTGATCTTCCACTGCTTGAACCTTCGAATTTTATCTTAAATAGAATGTGATGGAAAATGGATGATATCCATAAAGTTCCATAAATGGGGTCATTTTTGCTGCAGTATGGAAGGAAGTGTTATACCACCATTAAATGAGAGGTAACCACTTGACCCATTGTGTTTTTTTATCAGATACAAAACAACGAAGATATCCTTCCAAACATTTATTTACTATCTGAGTTTGACCATCGGATTGAGGATTATAAGATGAGTTATGAGCTAATTGAGTACCCAAACAAGAAAATAACTCCGTCCAAAAATTTCCAGTAAAAATGGGATCTTTGTCGCTCACAATAACCCTTGGGTTTCCATGTAGATTTTGAATTGTGTCCATAAATTTAGTAGCAACTGTACTTTCTTTAAATGGATGAGATAATGCACAAAAGTGTGCATACTTGGTAAGTCTATCAACTACCACCATGATGACACTCTTTCCTTCGGACTTAGGTAAACCTGTGATAAAATCCATTGAAATCTCCTACCAACATTGACTTGGAATGGATAAAGGTTGTAGAAGTCCCGGGGTCTTAATTGTCTCAACATTATTCTGTTGGAAAACCAAACATTCCACCACAAACTTTTGAATATCAGATTTAAGGCCATCCCAAAAAAATTCTTTCTTCACCCTGTGGTAAGTTTTTAAAAATCCTGAGTGTCCTCCTAAAGGAGAAATGTGCAATTCCAGAAGAATCTTTTGTTTTAGTTGGGAATTCTTACAAAGATATAAGCAATCTTTGTACCATAAGGAATCATTTTTCCAACTAAATGTATCGGATGTACTAGGATCTTGCTGCAACTTTTGAATGAGTGTCCATACATCTTTTTCCTTCTTCCATTCATCTCTTGCTTCGGTTATCCAATCTGGTTGGATAATAGAAATGGCACAAAGCAATGCTTCCACCTCTTCATTCTTTCTTGAGAGTGCATCTGCAACAACATTTAGCTTCCCTTTTTGTAGATTATTTCAAAGTCATAACCCAACATCTTTGTGACCCATTTTTGCTGCTCTTCTAAAGATAGTCTTTGTTCCAAAAAGTGTTTAAGACTATCATGATCAGTTTTTACCTTGAAGTGTCTTCCCATTAGGTAAGTTCGCCATTTCTTTAGTGCATGTAGTATTACTAACATTTCCTTCTCATAAATAGGTTTCTGTAAATACTTTCCTTTGATTGGACGACTTTCAAAAGAAATGGGTCTTCCTTCCTGCATTAAAACTGCACCAATTCCATTTCCTGAGGCATCACATTCCATAATAAATGTTTTTGTGAAGTCTGGCGTAGCTAAGACCGGTGCTAGGCACATTGCCTCTTTAAGATGTTCAAAGGCCTTAGTTGCTTCAGGAGTCCATGAAAATGCATCTTTCTTCAATAATGTTGTTAGAGGTGCTGCTATTCTCCCATAATTCTTAACAAACTTGCAATAATACCATGTTAACCCGAGAAATCCTCGCAACTGCTTTATGGTTGTGGGGACTTTCCATTCCTTAATGGCTTTAATTTTGTTAGGATCTACCTTAACACCCTCGTGAGATACAATATGACCCAGATATTCCACCTCTTGTACTCCAAAAAAACATTTGGATGTTTTTGCATATAATTGTTTCTCCTACAATAGTTTGAGCACCCTGTCAACATGTTGAACATGATCCTTCCAAGACCTATTGTAGATTAGTATATCATCAAAAAATGCTAGCACAAATTTTCTAAGGAAGGGTTTGAAAATGGAATTCATCAACCCTTAAAATGTAGAAGGTGCATTGTAAGGCCAAAAGGCATGACCAAAAATTCATAATGACCCTCATCAGTTCAAAATTTTGTTTTCGGAATATCTTCAGTCTTCATTCTAATTTGATGATCTCTTGAACAAAGATCCAACTTGGTAAATTAAATTGCTCCATGTAATTCATCAAATAATTCATCAATCACAGGAATGGGAAATTAATCTTTAATGGTGAGCTTATTGAGCTCCCTATAATTCGGACACATGTGCCATGATCCATCCTTCTTGTGTACCAATACTACAGGAGCAGAGAAAGAACTTTGAATAGGTTGAATTATACCAGCCTCTAATATTTCTGCAATCATACATTAAATTTCTCTTTTTTGGACATAAGTATATCTATAAGGCTTGATGTTTGGAGGAACACTTCCTGGAATCAAATGAATAGCATGATCATGATCACAAATAGGTGGGAGTCCTTTGGGACTTTCAAACACCTTGGAATGTGTTAGCTCCCTGTAATTATAGCAGATTGGTGAGACTAAATCTACAGTGAGAACACTTGAACCATTTTGGAATTCCAGGATCTAGCCCTCCTGAATCCAGAGAGGGATCTCTCTATAAGTGCAATGATTGATTTATCTTTAAGGCTTTTGAATGTGATGTTAGGCTAGTTATGAAGAACGAGGTTTTTATTTGTTTTGGTTGGGCAAAGATATGTGAAGGTGAAGGAATTCTAAATGAAGGGTGAAGGTGAATGAAAGTGAAAATTGATTCAGCTAAGAAGATAGGCAAGAAACAGCTTCAATCCATTGGGCTATGGAGTCATAGTAGGATTTAATTGAAACAACAAGGTTCAAGAGTGGTCCATGGGGCAAGTCATCTATGTCTAAGGATCTCTTTAAATTTGATTTTATGGAATGGAATGAAACAATAAGAAGGGGAAACAAACAAATGAAGACCAAAGAGAAGCCTAAGATCAAGTAAGTACTTTGAAACTATCCTGCTTTCGGCATACACTTAAGAAAGACATAAAATTTATCTAAGATCAGGTAAGTACTTTGAAACTAGCCTATTTTCGATGCACTTTCAATAGAAAACACTTAAAACACAAAACGAATAGCTTAAGATCAAGTAAGGACTTTGAACCTATCTTGCTTTCAGCATATTCTAAGGGAAAATTTTCAAAGCAACTGTTGGAGAAGAAACTAGAGGACAGGGCTCACCATAGACTTCCCTAGCTCTGATTTACTTAGTAAACTTTCAAGACAAACACATAAGATAACAAAGAATAGTCTAAGATCAGGTAATGACTTTGAACTTAGCCTGCTTTCAACATACTCTTAGGGAAATTTTCAGACAACCTTTGGAGATAAAACTAGAGGACAAGGCTCACCATATACTTCCCTAATTTAACTTTACTTGGTAGAAACTGAAATAACATTCAAGAACAATGTTTAGTTTAGACAATAGGACGAGGGAATGCCAGCATTCCTAACTGCTTAGACTGTATTAAATAATTCTTAAATACACAATTTTGGAAGAAAACATGTAGATAAAGCTTATCAGTAAGAGCAGGGTACCGTTAACAGTAAATCCTAACTCTGTAATTGATGTTCTTTATCAGAGAAGATGGACAGAATGGAAACATAAATAAAATAACAATTTACAATAAGAAAAACATCACCTTTGACATAGAACATGATCCCATAAATCAGCTTGTATTTGATGCTTCAAACCAGTTACAATCTTCAAGTCCAATGGGTCTCTACGGCTTCAAAATTCTCATCTCAAATTAGGTATCTTCAATTACAAACAGAGCTTATAGTAGCTTCAATAAACTATTTACAGGCAACAGATATGCAGTGACCAACATTATCTCATCTTCTATAGAAGTATTTATAGCAGAAGCGAGGAGGTGGAATGGGATAAAAGATATATAGGCTCAATTAATACAGTTTAATGCTTCTCGGCCTTTGAGAGGCTCAATGGAGAAGATTTAAGATATTTCATTTGTATTAATTGGTTTACATTAAGTATTAAGCTTGTTGGGAAGATTTTTTTGACTTTAAGGCTCTTCGTTATCCTTGTAATAACTCTGCTAACAGTTTACAATAAGTTCCTTTGGTTGAATTAAGTGTTCATCTGTATTGATGAAAATATCTTCTGTTCGGGAAATAACTATGCCTCTTTTGAATGATTTGAGACTGTAGGTGTCTTTTGGTATCTGAGAGGATTCAATTAGCCTCTGATGTGGCAATGGGGGCTTCTCAGACTGATAGATATCATTGTTTTTCTTTAAACACTGTTAATTTTCCTTAATTCTATGTGTCAAGCTTAATTGGGCCTAAATTTTGCCTTCTGTCCTTCAAAATGTGTTTAATCGAGAGGATTAGGCTTTTTATTTGTTGAAAGTGGGCCTTAATCCTTCAAATCTGCATAAAAAATCTTCAAACATTTTCTGCTTTGATTTCATGATGTCCAATTGATACTCTTTGTTTGATTTTAGCATTGTTGTGTCTTGTTGATGTGCAGGCGTTGCAGGGGCTTTATAATGGCGTCAGTGCTCATGAGGCACTAAATGAAACATGATATGGAACCCTGCAGAGTAATTTCCTTCATGACATAAAGGCCTGGGGAATCATCATCCCCGGACTTCAATTCTCTTTAAAAGTAATTGGAAAACCATTAAAACCTGCACAAACCAAGAAAAATTTGAAAAATCCTACATATTTGGGTTTAGACTACTTCAGAGGTTGAAATTAGGTCGTGGCTGTTGGATGAAAGCATCCAACGGCGAAGATTTCTCGCAGAGGTTAAAAGGAGAGGCGATTGAATAATGGTGGGGAGATTAAGTCCAGGTCGTTGATGCATATTGATCAATGGTTGGGATCAACCGAAGATCTATAATGCGGAGGGGCTATATTATAGCGGAGAGGGAGAATATACAAAGGAAAAAGGGTGAAAACCTTGGTGGAAGGAAAAAATGCGTTAAAATGAAATTTGGGGTTTCATAAATAACCTCGGTCGTCGGATGAGATCGGCCACAGAGATCAATGGCTGAGAATGACTTATGAAGCCCCTTGCAGGATGGGTGGAGGGCGATGGTTAAATTTGGACCGTTGATCTACAGAGATCAATGATAGAGATTAAACACGATGGAATGCAATACAACTGGGGTAAAGTGGTTTCAGTCGTAGAAACCACTGTTTTCATGCGACAAAAAGGAAGAAATGCAGTTTTAAATTTTTGAACGTGATATGCATTACTAGCCGAAACGTGGCCTTTTAAAACTGCCCATATCACGCAACTTTGGAAAATTAACCTTCAGGCTTAAAAATCACGCAATATGGAGTCTTGGCCGTTAGATCTCAGACGGGTAGATCCAACGGTGGAGGTGAGAGCGCGATAAAACAAGTTGCGTGGGTAGAAGAGGTGGGGCAGAGCCAAGGTGGTATTGATCTGGACCATCAGATCATAGGAATGAACGGTCGGGATTTGATCTGGAGAAAGGTAGGACCCAAAGGATTTGGGCCTATCGGGCTGAATCTGGACCGTTGGATCAGGGAATGAACGGCCTAGATTCAATTTTGGGACCAATGCAATAAAATATGAGGTGAGGGGTCAACGAAGATCGGGTCATTGTGGGTCGTTGATATGCAGATATCAACAGCAGAGATACACCGAAAACATTATACAGTGGGGCTTGAGGAATAACAAAGGGAAATGAGAATTCATCTGGACCATCGAATTTAGAAGAATGGACGACCCAGATGCAATCGAAAGATTGCGATCGAAGGGGGCAAAGGGATCAAAGCGCCGATGCGATTGAACGAGAGCCATTGATCTAAGGATCAGATCGATGGTTAGGAATGAATCATAGGTCCAAAGGCGGAGGGATGGGCTTATGAAAAAGAGAAATGTGGGCTGTCAGATCTGAGCCTAGTGGGGGATATCAATAGCTGAGAAGCCATCGGAAGGTGGCCAATCGGAGGGGGTAATGACTATTAAAATATGCCCGACGAAAAATCTCCGATGCGAGATCCTGAAGACCGTTTGATCGTTTTAGATCAACGGCTGGGATTCACCCAACCAATGAACTCTCGGGTTTCATTATAATATGAAAAATGGGGTTTTTAATTAAAATACAAAAGGAAATTTGTTTCAGGGATGGGTTTATATGGTGTTTAGTGCCCGATTGCGGGGCCTTTGGGTATATGAAAAGATAAATGGATCGGGGGTTATAAAAGAGGATCCAATCGCATCAGGTCTTTCCTTTAAACAAAGAAATGCACCCATCGCAAACCTCCAATTGTGATTAGTGCTCGGGACTTTAACTCTTGGTCCTGGGCGCGGGTTATGTGGTGGGGAAGTGGTTTTGGGGCTAGGGCCAAAAATGCTTAAGGCCTTAGCACAAAAGGCTGCCTTTTTATGATTTTTCAAGGATTTTTAAGGATTTTGAAAGCTTCCAATAAGGAAAAAAAGGAGTTTTAAACCTTATCAAAGGGGTTTTTATGAAGGGAAGGAGGGAAATGAGGGAAAATAGAGGAATTTTATGAGGTAAAAGAGGATAAAAAGGAGGTTAATTTTGAGTGGAAGAAGGGGTAAAATAAGGGAAAAATGAATTTTTTTGCAGCAGTCTTTTCTTCAAGAAAATGACAGATTTTCAGAATTGAGAGGGAAACAACAGTGAAGATTACTCAAAGGATAAAATATCTTCATAAGACTTAGAGAACTAACAATTTGGCAATAAAATTGTTTCTTGAAGGCTTTCAAAAATGACTTAGCCACCATTTGATATGCCAAATTTTATAGGTGGCTAATAGTGGCTCCACATGGGGATGGCACCTTCTTGAAGGTGTCAAGAAATTCAGACTTTTATTCTCTGGCGAGTTGATCAATGCCTCATCCATTGGGCTGCAAATTTCTTCACTTGAATGATCTTCTTCTGCTTTGACAATGTTAGCAGCCATAAAAAACAATGGAACTCTATCAAACAAGCTTTCTACCTACCCAATCCTACTGATCTAACATTTTTTCTTCTTTCAGAGTGCATTTGGATTGGAAAACTCTTTTACAAGCATTTTATTCTTTTGAAAGAAAAAAAAAACTAATCTAAGTCTACTTCTTATTTCTCCATGAACTCAGATTAAACAGTTGAGTTCATAAGCTTCTCTACCTAACTACTATCTGTTAGGATTAAACAGTCTAACAGATTTTTATTCACCAATCTCTAAAACAGAAATTTAAAAGCATACAAGTCAGGATTGAACAATCTAACTTGTTGTTGATCTATGGCATAAAAACAAGCTGCACATAGATTTTTATTTGCAGAATTTTAAATCAAAATGTTGAAGGCTTAAGATCTGAAAGTTTTAGGAACATCCTTCTCTTCTTCAGCTCTGTTTTTAGGCTTGTTTGAGCTATTTTTTATTTGTTATCTGGTTCAAGTTTTGGTCTTATTAGAACCATTTTACTTCTGTTTTTGACTCAAAATTTAAACAGATTAGAGCCATTCTTCTTTTGGAATCTTGGGTTCAGATTTTGAGCTTGTTTGAACCTTTATTTTCTATCCTAATCTACCTAAATGATAAGCCAAGATTAAGCTATTTGGAAAATCTGATTCACTAACCTATCAGCAGTAAATTTAAAAATAATTAGTCATGATTAGGCTGTATGACTAACTAGGAGTGTGCTTTTCAGGAATGGCATTTAAGCTTGCACATTTTCAGATTTTGTTTCTCTTTTTTGGTATGGGGCTGTACGTTTCTTGTTTTTACAATCTGCCCTCTTTTCTCTCTTTTACGGTTTTTGTATTTTTTATTTTTCTAACTTTTAATGCAATGATGGATGAAATATTTATAATGAGAAAAAAGATAAAAATGATTCCAACATGATAGGATCAAGAGAAATAATGTTTGAGCATCCTGCCATTGACAGGACCCCAAAAAAGTTCAGCTCCATTCAATTCCTGCAAGAAATATGCATTGTTACCAGCATAAGAATGAATGAGATAAAGGCCAAGCCATAAGTTATCAAATTTCCCATGCTTACCCTTGCCTTCTCTCCTTGAGTCCCACTTTAACACTTTGTCACCAACATTGAAATTATTGGCCTTTGTCCTTCTCTCAAAAGCTTCTTGATGCTCTCTTGATTTTGCAATGCTCTGTTGTAGACCTCCTCTCTGGTTTGCTGAAGGTGTATAGTCTGATTAATCCTTCTGATCATGTCATTGTCTTCAGACTGTACTTCTTGGATTAGCTTCATAACTGGCACACCTAGGCTGGTTGGAAAAATTGCATCTATACCATACACAAGCTGGTAGGGTGACATTCCAATAGATTTCTTAAGTGTCAATCTGTCAGCCCATAGTGCATGTACTAGCTTTGTGTGCCAAGACTTCTTGTTGTCCTCCAACAACTTCTTGATTATTTTTACCAAACTTTTGTTTGAGGATTCTGCTAGCCCATTACCTTGGGGGTACTAAGCAGTAGAATGACCCAATGTAATTTGATATTTGTGACAGAATTCAACCATCTTCTTGGATCCAAATGCTGCAGAATTATGAGTGATGATCTTCCTAGGACAGCCAAATCTAGAGAGGATATGAGTCTCGATGAATTTTATGATGACAAATTCATTGGCTTGTCTAGAAGGGATGGCTTCTATCCATTTGGTAAAGTAGTATGTTGCAGTGAGAATCCATCTATGTTGGGTAGATGAGGGTGGATGGATTTATCCTATGAATTCAAGTCCCCACTATTGAAAAGGAGCTTCAACAGTGATTGGATGTAAAGGTAAGGGAAGCAATTTTCTTTTGCCTTCAAAAAGTTGGCATTTATGGCAGGCAATTATCATCTTGTGTACATCTAGAAAGAGGGTGGGCCAATAGTAACCAGCTCTAAGGATTTTGTTGGTTGTAGTCTTCCAGTAGAGGTGGCCTCCACATTCTCCTTCATGGAACTTGTGCTTAACCTTCTCTGCATCATTCTCAGGAAAAAATTTAAGTAATAACCCACTTGCATTTTTCCAATAAAGACATTTATCTACAATGCAGTAGTTTACAACTTTTAACTTTAAAAACCTTGCCTTTGTTTTTTTCAAACCAAGAGGTGTATTCAAATTAAGCAAAACATATAGAATATCAGCATACCAAGAGGAATTCATAAAATGATCTTCAATAATGGGAGTTGACAGTTCCTCTTCTTCATCTAAATCATTTATCATATTTATATCAAGAACTTCAAAATTGGATTCAGCCATTAATCTAGCTAGACCGTGGCCTTTAATGAGTTTAGTGGGCTTGATTTCTAAATCATATTCAAGTATCACAACTATCCACTTACCTATCTTACCATCTGGGTCCTGTGTTAGAATGTCTTTAACAATTGAATTTGGGACAAAGGCAATGATGTGGGAGTGCAGAATGTAAACTCTGAAGTCTTTTAAGGCTTTGACTAAGGCAAAGGCTTGTTTTTCCATAATGTTATACTTCAAAGGAGCATCTCTCAAAGCCTTTCTAAAGAATGCAATGGGCTGCTCTTGTCCTTGTGGATTTTTCTGCAATAGGACAACAACTATTGTATGTTCTAATGCAAATGAAAAAATGTAAAAATCTTTTGAAAAATCAGGACTTATTAGAATTGGTGTTTTGGTTAATGCTTGTTTTACCAGCTCAAAAGATTTCTTTGCTTCCAAGGTCCATTTAACCCCTTGTTCCTTCTTCAGCATGTGTGTAATGTTTCTAAGGAGCTCAGCCAAGTTGGGTATGAACCTTCTCAAGAAATTAATCTTTCCAATGAAATATTGAAGTTCCTTGATGTTTCTAGGATGAGTGATCTGCAATATAGCCTCAATCCTTTTAGGGTCTATCTTTATCCCCTCTTCTAATATAATGTGCCCAAGAAGTTTACCTTCTTGGAGACCAAACAATGTTTTCTTTGGGTTTAAAGATATCCCAAACCTTCTGCATTTCTCGAATACTTTTCTCAAGTGTTCTAAGTGCTCTTCATCTGTTTTGGAAAAAATAGTGACATCATCAAGGTAAATAATGATGAAGTAGCCTAATTCTTACGAGAATTCAATGTCCATGGCTCTCTGAAAATTAGCACCAACATTCATTAAACCAAAGGGAATTTTCACATACATGAAAGTGCCCCAAGGTGTAGTAAAGGTTGTCTTTAATTGATCATCGGGATGTACTATAATTTGATTGTATCTTGAGTAGCCATCAAGCAAAAAAATTATTTTAGAACCAACTACCCTTTGTAAAATATGATCCATTTTGGGAAAAGGGTAGTTGTCCTTCAATGAGGCTTTTTTTAAGTCTCTAAAGTCAATACAAAGCCTAATTTATCATGTTTTCTTCCTAACTGACACCAGATTAGACACCCACTCTGAATATCTAATAGGGACAATAATACCAGCTTCATACATTTTCTTGATTTCCTTCTCAACCAAAGGTAACTAAACAGGGTTTATCCTGCGCAGTTTTTGTTTAAATGGATTTTGGTGTTCCTTGAGAGGTATCTTGTGCTAAATTATTTCAGTGTCATAGGATTTCAGAAGATCATAACTCCACGTAAAAACATCAGAAAATTCTTTAAACAACTCTATGTTTTTAGTTTGATGTGAGCTAGTAAAGTTTGAGACAGTTTGATCATCTTTGGTTTTAGTTCACTGCCTATATTACACTCTTCAACTTTAGATTCCACAAGTTCCAACTTTGGCTTCTTGGCCACATCATTGAAATCAAACAACTCTTCTAAAGGGACCAATCCTTTTGGAAAACTTTGATTGTTAGACTGCAGAGTTTCTAAGTCTTCTTTTTCTAAATCTGAAACAATTTTTGTTGTGTTTTCAAGTTTGTTAGACAACAGATTTACATCATCCATCTCTGGAAACTTTTCTTCTTCATCAAGTAGATTTTCTTCACTAGGACAGTCTGTTTCATAGTCTGAATCTGAACTTGGTAGTTCAATTCATTTCTAGACTGCAGGAAGTCTTCTATTTGTTTGTTTCCATCAAACACTTGCCAATATTTCTCATTATCAGGGATAGCTGGTCTGAATTTAATTTGAGTTGTACATTGATTGGTTTCATAAAGAGTCAGGCACGTTCTAGCAGCAAAAGCTAAACTATTAGCTTGATTATTTTCGTTTCTTGGGACAAAGATGAGTTTAAATTCCTCGAATGTTTTCAATAAATCCATGATGTTGTTTCAATTGGCTCTAAGTCTGGGATGTTTTGCGATATATTCCCCATTCACTTGCCTAATTATTAATTCAGAATCACCATGCACCTTTATTCTTTTGGCCCCTAATTTCTTCAATAAATGCAGGCCTAAAAGTAGGGCTTCATACTCGGCTATGTTATTGGTGCACTAAAATTTTAATTTTTAGGAATGCCCTTCAGTATGATTGTTCATTATATTGTGAAGCCACACTCCCACACCTGCATCACTCTTAGTACAAGATCCATCAAAGAGCATACTCCAAAGAGGACCAGTCTCGGGTTCATTAGTTTGGTTACTATCCTCTTCAACTAGCGTGCTTTTGGATTGTTGTCGAAGATCGACACTATGTTGAATTTGTTTTAATTCCTCGGGTTTTTCATTGCATTGAGGATTGCTTTCTTCACTCTCAAGGTTTAAAAGCAAAGGACGAATGATTTGTAGCTCTAGACCTGTGTTCTGTTTGCTGTAGTTTTCGGGTTTAGAAAACTATTTTGACACTTCTGTGTTGTCTCCCTCCTCCTCCCTATCTGCCATTAATTTAGCTAAGGTTACTTGTTCAGTGAATGTTTCATCATTGAAAAGGATAAATGAGTCAAATCCAACATTTACAGAATAAAGGGGAGAGTTTTGCGGTCTCTCTTGGCTGGTAACCATGCATTGCATATGAGACTCCCTGTAAAGTATTCTTGTTTGATTAAAAATAGGGATCGTCGCGTATGTCATATCCATATGCATAGTTCCTTGTAACTTAGCTCCCCAAGATCTTGATAACAACATACCATATTTTGGGGGTACATCAGCCACAACAATATCCATTATTAAACACTTGGTTGAAATTTGTGCTATGTTAACACAGAGGTCTTTGATTAAACCTAAAAATTTCACTTTGCTTGAGTCAAAGGAGTAAAGATCTTTGTAAGGTCTGGTGATTTCAAGGTCTAGGCTATCCATTACATCTTTGGGCATTAAATTGTGAGAGGTCCCTGAATCATTCATAGCGTTGTGTAAAATCTTGTCATGAACATTTAAACTAACATAAAAACGAGGAACCGGTCCTTCTTGATATCTACCCTCAATCTTAGGACCAAATATGAGCTCTGGTTGTTCATCGTTAAGATTGACAGTATAATTATTTTCCTCTATGTTAAAAGCCTTCAAAATTTGGGATCTATATACATCTTGGGTGGCTAATTCAGTCAGAGGAACAGAGATTTTGATTTTGGAAATTTCTTGTTCCAAACTAAAAGGCATCTAATTCTTTGAAGTGTTTGTTTCAGCCTTATTAACCACCACTCTATCAGCAAAATCATCTTGTTGATTTCCTCTATTTACATTTGTAAAAATTGTTTTAATAGGAGCATTAGCTGAGGTGCTAATGCTACTAAGGTCTGCACTCTGTTTTTCAATACTTTGAGTGCCTTTCTATTTGTTTTTATCAGAATTTCCAGCCACTGTTTTATCTTTTTGTTTTGTAGTCTTGGGTTTATTCACAGGGTTGTTTTTTGCAAAACTTTCAGAGGTCTTAGTCTTGGGAGTTTCCTGATTGCTTTTACTCCTAAGGTCATATTCCTTTGTGGTTTCTATGATGACATTTTCCCTGTCTTGATAATAACTTTCATCCTCTGCTCTTTTGTCATCATAGAGTGTGTATAGACCTTGTTTTCTATCGTAATGAACTTCAAAGTCATCATTATCTACTCCCAACATGTTGATGTCATATTCCTCTATTTTTTCATTTGTTTCTTCAACCTCACTTACAGAGTTTTGATGAAAAAGAGGAGTGATCTGTTGGTTATCTTCCCTTGGTCTATTCTGAGGTTGGTTTCTCCTAAAATTCTGATTTTGGTTTTGATTTATGTTTTGAGGAGCTGTTTGGTTTTGACTTGCTTGTGCTCTCTCAAGTATGCTCATATTTTTC
Source organism: Pinus albicaulis (assembly GCA_034641835.2). NCBI lineage: Eukaryota > Viridiplantae > Streptophyta > Pinopsida > Pinales > Pinaceae > Pinus > Pinus albicaulis. The sequence goes on along the minus strand of CM076576.1, from coordinate 6,394,030 downwards.
ATCATCTCCTCCATCATTCTCTCCATATTTGAGCTAGATGTCGGAGGTGTGAATTCCTCTCTAAGGGACACTTTCTTCTCATTCCTCATTCTTGTTCTTTTCTCCATTAAGTTAACTTCCACAGCAAGAGCTCCTTTTTTCATGTCTTCAAGAGTTAAAGGATCTCTCTCTCTCAGCTGATAGGCCATTTCAGGATCGAATCCTTCAGGAAAATTGTTTAAATCTGAGCCTTGTGGAGGTTTTAAGTCTGGGGGAAGGGCATTATAAACACTGTTAAACCTGGTGCAATAAGCTTGTACACTTTCTCCAGTGTTTCTGTGGAGATTCCTGTAGTCCGAAATTATTTGGAGAGGGTTTTTCTTCACTTCCCATTTTTTTAAGAATAACTGATGGAAGGCTTGGAGATCATTAATACTGTGAGGGGTTAAGCCTTTGAACCATTTTCTCACTTCTCCCCCTAAACTCTGAGCAAATAATTAAAGCTTGATAGTTTCATCATCAATATCATTTCTGTCAAAGTAGTCATTCATCTTATCCACATGTTGTGAAGCAGTAGTAGCATTACTGGCATCATACAAAGGTATCTTGGACTGATAGTCCTATGGAAGATTGACTAAAGGTAAAGGAAGGAACAACGGGGCATACCATGTTGCCATGATAGGGGGTGGAGGTGGATTTACAAGAGGTGGATTAACAAGAGGGTAAGTGGGTTGAAGTGGGGTGTTTTGGAAAATGGGTGTATGGGTAGCAGAAGTGGATGGACCAGCAATAGAATTTTGAGCTGATCTTGGATGAGAGAAACCAAAATTATGTAGGAAATGTAGATCTGGTGGTGTAGTTTCTCTACTACCAGGATGTTCACTTCTTTCTGGGGATGAAAGTGAAGACTCTGAATCTAGCTGATCTAAATCATCAAGCGACCTAGTTCTAAATGGATTTCTTAAGTCAGCCTGTGATTATTGTAGAGCTACTAGGTTTTCAGGAACAGAACTAGCATTAAAGGGTTATCTGAAAATAGTTGAAGATTTAACCTTAGGAGACTTCCTAAGGATTCTTTGAGGATTATCAACTATCTCAGGAAGGTTTGTGTCAGGGTAAGCTCTAGTATGAATCTTTCTAGGAGCCACTATGTTGTGTTTTTCAGACCCAACTAAACAAGAAAATTTTAACCAAATATGACAATCTTTAAGAGGCTAATTGATATTTGACAAGAAAACTTTAATCCTAAAGTTATCTAACTGAGTTTGAATGATGTTATGAGGCTAATGGGTCTTCCTAGTGGAGTCTTAAGGTCTGTTTAGGATTGTGGAGTCACCAGGTGGAAATTTTTAGCTCTTTTGGAGGTAAAATGTTTTATGGTCCACCACCATGTTTATTGAATACCAGTCTGAAATATTTTTTGGTTTTTCTGAGTTTATTTCAGTCCTATGGGTTCTAAGAGTGTCCTAAATCTGTTTCAACACTTAGCTACGATGATGAGACAAAGAAATTCTACTCTTATGGCTAAGCTAGTTGATTCTTCAAGTTTTGATAAGCTCTTATGAGAATCCTAAGGTTTCCTTACTTTTTCACTGATTCAAACAAGTTTTATCACGATTACCATTTGCTTGGTAGTGCTTGAAGAGAGCTAACTTGTACTCAAGAGGTTTTTATGAAGTCTTAAGGGTACCTAAGATGAAATTTTACTCAGTCCCCAGTGGAGTCGCTAGAAATGTTATGCCTGGTGGCTCAACTGGCTAATATATCAAATGTTCTTGAATCAAGGGGTTTCTGCAGTGTTAAGGTGTATTTATATTCTCATTAACTCAGAAATCCCCAGCTGAGTTACCAAAAATGTTAGCTCCCTATAATTCTAGCAGATTGGTGAGACTAAAGCTACAGGGAGAACACTTGAACCACTTTGGGATTCTAGGATCTAGCCCTCCTGAATCCAGAGAGGGATCTCTCTATAAGTGCAAAGATTTATTTATCTTTAAGGCTTTTGAATGTGATGTTAGGCTAGTTATGAAGAACGAGGTTTTTATTTGTTTTGGTTGGGAAAAGATATGCGAAGGTGAACGAAGTCTAAATGAAGGGTGAAGATGAATGAAGTGAAAATTGATTCAGCTAAGAAGATAGGCAAGAAATAGCTTCAATCCATTGGGATATGGAGTCATAGTAGGATTTCATTGAAACAACAAGGTTCAAGATTGGTCCATGGGGCAAGTCATCTATGTCTAAGGATCTCTTTAAAGTTGATTTTATGGAATGGAATGAAACAATAAGAAGGGGAAACAAACAAATGAAGAACAAAGAGCAGCCTAAGATCAAGTAAGTCCTTTGAAACTATCCTTCTTTCGGCATATACTTAAGAAAGACATAAAATTTATCTAAGATCAGGTAAGTACTTTGAAACTAGCCTGATTTTGATGCACTTTCAATAGAAAACACTTAAAACACAAAAATAATAGCTTAAGATCAAGTAAGGACTTTGAACCTATCCTGCTTTTAGCATATTCTAAGGGAAAATTTTCAAAGCAACTGTTGGAGAAGAAACTAGAGGAAAGGGCTCACCATAGACTTCCCTAGCTCTGATTTACTTAGTAAACTTTCAAGACAAACACATAAGATAACAAAGAATAGTATAAGATCAGGTAAGGACTTTGAACCTAGCCTGCTTTCAACATAGTTTTAGGGAAATTTTTAGACAACCTTTGGAGATAAAACTAGAGGATAGGGCTCACCATATACTTCCCTAATTTAACTTTACTTGGCAGAAACTGAAATAACATTCAAGAACAATGTTTAGTTTAGACATTAGGACGAGGGAATGCTAACATTCCTAACTACTTAGACTGTATTAAATAATTCTTAAATACACAATTTTGGAAGAAAACATGTAGATAAAGCTTATCAGTAAGAGCAGGGTACCGTTAATAGTAAATCCTAACTCTGTAATTGATGTTCTTTATCAGAGAAGATGGACAGAATGGAAACAGAAATAAAATAACAATTTACAATAAGAAAAACATCACCGTTGACATAGACCAAGATCCCATAAATAAGCTTGTATTTGATGCTTCAAACCAGTTACAATCTTCAAGTCCAATGGGTCTCTACAGCTTCAAACTTCTCATCTCAACTCTGGTATCTTCAATTACAAACAGAGCTTACAACAGCTTCAATAAACTATTTACAGGCAACAGATATGCAGTGACCAAAATTATCTCATCTTCTATAGAAGTATTTATAGCAGAAGTGAGGAGGTGGAATGGGATAAAAGATCTATAGACTCAATTAATAAAGTTTAATGCTTCTCGGCCTTTGAGGGGCTCAATGGAGAAGATTTAAGATATTTCCTCTGTATCAATTGGTTTACATTAAGTATTAATCTTGCTGGGAAGATTTTGTTGACTTTAAGACTCTTCGTTATCCTTGTAATAACTCTGCTGACAGTTTACAATAAGTTCCTTTGGTTGAATTAAGTGTTCATTTGTATTGATGCAAATATCTTCTGTTCAGGAAATAACTATGCCTCTTTTGAATGCTTTGAGACTGCAGGTGTCTTTTGGTAGCTGAGAGGATTCAATTAGCCTTTGATGTGGTAGTGGGGGCTTCTCGGACTGATAGATATCATTGTTTTTCTTTAAACACTATTAATTTGATTTAATTCTATGTGCCAGGCTTAATTGGGCCTAAATTCTATCTTCTGTCCTTCAAAATGTGTTTAATCGAGAGGATTAGGCTTTTGATTTCCTGAAAGTGGGCCTTAATCCTTCAAAACTACAAAAAAAATCTTCAAACATTTTCTGCTTTGATTTCATGCTGTCCAACTGATACTCTTTGTTTGATTTTAGCATTGTTGTGTCTTGTTGATGTGCATGCATTGCAGGGGCTTTATAATGGCGTCAGTGCTCATGAGGCACCGAATGAAACATGATATGGAACCCTGCAGAGTAGTTTCCTTCACGAAATAAAGGCCTGGGGGATCGACATCCCCAGCCTTCAATTATCTTTAAAAATAATTGGAAAACCATTAAAACCTGCACAAACCAAGAAAAATTAGAAAAATCCTACGTATTTGGGTTTAGACTACTTCATAAGTTGAAATTAGGTCACGACCGTTGGATGAAATCATCCAACGACCGAGATTGCTCGCAGAGGTTAAAAGGAGAGGCAGTTGAATAACGGTGGGGAGATTAAGTCCGGGCCGTTGATGCATATTGATCAATGGTCGGGATCAACCAAAGATCTATAATGTGGAGGGGCTATATTATAGCGGAGAGGGAGAATATACAAAGGAAAAAGGGTGAAAACCTCGGCGGAAGGAAAAATGCATTAAAACGAAATTTGGGGTTTCAGAAATAACCTCGGTCATCGAATGAGATCGGCCACAGAGATCAACGAATGAGAATGAATTATGAAGCCCCTTGGAGGATGGGTGGAGGGCGATGATTAAATTGGGACCGTTGATTTGCAGAGATCAACAGTGGAGATTAAATGCGATGGAATGCAATAAAAATGGGGTAAAGTGGTTTCGGCCATAGAAACCATTATTTTCGCGCAATAAAAAGGAAGGAAGGCGGTTTTAACTTTTTGAATGCGATATGAGTTACTGGCCGACACATGGAATTTTAAAACCTCCCATATCGCATAACTTTGGAAAATTAACCTTCAGGCTTAAAAATCACGCGATATGGAGTCTTGGCCGTTAGATCTCAGACGGGTAGATCCAACGGTCAAGGTGAGAGCACGATAAAACAAGTTGTGTGGGCAGAAGAGGTGGGGCAGAGCCAAGGCGGTATTGATCTAGACCGTCAGATCATAGGAATGAATGGTCGAGATTTGATCTAGAGAAAGGTAGGACCCAAAGGAGTTGGGCCTATCGGGTTGAACCTAGACTGTCGGATCAGGGAATGAACAGCCCAGATTCAATCTTGGGACCAATGTAATAAAATATGAGGTGAGGGGTCGACGGAGATCGGGTCATTGTGGGCCATTGATCTGTAGAGATCAACGGCGGAGATTCCCCGAAAACATTATATAGCGGGGCTTGAGGAATAACAAAGGGAAATGAGGATTCATCTGGACCATCAGATTTAAAAGAATGGATGGCCCAAATGCAATCGAAAGATTGCGAATGGCGGGGGAAAAGGGATCAAAGTGCCGATGTGATTGAACGAGGGCCATTGATCTGAGGATCAGATCAGCGGTTAGGAATGAATTGAAGGTCCAAAGGTGGAGGGATGGGCTTATGAAAAAGAGTGATGTGGGTCGTCAGATCTGAGCATGGCGGGGTAGATCAATGGCTGAGAAGCCATCAGAAGGTGGCCAATCGGAGGGGGAAATGACTATTAAAATATGCCCGATGAAAAATCTCCGATGCGATATCCCGAAGACCGTTTGATCATTTTAGATCAACGGCTGGGATTCGCCCAACCAATGAACCATCGGGTTTCATTATAATATGAAAAATGGGGTTTTTAATTAAAATACAAAGGAAATTTGTTTCGGGGAGGGGTTTGTATGGTGTTTAGCGCCCGATTGCGGGGCCTTTCGGTATATGAAAAGATAAAGGGATCGGGGGTTATAAAAGAGGAGCCAATCGCATCGGGTCTTTCCTTTAAACAAAGAAATGCACCCATCGCAAACCTATGATTGCGATTAGTGCTCAGGACTTTAACTCTTGGTCCTGGGCGTGGGTTATATGGTGGGGAAGTGGTTTTGGAGCTAGGGCCAAAAGGGCTTAAGGCCTTAGCACAAAAGGTTGCCCTTTTATGATTTTTCAAGGATTTTTAGGGATTTTGAAAGCTTTCGATAAGGCAAAAAAGGAGTTTTAAACCTTATCAAAGGGGTTTTTATGAAGGGAAGGAGGGAAATGAGGGAAAATAGAGGAATTTTATGAGGTAAAAGGGGATAAGAAGGAGGTTAATTTTGAAAGGAAGAAGGGGTAAAATGAGGGGAAAATGGAGTTTTTTGCAGCAGTCTTTTCTTCAGGAAAATGGCAGATTTTCAGAATTGAGAGGGATACAGCAGTGAATATTACTCAAAGGATAAAATATGTTCATAAGACTTTGAGAACTAACAATTTGGAAATAAATTTTTTTCTTGAAGGCTTTCAAAAATGATTTAGCCACCATTTGATATGCCAAATTTTATAGGTGGCTAACAGAATGATTGTCCAAGACTTTTTGGAGATCTGAAGAAATAGATAATTTTGATGTTGGAACTTCTAGTGAGAATAATTGTGCAATTACGCCTCGTTGTTATTCTTTAGAAGCTTTTGCATGACATTAGAGCTTATTATCTTTCCTGGCTTCCCTACAATACCTCGTAATTCGACTTCCTTTCCTTGTGAAAAAAATTTCAAGAAAATTTCTTGAAAATTAAAAGCTACCGTCCCCAAAGATTGTAACCATTGCAATCCTAGTACAACATCAGCACCTCCCATAGGAATCTAAAGCATTGGACTATTCAATACATATTCCCCCATGGTTAGCTTGATATTATGGCATTTTCTAGAGAAATTTATAGTTCCTCCATTTGAAACCATCACTTGAAATTCTGGTGTAGGGTATAGGAAACAATTCAATTCCTTGGCTACCTTACAATGAATAAAATTATGGGTACTACCTGAATCAATCAACATTATTACCTTTTTCTTCTTGATATGTCCTTTTATCTTGAGAGTTTGAGGAGTGGTAATTCCTGCCAATTCATTACACGATATGGTTAGACTCATTTCTTCCTCTTCTAGGGTTGGTTCGTGGTGTATACCCTCTTCTTTTGAAGATTCTTGTTCATTTTCTTCTTCCTCTTCACATTCTATGTAAAATAATTTCTTCTCGACACACTTATAACCTTCAGTGTATTTGCTATCACAATTGTAGCAAAACCCTTTTGCTTTTTTTTCTTCCAATTTTTGTGGTGTCAACCTTGTAGGTTGTGCAAATCTAGGAGTACCAACACTTCCCTCTTTATAGAAGTGAGCAATAGGCTTCTTTGTCGCCATAATTTTACATTCAATTTTTTTGGCCAACCTGAACTCCTTCTCCAATGAATCAGGTTCCAAAACACAAACTTCATGTTGGATATTATCCTTTAAAGTACCTATGAAGAGATCAATCCTGTGTTCCTCTAAAATATCAGTTACCCTTATATTCAATTTTTGGAAGTCCTCAATGTGCTACCCCACTGAACCATTTTGTTTGAGATTTATTAATTCGCTAAAGAAAGTGTTGCTCTTTATATCCTCATAATGTGCTATCATTTCCTCCGTAAAAATTGACCAAGTGACAATTCTTTTACGGGATCAAAGCCATCAATACCATACAAATGTATTTTGTTCTAAATGTAAAGTTTCAAAGCATAACTTTTGTGTTTTTTGCACATTTTTGAGATCAAAATATTGCTCCATCTGTAGTATCCATGTTACAGGATCCTTTCCATCAAACTTCCTCATATCCATTTTTGGAATATGGTGGTTCTTCCCTCCAACATCAGAGTTTATGAAATCATGATTAACATTTATTTTGTCCTCATCATGAGTTTCCTCTACTATCTTTTCACCATTAGGAAAAATTTCTTGTATCAACTTTGCCAAACCTTCTATGTCTACTTTTAGATCATTCTTCATGTTTTCCATGTTGTCTTTCATTTTTTCATCGATCTTAGCTTCCATGTCATCCATCTTAGCTTCCATTCCCAGTTCTTTGCCATCCATCTTAGCTTTCAAACCATTCATCTTATCTTCCACGCCTTTCTTCAAACCATCCATCTTAGTTTCCACACCTTTCTTCAAAACTTCCATTTCATTTTTTGTTGCTCTTTGCGAAAGCAAAATTTGTTGCACTTGCTCTTGTAATTTTGATATGTCATGTCACCATTCTTCGTCTTCATGAGTCATAGTAGAGCCTTATAAAGGCTTAATGGGTGTTGAATTCTTTTTAGGGGCCATTTTCAAATCCAATACTGATATCTATTCTACAATATTCCCTTGGAATCAATTCAACTTAATTCTTCAAACAAGACTTTTTCAATTCGGAAAAAAAATAAAAATACACACCTTTTACTTGCTTTTGAGGAGTTCGGTATTGAAATTGAATTATATCTATAATTACGGATCCTCAATATCTGAAATTCAGCACTGTAGTAGCCCTCTGAAGCTTCTTTCAAATTCCACAGGTCTGATCTGATTTGGATTCTTCAAGTCAAAGTTATGTTTAATCTCCCACAATGACCCAATTATGGACTGGTTCAGTAGAGAGAACTTGTACGACTTGCCATGTGTCACTATTTCCTCCTTTGGCTCTGAAATTTATAGATAGCAAACTACAATCCATTTACTTGCGGCCACTTTTTACAGCATTCCAATCTAATGGTCTGAGAGATAGCTATGAATATTTTTCCACGGTCAACTCTTTGAGATGAAATTCAGAAGCCTGAAAAAGCCCTAACTTCCAAATATTGTATCTCTGAAAATATTGTGAACCAAGATCGGAAATTTTGCGACGATGTTCCTCAGGATTTCTAATTTATACTCTAAACAATTCAACTTTGTAACCTTTGTAGAAAAAAAATTATAGTTAAAATTCCACGATGACCTGTTTAGGTTAAATTCAGGAGCCTGCAAAATGACCTAAATTTCATAGATTATATCTCCGAAAATATTGCGAACAAAGCTCTGAAATTTTGCGACGATGTTTCTCAAGATTTTGGCTTTGCACACTAAAAATATCAGCTTCTGAAACTTCATAGAAAAAACGTTATAGCGAAAATTCCACCATGGACTGTTTGGAGCAGCGAAACCCTAGAATCCAAAGCTCTGATACCAAATGTTGTGAAACCAGCTCCAAAAATAGAAGAAAAGAGATATCAATGCCTTATAAATAAGCCACTTTGAGGGGGCAACCTCTAATACATTACATGAATGAATAATTCTTGGATGATACAAATTACAAAACCTCCTTTCTATATATAGGAGTCCATGGGGCCACAATGTAATCTTAGCTGACCTAACAATAATAATTTAAGGGCACAATAATAACAATATGGGGGTAGCCGACCTAACAATAATAATTTAAGGGCACAATAATAACAATATGGGGGTTACAGGGGTACAATAATAACAATAAGGGGGTTACACTAACAACAATAAGGGACTATACTAGTAATATAGGGACCTAACAATATCTATGTTTTTGTTTTTTATGGGTGATGGTTTATTCAAGATACATTCCAGTCTAGAATATTGTTAGCTATGCGATTAGCTGTTTGGTTTTGATCCCTTGATACATGTGAACATGTAATATAAAAAAACTATCTGCTTAATCTTTTGGCACGCAAATATTTTCTAAACAGGTGTGTGTCTTGGGTTTCGAATGTTTGGTTTAGCTACGATACCACTAATTGGGAATCGAGTTAGATATGCATATAGTGAATGCCCTGATGGAGGGCGTCGCACATAAGTCCAATGACGGTGTCATATTCTACCTGATTGTTTGTTATTGATCTGATGCATACAGCGGTGATCGATCAGGGTGGTAGATGACCCAGGCAACTGCAGCTAAGTTCTGAGACCATCGCGATGCTCCATCAACAAATCCAAAGTATGGTTCATTTTGGTAATCCATGTTGGCACTTTGAGCTTGTTTGTGGGTCAAAAATATTTTGGTGATTGGGTTTCATGTACTTTTACTCCAGGGGAAGGGCCTTTGGGGTCCTTATGGGTATAATTTCTTGAGGTAAAGGCCATTGACGGGGTTAGTGAGGCCAGTCCCATCAGGTTCCGTCCGGTTATGTCTTTTATCTCCATTTCCGTGTTGTTGGCTTAGACTTGTCTTATTCTTTAGTGGAGTGTAGACTCAACGTAGCTCATGCCACTCTCAGCTTGGGGAGATGTATACACTTAAACGTATGGTGAAAGTGTGAGAAAAATTGGCAATAAGTGCATGTGATCTTCTCTTGATTGGAGAGAAGTGTCTGGGGGAGAGAAGAGACTATGTGGAGATTGTTTGCTAGGGGCTTGAGTTCTCTACATTGGTTGACTCGGTGGTCGTTTAAATCACATAGGCCACATTTCATCCTAGGCTTGGACGGTGTTACCTTTTGGTGGTGTGTTGTCTTGTCCAGCTTGACACACCATTGTGGGGGTGGGAACATTGATCCGGTGATGTATTTTTTATGCCATTCTTTGAGATTTTCCTATCTCTTCTCTATGGCATTAATCATGTCGATAGTGGGACGAATCTGCAAGGCATAAGTACAATGTCGCTAGTAATGATTCCCTTAACATATCAGGCAGAATATCCTTGATATGAAAGTTTGGTCGACTTCAGTTCGAGGTCTAATGGGGAACCAACACCATAAGGCTGCTAAATCAGGGCAACAGATGACTATATGGTCTGTGTTTTTTCATAACGTACACGGTGGTCATTTATGCGAGGTGCCATTGGGGGTAACGAGGGGTTCCTTGTAAGGCTATTCTTCGGTTGTCAAGAACATAATAGATCTTCTCATCTCATCTGCTTGGGTCATGAAGCTGCCAATGTACTCAGCGTCCATATCGTCTTCTTGGGAAAGGCGGACTATGGCTGAGCGAAGACTAGAAAGGGCTAGCTAGAAGAAAGGTATGTAGTGACAATTCTCTAAAAGATGATTGTCGGAGCATAATGGGAATGTGAATTGTGTTGCCCGTAGCCTACATAGTAAATCTTTTTGATTGAATACCATCTTTGAATGAGTTCCAAAGCTGCGCACTCTTCAAGTTAGTGGACACGTTCATCGCATAGCGTACAACGTATAATGGGCATTACTGGGGGTCGTTCTACAATCCTATGTTCCTCTTTTAAGTATAGGATGGTACGAGGTTCGTCGTTAACCAACTGGATGGAGGGATCCTCTTGATAGGATCGCTCGACTACATGTAAGGCATCCCTATATCATGGTATCTCTGGACAATGGTGGGTATAGTGCCCATAGGTGCCACAGAGAGAGCATGCGTGATTGGTACGCAGCGACTTGTCTTTACCTTTTGAGGTAGGTTCCTTTTTAGGGAACACATCGTTGAGATGTCTGCTTTGGAGCCAAGGAGTGATTTTAACTCATCCAGCTCTGGACATATGTGGGTAGGATGACCTATTACATCGCATATGGCGCAGACTAGTGATTCATTTTGCATGGTGGGGGTCACCATATTATTTCCTATGTTTGTGGTTTTCTTAGTTGTAATAACCGGTTTCACAATGGGAACTTCCTTTGTGGGGGCAGTCTCGACTGTTTCCTGGGTTCGTTGGGGCTCCTTGGGGCTGAGGGGCTTTAACTCTACGATAGTACTATTGGTGGCTCCTGTCCCGGAAGGGGGAAACAGGTACCAAAATGGGAACATCAACGATATGTTGGGTAACACCAGTTTTGCCAAAACCTGTTGGGAGACGAAGCCAGCTAGGGGGGAGAGGAAAGGGGTTTGGGAGGCGCCATAGGCTAGAGAGGCTGTCGTGGCCGATGCCTCCATGTCATTACTGCTTGAGTCTGTATCCTTACTTACCTTGGTGCTTGATGTGGAAATCATGCACACCAAGGCCCCTGTGGCGTCGAGTGACACCTCAAGGATAATGGGAGGATCTCCTAGGAATGATCCTAGGATGGACGACGGTTTGAATTGGCTGGGGCCATATTCTTGGTACCGTGAGAGACCGTCTGCAGCTGTATCTACATAGGGTAGAATTACATCTGTGTTGGTTAGAGGACGCTTCTCTCTGTGTGTCAGCTGGTCTACAGTAATGATGCGATCCTCGTGGGGGAACATCATAATGTGGAAGATGCAGGAGGCTATGGTATACATGGCATACATATAACTCTTCCCAAGGAGTGTATTGTAATCCCAGTGAGCATCAAAGACTTCAATTTCTATCTAGATCATCTTGCCAGCTAAACAGATCGAGACATTTTGGTAGAGGCCGATGGGTGTCGAGGGACGACCGTCGTAGGCTCGAAACGTTATGACCGAGGGTTTTAGTTCGGAAGAACCCAACTTCTGCCAAACATTTTTCGACATGATGCATGTCAATGCACCCTCATCTATGATACATCGGTGAATAGTGATATTCTGTACCAATACTGGTATCTGGAATGCGACCATAGAAGGAAGCCTAGGGGTGGCTTTGTCTAAGTCAAAATCCATCATGCGCGTATTGGCAGGGTCGATAGCACCTAATGTGGAAAGTAGGGCTTTCTGTTGTTTTGGGCATGACTGCAGTACCTTCAATGCGGAAATAGAAACGGGTGATTGAGAGAAATCGTCCACGATGCTATAATTATGGGCCACTTTGGAGTAGTTACCTTCTCGCCTATTAGGTCCCTTTGCCATCTTTGGCAACGGTTCTATAGGAAACTTTGAAATGGTCAAAGGTGCAGTCGGCCCACTAGTACTAGCCCCTAACGTAGTGGAGTCTGGTGGGTTATCTAACTGCGATTCCATGTTTGGAAAAACATTTCCTCCATATTCATGTAAATTTCATGGTTGTTTTTCTGAGAATTGTTTGGGTTTTGCTGTTGAGTGTTGACCATCCCTTGGTGGGGGAAAGGTTCTTACATAACAGTAGGTTTTTGGGGAGCTCCTCCTCATCCTCCGTTACTCTAAAGCTTTTTTAGCTCAGGGAGATTGAGACAGTGGTGATTATAGTGCATGTACTCACCACATATTGAACAAGCATGATTTGTTCGTAGAGGTGGCCTTTTTCCTTATCGTTGGACATTGCTTGGCTCATGGTTTTGATTCCTGCTAGAGTTGCCTCCAACCTGGGATCGCAGTGGGCATTGTTGGTTGTCGTCCCCTTGTCCAGGGTTCCCTTTGGGCTTGTTTTTTGATTTTTTCTTAACTATTTTAGGAGGGTATTTCTCTTCGTTATACTGGTGTGGTTGATTCTGGGATGGCTGCACAAATTTCACCTGTGCATTGGTTTGCATAGGTGTGTCATGTGCTTGGGACTGAGCATAACATTGTCCCTTGTTTGCACCTGGCCGTTGAGGGAGATCTCTTCCATCAGTGTTTCTTCCTGCGTACTGGGTCCCCTCAGTAAGAGGATAGGGTCCTCCCTGATGATACACTTGCGCCCTACTAGTCAAATCTTGCTGAGGCATGTGATGAATTTGAAATCTGGGTTAAGACATGTTCTAGGTAGAATTTTGTGCATAACCGGGATTGGGACTACTGCTACCTAGGTACCCTTGGGTCATTGACCCAATTAGTCCATCTACAAAGTTCGACACGCCTTTCAATTCTTGATAATTTTGCAGGCGCGGGCAGGATATTGTAAATGTATCATGACTACGTATAAATTAGTTCAAGCTTCTGGAATTTATTGATTGCATCCTCTTCGAATGTGGGGTATTGCTGCACCACATCCTTTGAAATCTCCGCCGTCAGAGTTTTCAATAATAGATCTAAGAGGACCCAATCGTTGAGTTTAGCTTTGCATAAACTGTGACGCCGCCTCCACTCATGAATATCGTCAAAGATATGGATGGCGGGGGTTTGTCTAAAATGATTCAGCAACTCCATTCTCGAATCATGGTGAATGGGTATTTGAAAATAAGTGAGGAATGCGGTAGAGATGACACTAAAGGTTCCATGTGAACCAGGAGGTTGCTCCACATACCATTTCGCATCCACTCCCGTAAGAGTGCGTTGAAATAGCCTCAATCGAATAGTGTCATTGATGATACTATTCAATGAGCACCATAGGTGAAAGGTCATTATATGATTACCTGGGTCTTCCGCTTGCTTGCCTTCAAACTTTGGTATATCTGAAGGGAGCTTCATGGGCATGGGAGGCCATGAAGGATCATGTGCAATGGCGTCATTTGTGATCTTGGTTAAATCAGGTAGATTTAACGCAGCTAAGAAGGGTGACTACGAGGTTGATGCCATGACAACGTGTGAAGACACGAATTTCTGGTTAGAATGATGGTTAGTATGTGACGTGCCCTGATGTGTTTTCAGCTGGCTGCCTGAATGGGACGCACTCCTCTGCCCCCTAGGAGTCGAGGGGGGAGTGATGTGTGGTGTGGTGTTGGGAGGCCAACTAGGTTCCCAACTATGGTTTCTCCAATGAAGGATGAACCAATGACGGTGGCAACGTTTCATCTTTTATGCCTAAATGGTGAAAGAACTGGAACCCCTCCCTGTAATGGGGGGAGGTCCAAAAGATGCATAGATTGACGAGGCTCCGTTGGGACCGTTTGGGTGTCAACCAGGTTCGGTTTTGGAAAAAAATGAGGGGAAAGAGTCTAGGTCAAAGTGAATTTATGGCCACATACATAAAACAGAGTGAAAAATAAAATTATTTTCCCTTCAACTTTAATTTATGTGATCAATCTAGAAAAAATATGGTTTTTGTTTGTTTTACGCATGAGACTCAAAATCCTAGAAGACCTATGCATCCTCACACACTCAAAAGTAACTGGGCCTTGAGAATACTTCTTGCGAGTGGTGGCACAACGTCCCGTAAGAGCTAGCGACGCCCCCAGTCAGCCAAAGAGAATCCACCAAGGTAAGGGTAGAGGGTCTAGCGCTTGCCTGCACCGTCACCTATAGGGTAAAGGATGCACTAGTTTTTGGCCACTAAGAACCACCGTCCCACGTGAGCGTTCGAGTCTTGGGCTTCTTGGTAGTCATCTAACAGTACCGAGTATCAGTCGGGTCAGGTAGCCCCAACTGATACTACACGCACTGCACCTAAGCCTAACCGCTTTTGAATCGAGTCTTTGTCGTGCTCGGGTTTTCTTTTCCGTGGGCTGATAGGTGGATTTTGAAGCTCCCTAAATACACAAATTCTATGTTTCAATATGAAGTGTGATCAAGGTGGCTTATTGGATGCCTACCCCCTTGATCCTAACTTAATTTATAAATTCTCTTGTGGCCCCTGTGGGGGGAATTTAGTAAGTTGGTTTAAGTTAGTTTTAGGTGGATTTATTTGCTTAGTGGGTGAGTGTGTGTGAGCATAATCTGGAAAATATCATAGTTTAAACATTTGGATATCGGTGATCCTATACAAAAAAAATCCCCTAGTTAAACTGCGTTATCTTATTCTTGGCTCAAAATGGAAAACATGTGCGGATAATGGGCCACTTTCAAATATTCCTAGTTAATCTATGTGAATAACTAAAGGGAGATGGTGAATCGCAAAAATAGAGCATTCATATGCTTTCCTAGGATCATTGAAGGGTGAAAAGGCAACATATATTACTTGCTCTAATCGGCTATTCAAACCTAGTCCCGCAATTTCCTAAATGCAAAAATTGAATTAAGCTAAACAATTTCTACACTAGAAAATAAAACTAGCTTACTTGGACTAGTTAATCTAAGTGTGCATACCAGCATTTGAAAAACATAAATCGTTCAGAAAGCAATGGTTAATTCACCCCCTACTTAAACTATGTGAAGAATTTTGCAAAAAACCAACTTGAATGAAAACTAACTCTATGCCTACAGAAAGCAACAAAAAGAGAGTTCTCAGAAGTTGTGGGGTATCAACACAGGTGCTGGAAGATACATTAGGGGCTGCTCAACACACTTACAAGCAGAAAAAATGCAGAATATAGAGAAAAAATATTATTCTGTAATTTGCGCAGAAAAGGGTCTGACAGGTGCGCTTTCCTGCACGCGGGTCAGTCCTGAACACGCACACTATGCATCTGTAAGAAGAAACTGAGCGCAAAAATCTTGCAAGTAAAAAATTAGGAGCTGCCTTCTTCAGTTTGTCACTCTAGTGAAACTAGGGACTGTAATATGGGTCAAAGGACTGTCAGCTCCACTCCAGTATAGACAAAGGGTCTCCTACAAAATATGGCACAACCACATAAACTTGGAACATGTCAGTGGAGTCGCCAATCTTGTAGTGGTGTGTTTGTCGCATGGGTGTACGAAATCACATCAGTTTAAAGAGTGTGGTCTACTCTTTAAACTATTGGTTACAGAAAAAAAGTGGTGGAGCTCAAAAGAATAAAATTTAATGGAAACAGTATGCTAAAGTATGCTCTGGTTAAACTAAAACTAAACAAAAATAAACAGAAGCTATCAAAGAGAGTCAAAATGATAATAATACCAATGACGGCTCAAAGGCCTCTTCTTATTAAACGTTTGAAATGGAGAAGAAATTTTACCCACTTGCTAAAGGGCACCTAGGCAGTGGCTCTAGGTCCCGATTTGAAGGATGTTGCCTTCCAAGCTCTACCTCTGATGCAGTCTCTCTCTCTCTCTCTGGCATGGTGGACTAGGATTGTTGGGTGGCCAACGATCAAGTCCTCTTCAGCTCCAGCTTCAGGTCACACACTGCTGGTGTTGCTTGGGCAACTTTGGCCAGCATAACAATGTGATCACCATTTCTTCATCTCATGGTGGCTTTATATAGGGGAGTTTCAAATCCTCCTTCCCTCCCTTGGTACATGATGGATGGTGACCCAAGGGAGAGGTATGATTCCATTGTGGGCTTCACATATTCTTTTGTGTGCTCACATGATGTCTAGGGAGGTGCAGGTGGCTATCCTTAGGCGGCTTCATATAAGGAGTAATTGTCCTTTTCTTGGTGTGGTCCCGGAAATAATTTTTTTTCCATTTCCAGGAATGTGCACTTATCGGAAAAAAAGGTGCGCAGAAGGCCCTCTTCTCGAAGGATTAAGCGCGCAATCTAGCATTTATGACTAGTTCAAATCTGATTTTCTCAAAACCTTAGAGATTTTAAATACTTTCTTGATTCCATAATGTGTTCCTGCTCTGTAAATCCTTAGGCTTGACATTAATTAATGCCATCTTCTGCTGTACGATTTTCCAGTGTTAACAATTGGTAATACTGACTATAATTTAACTCTATTCATTAATGGATGGTCATGTTGTTATATATAACAATATCATTAATAGATAATATATCTTTTTTAATAACATAACAACGTCATTAAAAAGAAAAAAAACAATTGTAAAATAAATAAATAAATGAATCTTATAATTTTTCTTTATAAATAGGGTACATAAAACGCTAAACCTCTCTATATATATATATATATATAATCACTTATTTTTTATTATTATTATCTAATTTTAAGATTACCTCAAATCATATATCAAATTGATGTATGAATTTTTTTTAACTTTTGATTTCTTAAAAAAACACTCTCTTAACTATTAAACCCACTCAAATTGTATAATATTAAAATTTTATTTATATTAATTTATAAATTTTAACCATTAAAAAAATATCTAAAATTAACAAAACTAATTGAAATCATAATTTATAAAGGTATTATCTCATTGTCTTAGTATAATAATTTCACAATTTAAAAACATCACACTTTCATTATAATTAAATAAACAAAAATAAAATCTCCATTTGACTTCCTTACTTGCTTAAAACTTGAATATCTTATTTACATTTACATTTTAATTTTAAATATTTTATCTAAACTTTGAATAACTTTTGTTTTTTTATAGTTTTATGTTTCAGAAAACCTATTAAATAAAAATTAAAAACGCTTATAACATTAATTAAATAGCAATTAAAAACATAGCATTAAATATAAGTTGGAGTATCAAGCCAGATCTAATATGAAATCCTCCACACTATATTCCACCCAAGAGGGGTTTGTGTGAGAGGTATGGATAAACCAGGCCTGCATATCGATACGGTTGCCTTCCTACTCTAGAGAGTTTCACGATTTATTTGGTTAAAGCGAAAATTCTACATATGCTGGGAGCTCTGATCCACTGTTTAAACGTGTGTTTTTTTTTTTCTTCATTGTTAGATATAGTTTGTATTTGTTTTTATTTAAATTAAATTAAGTTGAATTCATGATTGTTTAGTGTAGTCTGTATTTCCAACTGAATTTAAGTCTATGCTAGTTCAATATTAAGTGAATAATGATTTATCTTGTTCAATCTGAAATGGAATAACCATTTACCTAATTCCAAGTTAATTAAAATAATGATTACAATAATTAATTAAATTATTAATTAATGCATTACAATAATCCTACATTCTACATATAGGCTGTCATGCCATAGGTACCGAAAAGTGATAATCATAGACTTGTTAAGTGGTTGGAGATGAAATACGATGCTAGAGAAGAGAAGTTATGAGTTAAATTTGGATAGATTGTTTGTATTGAATATTTTTTTCAGGGTGGAATTTGTCATGGTATATACAGTGGTATTTTATTATAGTATTAGCTTATGGTATTAGTTTTTGGTTTTTGAAGGAAATAATAAAATAAGGTTTGTAGCGGGTCCATCAAGCCTATAAAAAGGGGATAGAAGTTAAGTATTTGGATGCATTCTAGGTTTATCTATATCTTGTTGTGTTTTCTTGAGAGCTTGGCGTGGCCAGTGCTAGTTTGATCCCCGACATAAAATTCGGCAGGTGCGATTTTTCTGGTGGGTTCATCCAAGGTCCACGATTGTGCTTCAATCTTTTGTTTTCTATTTTAATGAGTAGTCGGTCATGCCACTAAAAAGACTCAGATATTTTTGTATGGGCATGTACTGGCTTCTTTAGTGTTTTGATTGCAAGTATTTTAACTAACACTATAGTATGCTAGGAAGCCAGCCTGAGAGATTTTGGTCATGCCACTAAAAAGACTCAGATATTTTTGTATGGGCATGTACTGGCTTCTTTAGTGTTTTGATTGCAAGTATTTTAACTAACACTATAGTATGCTAGGAAGCCAGCCTGAGAGATTTTTGTTTGTAAGATTGTCACTTATGTGGGGATTTTTTCTCATTCTAGCTGGCAGTTTCCATCTTCGATGATATTTGGTATCATCCTAATTGATTTCTTATCTTTTAATTAATTTTGAAATTTTACCTAATTCGAGAATCAGACTTAGATTTATATTGGAAGAGTGGTTCTTGACTTTAAAAAAAGAAAGAAATAAAAATATCAATAAAAAATTTAAAGAAATGACCTTAGGCTAAAGCTAATTTTTTAAGACGTCGACAACACTGTTTCTCAGACAGTTGAGTGCCTAGACCGAGAGTATTCTGGTTGCAGCCATCTGTTAAACGATGGTCGCTAGTCATATTAAACATTGTGAGAACGATATCACCCTTTATAGAAGGCCATCGTGACACACGAAGAGAAAAATTATTCCATTGATTTAGAGGCCGAAATTATGAATGCACTTGGGGTCGGTGAACGATTAGGTGATCACGACTTAGTCCGCACGTCAATCACACAAGAGCTCAAAGCCGAGGAGGGTACCATCCATATAAAGGCTCACAGAGGGAGCGCGAGATCAGTCATGCAAGGGCCGATCAACAAATTACAGATCGAATGTAGACGTAATTCCCCACTGCAATTTAATCGAGCCACTGCGACATAATACTGTGTCCTGCGTTGTTGTCATCTGCAACTAGGGAAGCACTATCACAAGAGGGGTGAGATCACTGGAAAGGGATCGCAGAGGGAGGGACGAAAAGCCACCGGTTTCTCTCCAGCCTGCACGACGTCTAGCGTTATCACAAGAGGGACGAGATCGCTGGAAAGGGGTCGCAGAGGGAGGGTCGAAAGGCCACTGGTTTCTCTCCAGCCTGCACGAGGTCTAGCATTATCCAAAGAGGGACGAGATCAATGGAAAGGGCTCGCAGAGGGTGGGCCGAGAGGCCACTAGTTTCTCTCAGCAGTCGAATGGGTTGGCACCATGAAGATGGATGGATGGATGGTCTTGAAGAGATTTTGGAAAATACTCGGAATTTTGTTGATGAACTAGTGAGAATATATAGTTCTTTAAGCAACAATATTTCTTTAGACCAAAATGATGGTCAAAGCAACACACTATTATTGAAAAGAGTGTATGTCATTATGCAGTCAAAGCACCCATGGAAAGTGAAGGAAGGACAAGGAAGATGAGCTAATCTCTTCGCACTTGGATCTGAATTGCAAAGAAGAAATTTAGTCATAGACCTTCATAAATTGGAGGAATTAGACACATGTCTCTCCGAGGTGGGGCAAGCAAAATGGAAGAAACTTGGTTGGGCTCTCAAGCCATCCATGCTTTCATTAATACAACCCAAACTCTAGGAGCATGCTTATGAAGATGTCAAACTTATAGTTGTTTCTTGTCTTAGCAGGATCATGACTTTAGCATCGTCGCTACTGCCTTACAATAATGATCTCATGACAGATATATTGTAGCTGATAGTAGAAGCCTTTCAGGGGTTGAATAACATCATGCTTCCTACCTTTCAAAAGTGGTGTAAAATTTTAAAACTCATGGCATAGTTCAATTTTGGCACCTTCATGTTGAATTTGGAATGCAACGACTTAATATTTCAGTTACTACAAATATTTTACACTAAAATTACATCAGCTCATCCAGACTGTGTCAAAACAAGCATGCAAAAGATCGTGTCTCTATTTTTAGAAGGAGATGTTGACATCTGCAAAATACTAAGATCCAAATTGTTTACCATTTGGAGGAAGGAACCACAGGTATCACCCACTGCCTATGATTTAGTCGAGAAGTTGGTCAAGAAAAACACAAAATTGCTCAAAAGGACACTGACTAGGAAGGAGCTGAGAAGGATCGATGGAGGAAACAAGAGAAAAATCTGCAGCAAGAACGAACTAAGGAGGAGAGGACTATGCTTTATCTGCAAGGGACCTTGGGCCCTTAACCATTCATGTCTAGGTGATAGGAGGAAACAAGGGAAGAACAGTTAGAGACTTCTTGAGATCATGGGGATTCATCCATAGTTGGGTTCACTAGTTTTTAGAAGATAACTTATGAAGGATCCAACCAGTCAAGTATAGATGATGAACAACAACACCATGTTTTTCACGGAAACTTGCACGAAAAACTAATGATAATCAATCATTTTGACAAAGTACATGGGGAAAGAAAGGAGGTAATTCCTCCTGATGATGTGGTAGTTGAGTCTATATATATCTAGGAGAACATCCATAAAGAGTATGGGAAATCAGGGGTGGATAAAATTCCACCAGTACATCTGATCTGAAATGACTGTATTAGTTTTGCTGTGCTAAGTGTCTTTTCAGTTTATAAACATGTGCATAATCAGTTCATTAGTTTGCATAGGGATTGAGGTGTTTTTCCATGATTTGTAGATGAGTTTTAGTGAATTAGAAGCATAAAAAAAGCTTAAATAACACTGAACAACAATGTAAAATAGAGAAATAAGTCACCACATGAAATTTACACATCAGGCATGATGAAGTAGTTCACCCCTCCTAGGCTACATCTGCTGGTCCAGCTCCCAATGGCATGTCCATATTTCATTATGCTCAAGATTTTGCAAATAAATGTAGTTACGGTGCTCTAATGGCTATTTTATCTGCACCAATGGCTCCAAAATGCTCAAATTAGTTAAAAATGACTCTTCATTCACTCAGAATGGGCGAAAATTGAGTCTCCTACTCTTTCGCCCACTTACACCTAGAAAAGCTCCACTAAAAGTGGAGAACTCCACTTATTTGGAGTTAAATTAGTAACTCCCCCCAATTTTTAGGCACGCTCCAAATTTCCTGTAGACTTGACCGCAACATTAAACGTGAGTGGTTGGGGTGGCCACATGCCAACCCCAAACCATGGTCTTCTAACCGTCGAGCAGAACTCTAGGCTTAAATCGTGGTTGGAGGTTTAAACTCTGGGTTGAGTTGTGGTGGTTAGCGCTAACCGCTGCGGAGATAACGTTGTAGAACGTGGCCTTGTGACAACCTACGCAGATATGTTGGCGGGATTGCGGGTTGGAGGTTAGCTGACCACGGAGTTTGGTTACATATTTATATGCCATGTGAACACCGTTGCGGGGACCGCCGACAGTCCCCAACCAACCATAAATACAACTTGCAACCCACTATAGTTAAGATCCAACATATAGTTCGGGTGGTAGAGATCTATGCGAGCACGCATGAGGTCTAGGGATCGATTCCTGCGGCCTCTAAACAAAATTTTATAGTACGGTTTCAGGGCCACGTGGCGGCCTTAGGGCTGGCCACATGGCACCTCCTGATTGGCCCTCCAAAAACGTACCAAACTCATTCGACCAATAATGAATAGACATTTGTCACACCCTGAATGGTTCTGAGGAAAGGAATATTCCTCAGAATTTTTTTTTGCTGACTATACCTCCACTTTGCTGACTGTGCATCCCAGTCAATCCTAGTCAAACTGTCGCAGTTTTACTTGTTTGGAAATTCGATCAGAACACGATATCTCCCTCAGACGACATTGGTTTTTTGAACTGTTCATGGCACCAGAATCAGGAAGACGAGATCTACGCAACCATCCTAGTTCCAACACAATCCTGTAATTTTGAATTTTGAGAAAAATTTATGAACTCCTGATCACTCCTCCTCATTGGGAAGCTTTTGGACCCCAAAAGACTTGATTACCTGTTCAGTAGATGAGGATACAACTCCCTCACCTTTCCAACTTGCATCCATTTCACCTTGCTTGGTTTAGTGCTTTTGAGCCCAACTCGAAGGTAGTCAACACTTCCCCTCTTGGATGCTCTTTTCCTCCTGTCAATAATTGTATCTTCTTTGAGCTCATCAAGAAATTTTCGATAAATCTTCAATAGAAGGTAGCGAAACATCACTTCCTTGATCATCGATCAAAGGTGGCTCATACAAACGTAAGCTTTAAAAATTAACAACTGAATACATTTGCATATAAGAAGTCAAGTCAAGTTGAAATGCATTATTACCAACTTGTTTTATGATCTTGAATGGACCATAGTGAATGGGTTTGAGCTTTTTACCTTCCCCTTGCATCCTTTCTTTTCTATTGTGCAACCATACCACATCTCCTTCTTGAAACTTGTGATCAACTTCATGTTTATCATGCCTCTCTTTGTATTTTATTTGACTTTTCTCAAGTTGTTCTTGAACTTGTTGATGTATAATCTGAATTTTCTCAATGAACTTTCGAGCCTTGTCAATATCATTATAGCCATCAATTTCAACATCCTTCCCAAAGATAAAGTCTAATGGCGGTTTTGGCAAATACCCAAAGCTTACTTAAAAATGTGATGTTTGTGTAGAAGAGTGCTTTTCCCGGTTGTAAGTGTGTTGAATGTAATGCAGTTTTTCATCCCACAACTTAGGATGTTTGTTGTAATATACTCTCAATAGATGCACAACGGTTCTGTTCACCACCTCGGTTTGTCCATCTGTTTGTGGATGAAAAGTGGTACTATTTTTCAACTTTGTGTCCATCATCTTCCATAGATTTGACCAAAAATTCCTAATGAATCTGGAATCCCTGTCACTAACAATAGAAGTTGGCAATCCAAAATGAACCCAAACATGTTGAAAATAAAGTTCAGCAGTAATGGTTTTCATACATGGCATAAGTATACACATTTTAATGAATCTATCCACAATTACATAAAGATAATCATGTTGTTTTCTTGACATAGGTAGAACTCCAACAAAGTCCATTGAGATAATCTCCCATGGCCTTGATGGTACCGGTAGTGGCGTGTACAATCCAAACTTCCTATTACGAGGCTTACTTGTTTCACACATTGAACAACCTCTTATAAAACGTGACACACTATCTATCATGCGAGGCCAATAGAAATACCTGTGTAGCTGCACCACTTTTTTTCTTACCCCAAAGTTTCCAGCAATAAGAGATGAATGAGCTTCTCTCATGATACTTAGCCTCTCTCCTTGTGGAATACACAACTTTCCCAAATGAAACAACAAATTGTTATGCATGTGATAATCTTTTTCTTCAACTTGATTCCCTTCACTCAAAATAGCATACACATCTTGAAAATCAATGTCATGTGCATATTGTTCTATGTAACTATCATGTATAATAGAATCATTTTTGAGTAAAGTAGATGCAATAATGATTGGTATTGAAAGCATATCTACAACTTTATTGAAAATACCTTTCTTGTACCTTATAACCAAGTGAAACTGTTGAAGAAATCCCATCCACCTGAAATGTCTTGATTGCTGCAATTTTGTTTGCGACTACAAGTACTGTAATGGTTGGTGATCGATATGTACAATAATCTCTTTACCCATCAAGTAGTGTTTCCACCTATTGACACTTTGTATCAATGCATATAGTTCTTTGTTATATGTAGGATAATTAGCACAACACCATTAAAAGTTTTAGAATGAAAAGCGATAGGCTTACCAAGCTACAAAAGTACTACGCCCATGGCATAATCACTTGCATCGGTTTGTATCTCGAATGGCTGTATCAAATTTGGTAATGCATGGACTGGAGCTGAAATGATCTTGTGTTTTAAAGCTTTTAAAGCTTGTTGTTGTTTTCCTCCCCATTGGAAGCCTTTCTTCACACTTGTCATTGCATGCATAGGAGCTGCGATGGAAGAAAAGTTAGCAATAAAAATTCTCCAATATTGAGCTACACCTAAGAAGCTTCTTACTTTGGTTACTATTTTGGGTGTGGGCCAATTCACAATGGCTTCCACTTTAGAAATATCAATCCTCAATTCTCCTCCTCCTACAATATGTCCCAAATAGACCAAAGAAGTCTTTCCAAACTCACACTTTGACATCTTAAAAAACAATTTCTCTTTCTTCAAAACATCAAGCACTCTATTCACATGCAAGACATGATCTTCTCTTGTTTTGCTGAAAATCAATATGTAATCTAAGTACGCAATCACAAAGTCATCAAGGAATGGATGCAAAACACTATCCATAACACACATGAAAATTTCTGGTGCATTACACAAACCAATTGACATAACTAGCCACTCAAAGAGTCCTTGTTTGGTTTTGAATGCAGTTTTCCATATATCACTTTCTGCAATTCTTACTTGATGATATCCACTTCATAAATCTAACCTAGTGAAAAAATTTTCTTCTTTCAGCTGATCAAGAAAATCATCTATTCCTGGGAGTGGGTAACGATTATTTACCGTAATATTTTTCAAATTTCGAAAATCTACACACATGCGCCAAGTCCCATATTTCTTTGGTATCAAGACTATGGGTGAACCGTATGGCAAGGTGCTTGGAATTATGATTCCTTTGTCCAAAATCTCTTTGATTTTCCTCTTTATTTCAACATTCTCCATTATCGACATGCGATACATACCGAGGTTTGGAAGAGGAAAATCTTGCTACAACTGAATCTCATGTTGAATCTCTCTTTTTGAAGGCAATCTTGTTGGCTCTCGAAACATCTCATGATGTGCATTAACTACATCATATAAATATGATTCCAACTTAGGATCACATCCCTCAGATGATTCATGATTAATGTCAGCTTTAGGCTTAATCATAAGAAGAACAAAATTTTTACTTGAATTTACTAGCCTCTTTGCCTATCCAACATTTACCATAACAATGTTTGTCTTCTTGCGATGTGCTCTAACAATTGACTCCTTGCCATATTTGAATAAATGATACTTGTTCTCATGGAGATGAAAGATCGCTTTCCTGTCATACAAGTAAGGACTCCCCAACACAATACCAGTGATGTCAAGCGGAACCTCATCTAATTCAATTATGTGAACAAAATTTGCAGTTATTGCAAACCGCAATATACATTTCTTTGAAACCTGTAAATTTGCATCCTTCCTAATGGATATGGTTTTGGATGTGTTATGTTCTCAAGGTTAAGTTTCCTGACCAAGTATTCAGAGATTCAGTTTGCTTGTGACCCACTGTCAAACAATGTGTCAATCTTGGTATGTTTGGTTATGACCCTCACATGAAACAATTTTATTCTTTCTTCTTCATTTGGAGTATGTATGTGACAACTTGATGTACTAGTACTGAGTTTAGTTTCAATTTATTTTCCGTTCATGTTCTTCAATACCATGGCTGTAATCTTAGATTCATCACCTAAATCAGATCCCAAATCATGTTGAGTTGTAGCAACAATTTTTTGTTTCCCTTTGTTATTGGGTTTCTTTGGCCTCATTTCAGGATATAATTTCCAACAATGAGTTTCATCATAGCCTTCTTTTGAACAATGTTTACAAACCAATTTTTCTCCCTCTTTCTTAACAAATGCATTCTTTTTTCTTTTAACTTTTTAGGTCTTCTCTTTGGCTTTACCCTTAAAAGGTTTCTTTCTACCCTCTTTATATATGTTCTTCCCTCTAGCTTCTAGATGTGTGGCCTGAACACATACTTCATCTAGACTGGTGGGGTTAAACACGAGAATAATATGCCTTTAGGTAGCTATATAAGCCTCCTATGTACTTTAACAAAGTATCTTGGCTATCCAAATCTACCCCTAATAAGAGAGATCTTCTCCTAAAATCTTGGGTGTATTCTTGCACATTTTGTCCCTTCAATTGTCTAAAATTCTGCCAGTTCATTATGGCTTTCTGCATATGAGCTAATGGATAAAAATGCTGTTTTATAGCCGTATTGAAATCTAACCATGATAGAATATTCTTACCATGTTTCTTGATTTCCTCCTCTGTCTTGGCTTCCCACAAAACAAGTCCCGCACCTTCCATTCTCAATGAAGCTAATTGAATTTTGGTATCATCATCTTGAAGGTTCTAGATTCTCAAATAGACTTCCAATTGCCGAATCCAATTATCAATATTTTCTGCATTGACTTCACCATTAAACATTGACAAGTCAAACTTAACATCAAGTTTTAAAAAAGGACTTTTACCAGTGTTATTTGACTTGTGTGGCTGATGTACTGAAGAATAAGTAGAGGATGATGATGATGAGGGTGAGGATGATGGCTATCCATTGCCTCCATTTCCTCCATTTCCCTCCTTTGAATTATCTTCATAATTGTGACCTCCTGAAGATCCTTGTCCTTCCTTGTGAAGTTTAGATCCTTCTCCTTCCAGGCTCTCATTCCTTTCTTGATAAATGATTCTAACCATCTCAGTCATGTCAAGAAATGCTTTCTTGAACACTCTTTCTTCCTCTTTGGGATCATCTTCTTCATGGATTTCTCCTTCCTCTTGAGGCATGCTTAATGTAGCTTCTGCTTCCTTAGGAGGTGAACTAGGTGGTGAAGATTGTGGCAATCTTGCTCTCCTTTTCTTTGGCTCTTCTTGAGACCCTTATGCTTCCACCAATTTTCCTTCTCCTCTCTTGAGCTTGAGCCTAGTAAGCATCTAAAAAATTGCAAACAGTTAAACAATTCCTTGCACTAAACAACACTAGAGAATAAACATGGCTCTGATACCAATATGATTTGAAATGACTATATTAGTTTTGATGTGCTAAGTGTCTTTTCAGTTTATAAACATGTGCATAATCAGTTCATTAGTTTTCATAGGGATTGAGGTGTTTGTCCATGATTTGTAGATGATTTTTAGTGAATTAGAAGCATAAAATAAGCTTAAATAACATTGAACACACTACAAAGAAAAGACCCTCTAGTGGAGGTTATAAAGGAGCTTTTTAGTGTTATAAAATTGGCCAAAATTGTCAAAAAAAAATATGCTACCACATCCATTTCTAGTAACAGAGGTTTTGGCAGAGCTTTTAACAGAAATTGAAAACAACTAAAAAAAAATGGGCGGCCGGAGGTTATTACAGATGTTTTTCCATCGGTGCTCTTATCAGGTTTGAATGTGCCGGTGTGTATTTGTAGATAGTGCACCCGGGCGGTCTAAGGAGAATGCACCGGGCTGTTAAGGAAAACAACAACACCGGGCCTGGTGTTGGTGATACAATGCACGGGGTCGTTTTAATTGGTCTTAGGATTTGAGCGGTGCCCATAGGTCGTATAAGCGCACCGGTGCGTGTATATTTATGAGGCACCGGTGCTCCGTATCACAGAAAGGAACTGATATTTATAATTGGTATCGGTATTCGTGCGGTGCACATGGCATCTACAAATGCACCGGTGCTTATAGATACATAAACGCCCCGGTGCGCAGTATCACACAAACGCACTGATATTTATAACTGGAATTGGTATTAGTGCGGTGCCCATAGAATCATAAATGCACCAGTGCTTATAGACACATAAATGCACCGGGTTTCATTTTGTTTTTTTTAGAAACATCCACCTCTGACAGTCCAATTATTGTGATTGTTTTAAATTCATTATTCATCAAAATTTGACACATATTATAACAATATTCATATTAATTACATTTTTATTAGTGCATTTGAACGTGTTTTTTGGATTAATTTGTTATATCATATCAGAATTATTGTGGTTTTTTAAAATTAATTATTCATCAAAAGTCGACACATATATATAATCTTATAACAATATTCATATGAATTAAAGTTTTATTAGTGTATTTGAGGATGACAATGGAGAAATGAATAGAATAAATTAAAACATATATATATATATATATATATATATATATATATATATATATATATATATATATATATATATATATATATATATATATATATAAGATAGTCTTTATCATAAAATGGAGACAATTGTAAAGTATCCTTTGTCTTTCAAATTTAGGACTATGTCCCTTCCCATTCAACAAATGTTTGATTTTCTGGAACCATATTTTAAAAAATAACCCTTCTTGCTTTGATATCAAATTGCATATTAAATCATGTTCTTACAGCTTCTTCTTTGTCACACAGGCTACTTCCATGACTTGAGTTATTTTCAGGAATGTTTTGTTCACGGTTTTGATTGTTTTATTCTTCTTCACCTTCCATCAACAAACATAAAAATAAACTAAAATGAGTGTATATACATTGGTGAGAATAATGAAAATTGCAATATTAAATGATATACATCAATGTAAATTGAAAAGAAAAATGACATACCATAGCAACAATTGACTCATATACTATACACATTCTTTCAAAACCATGTACTATGCCATCTTTCAAAATTTCATCTGTTGGCAATTCCATACTTTGTTTCCTACAAGTTTTATACCCCATAACAAATCATATATTTAATATAAAAGATTTTTTTGTTCTATTAATTATAGATGGAGCTAAGTAAAACAAGATCGATAGATGCTTACAAATTCCACAATTAATTTCTGATATGCCAACATATACTCACAATCCATATTTAACCCAATTTCAATCAATTCCTCTGATGGTTCTTCTTTGTATGTTAGCACCTGTTTGAAGACATTCAATGATGATTTTTGTAAAACAACTTAAAAAATACAAAAATGAAATCTAGTTAAGTTGTTATAAGGAAGTAACAGTTACTCACAAACTTAGAGATCAACCATTTTCTTCCTTGTCGTCTTGTTTTATGTGCTGGATGGGTTCCATTTTCTTTTATTTTCTGCAAGAAAATTCTTGAAAATTAATATTTAATGCTAAATTGTTTATTTATTGTACCCAATGATCGAAAAATTCAATGATTACATATTACATTTGAAGCACGTTGTACTATTCGTTCCACTAGATCCCTCAAACTTCTGTAAAAGTTTTTCCCCCTTTCGTTAACTTCTAGCACCACTCCAGATGAGCGAAGGAGCAATTCATTTACATTTGCATGTTCTGTTTTTTTTCTTTTCTTAGAACAACATTCCTTTTCTGAGTTGTTGGTCCTTGTAGAACATTAAACAGATGTGAATTAGTAGAGTGTTTGACACATGTTATCTAATAATTTTAAGTATATTATTAATGATAATTAAAAAAAGAAACTCATATTGGATCGATAGTATTGTTTCATTCACCTGATTCATCTTTTTGCAATTTTTCCATTAAACTTTTATGCTCTTCTGGTCGTAGATAAAAAATAATCATATCGAGCTTCGTCATTTTGTGCCTCTGCATGATACACAGTAAACAATACATATTAGCTAAAGTTACATATAGTTCAAAAATAATATTTTTATAAAGAATTTACAAAGAACTTTCATTTTTTGCTTTTTTTGATGTGTTAACAGTATTTTTGTTACTTGATATCTTGTCAATAATTTCTTTAAAAATCTAAAACCTGTAGCATATTATTCATTAATATATTTATAAATAAATTCTCAACTTTTCAGTTAGAAAATAAATCTCGAGACACCGGTGCGCCTTTCATGAAACCCGCACCGCCGCTAGTGCGTGTATATATTAACAACGCACCACCAAACAGTATAATACATCGTACGGTGCGTTTGATATTATAAATGCACTGCAAAAATAGTGTAATAAATCTAACGGTGCGTGGGTTATTATAAACGCACCGCAAAAATGGTGTAATACACCGTATGGTGCTTTCCTAGTTAAAGAGAGCACAGGTGCCCTATTTCAGATTTGGTGCACGGATTTAAATTTTTTTTTTCAATTTTTTACAACACAGAACTTGCGCGGTGCGCTGTAATAATACAGAGCATCGGTGCGGTGGAGTACGCAGGGTGCACCGATAAAGAAAAATCCATTTTTTCAAAAATTCACGCAATTTCCAAATGGATTGGGATCCGACTATGCAAGTCGTCCCGTGGGCTGGACGTCAATCTAAAATGAAAAACCCTAATTTTGAAATCACAAAAACAGAGAGAAGAAAGGGCAAAAACAAAAAATAAAGGGTTCAGGGTAAAAATGGATAAAACTGCAGGAAAAAATAAAAAACTGCAGAAAAAAGTAAAAAAAAGAATTAAATTTAATCACGAAATGGTTTAAAATTCTATGATAAAGGACTTGAATCACCAGAGTTTTGGTTTCTAATTGTTTGAATACTTCTGTTGGAACGTATTTCGCCATCCACAGTTCCCTCGTGCTCTCTTGCTCCAAGTCTGTCTCCTACAAAAATTTGACTGAAATTTCTTAGCAAAAATAGTGAAATAATGAAAAGTCTTTAGTATTTAAAGAATTATTTTATCAAATTAGATTTTCGAAAATATTTTGCCGCCCATCTTTTAAATTGCCGTTTTTTTTCTAACTTAAACAAAATAGAGTTGCATTTTTCTATTTGCGTTTATTCATTTCCGGTGTGCGTAAATGTGGCACACTGGTGTGTTTTATTAATACGACGCACCAGAGCCTGTTAGGATAATAAGCGCACCAAACTTTTTTATTTTTTTGTAAGATCATAAAAAATAATGATAATTATAAAGTACATGAATTTATTTTCATTATTTTCTAAACTTTATATATGTAAGATCATAATAAAATAATGATAATTATAAATTACATGAATTTATTTTCATTATTTTCTAAACTTTATGTTACAAAAATTTGTATTATTCTAGATTTGTTATTTTACAATTATTTGCAAATTTACAAATTTAAATTATTTTAATAAATCATTTCACATTAATAAAATTAAAATTTTCAAGTATTAATAGAATTGAAATTTTACAAATTTTTAATATTTTTACATACAATTACACTAAAAATTACAATTAGTACAAATACAAATACAATTTGTATAGAATTAAAATTTAAATTACAATTACATTCATGACATAACATTTCACAAATGTCATGGTCATTTAATAATATTAAATTAATTAATAAACATCATCATGATCATGAGAACCATCAGACAAACATCATATAATTTTATAAATACATTCAATTAACATCAAATTAACATTATATATTAATGATCATCACAACACAAACATCAAATACATCTCAATATAATGTCAAATAACTCATGCGCCTATCACATATACACATCTAACTGCAGGAAGTCAGAAATATTTAATGAATACATTCAATATGACTAACAATATGCGCTCTACATCATGATGATCATTAACATGAAATAAGTGGTACAACTACAACATGAACATAAACATTGCATGGACTATATATATATATAATACAAAATATATAACTATAATATAAATCATGTCATTGATCAAGCTCGGTGGTATAACAACATCAAGAATGTCATTGTAGAAGTGGATGCGGCTCGCTTCTTGTCAAAAGCCGACA
This sequence comes from Pinus albicaulis, assembly GCA_034641835.2. Taxonomy (NCBI): domain Eukaryota; kingdom Viridiplantae; phylum Streptophyta; class Pinopsida; order Pinales; family Pinaceae; genus Pinus; species Pinus albicaulis. Next base: position 6,362,228 of record CM076576.1, on the reverse strand, counting down.
ATTGATGGTCGACTACCCGCTCATGATCATGATGATCACTGTACGATGGATGTATCACGGTGGTAGTACAACATGATCAATATGAGGCGGCAGAGTAGTGGAGGCGGTATGCTCACCAATAGCATCAGAAATTTAGCTGCCGATGGTCTAGTCTCAGCCATGATGATCAGACTTGGCATCATGTCGCTGCAGCACAGCCGATCGGATCGGTCGATGGTCCAACCCTCGTCTCCATGATGACTAGTGTCGATATTGAAGGGAGCCTCATGTCGATCATCAAAGCGCCACAAGGTGAACGATCATGAGATGACCGAGTGGTCGTCAGTAGCATGTCCATCACGTAATGCAACTTGATTTGAATGGTACGCTATGGACAACTCTCCCAATTCAAGCAAAATAACCCGTTATAGCTCCTACGACATGACTTGTGGCCATGACATGTCACGTGGGCATGCCTCTCCACATCCGTATCAATCTATCATCGCCTTGGTATATCTTTGTAATGAGCTGTCTGCTTGCATCCTGGAACACCACGTAGGCTGGGTCGCCCACCCATCCGTGCAGACTGGCCGGGGTCGGTCATGCTTAGCAAAAGGTGGTACTGGGGCACTACGAGGCACATGAGGATCATCCCGATCATCCGTCGCATCACCGCTCCCCGATCGAAATCATCGGATCGACACTAGACTGTGGTGGATCCGCATCTCATCGCCATCAAAAGACCACTGTCCGCAAAATATATACAAGTACACAACAAATAATAGAAAAATTTCATTATTAATTTAATAAAAACAAGTTAAAGAACATGTTAGAATAAATATAAATAAAGCAAGAATATTACCTCTATCATCTACAATGCTTCATTTAGAGTGAAGAGTGATGCTGGGACACTCTTCGCCACCCATTCAAAGATAATAAGTATGGGACCATAATGAAGGATGCAAACTTCGGCCAACGTTGCATAGTAAGTCCAAATAAGGAATCATGTGATATCTTCGTTGAAACATAGTGTCTCCCCCTCGGGGGCATCACTATCCCCATCCCCACATGCGCATCCACCCGCAACATCTACGCAGGCTGCCATCAAAATCAGTCTCATCTCCAAACTTCAAAAAATAAACAAAATAGCTCAAGCAAAAGGGAAGTTGACCTTCCTTTGTGCATGAGCAACACACTGATCATAAGGCCACAAACCTGCCGCAAAAACAGCAATTACGCATGTCAGGGTCGCTATACTAAAATCAACATACAGAAAAGCGAGCCACTAATGTGTTTCCCGTCACCGGTGTTGTGCGAAATGATCGTGCTGAGAATAGGAAATTTGATGTTCCGTTTACCAAAAGAACGTATATATAAATCGACTTCAAAATTGAATTTAAGGAGACAAGATGTGTTCTAATGTACTGGAGTAAATTAACCGACTCCCTACACAAATCAGTAAGTACATCTAGGAATGAGGGAAAATCCACCCCTCTCCTCGATAGTCCCGTAATAAAATAAATAAGCCCTCCCCGGGTGGGTGTACGACTGTTAGGACCAACCTGGCAAGCCTTGTTATTGTACCTGCAATAATTTTTATACCAAAAGGTGGCTAGGACTTTTTGAGCCTCCAAGGAACAAAGTTTATCACTAAAATTGTTGGCTCTGAACGCTCCTTGAAGGCCTCATGCCTCCGTCCCGTAATCTTCATTTCTCGTTCCCACTTTTATACTGTAGACCATCGATTCTGAAGAGAAACCGTCGCAAAAACCACTTTTCCTTTCTCCCACTCACAACTTACCTTCATTTTCTCCCCTTTTTCTCCACAAAACTCCCCGGGTCTTCATAAATCCTTTTCTTCCATTTATGAATATCACTTTTCCATAGTTAAAACCATTTTTAACGTTACTCCGAACCCATCAAATTCTATTAAAAATTCAGAAAATCACAAAAAATACAATTTTATTTACTATGGACCTAAGCCCCCTCGGGGCTAAGTCCTAACCACTTCCCCCCACATGCCGTATTTACTAAAACCAAACGTAAAACCTTTGGCACTTAAAACCTTGAATATTTCATTCTCGATCATTCTTTTTCTTTGTAAAAACTCAAAACCCACTTATCCAAAGTTTTTAACTTAAAAACTGTTTACATGTTAAAATTTCAATGGGTAGATTAAAATTTGACGTTGTTAGTTCCAATCGAAGATTACAAATGGGTAGATTAAAAGACCGATCGCGCAACTTGACCTGGGAGATTACAAATGGGTTATCAAAAAGACCACATCAAAGTTCAATATACGATTTTTTTTATATATAAATCCCCGCCCTCCAATCACATCGGAAATCTTCAAGGGCTCCTCCGATTGCAGTTCTTATTGACACTTATCATGAGGTCTGAATGCTCCACCGCATTTGAAGTTTTAAAATCGCATCGAGACCTATCTCCAGTCATCGCAATCGCATCGGCCTTTTCTCCGATTGCGTTGTCTTACCACTGCCATTCTCTACCTCCGACAGCTCTCTCCCCATTCTTTTCTCCACCGTTGATCTATTTATCATATCGACTGGCCTAGCACGACGATCGCGCAAATCTCCATCGCGTACGTTCGTTTGTTCCACCGATTGGCCATACCCCGATTCAATTCCCACCGTTGGTCTGTTTTGATCAGACCCGTCCACGCTGCATCGTATCCCATGATTCAATCGCTCCATTCACTACCCCGATTACCATCCCCCGATTGAGATCCTCCGATTCAATCAAGACTCGCCCACATGTCCAGACGGATTTCCATCCAAACTCACTCCTTCTATTCTTTTCCCGCCTCCTTTGCCTATTCCGAAATAGATCTCCACCGTTGGATGCTTTCATCCATTACACGCCTTCCCCACCTTCCGAGCAATTAAACCTAAAAACACAGGATTTCTTAATTATTTTGTGTTTTTATAGTGGTGTTTTTAATGGTTTTCTCTTATTGAGAGATGGCCGAAGGTCGAAAGACGTCATGCTTAATCTTTGAAGATATCCATTCGTGGCTCTATTCCATTGTTTTCTTCTAAATGGATCATGGGCATTGAGCACATAAGTGCCTGGGGCCATGTCGCACATCGACAAGATACCATTTGGAATCTAAAAGGATGAGGAGTATAAGTTTGTTGGCATAGCAGATAGATTGAAGATGTGCATGGGAATTAATGCTAAGAATGCTTTTCAGTGCCTAATTCCTGCATCAGCCTACAAGCCAGAGAAATTGCAAGGTTTCAAAAATAAAGAATATCCAATGTTGGTATCTCGAGGCAAATTAATTTCACAATTTCCCAGAGTCACCATTACCAAACCTTCAGAGGCCAAGTACAGTTTAAAGAAGACTGTTCAACACACATAGTAATTTTAAAACTGATGAAGGTCTGGCAATTGCTCCACATTATGCAAAGCTCAAAGTCACAAAGCTCCTATCGAACTTTGATATCAGAATTATAAAACAAGCTTAATAAGGACAGCACTGTAAACTTCTTCATCGAGCCCTCAAAAGGCCAAGAAGTTTAACTATTAATTACCTTAGGAGATCTTTTATCGTATTCACTCTCCTCATCTATATAAATACTATGTATAAGATGAGGTTATTAATATGTTGTTTGATCACAAGTTGTAATAATTTCAAACTTCCTTCCAAATAAGTACAGTCCGTTGAATTGAAGAAGAAGTTGAGCTCTGGAAGTCTCTGATGTTGTTGTGTTTGTTCTTGAGAAGGTCATCATTGATTCCAAGAGTTTGGTCAAAGGCAGGAAGTATTCGAACTGCCTATGTTTTCCCCCTCGTTTTCATTATAATCATATATGTACGCCTGCGTAGGATAGGTGCTAGTAGGCTAAGAAATGACCTCTGGAAGCACCTTAGACCTCTGTTCATCCTTCATTGTTCTATGTTTTCTTCTCACCAAGTATTTTAGAGGCTTTACTCTTTCTCAGTTCATGTCATTTATTTCTAATATTTCTGGACAATTAGTTTCACATTTATGGTCCTCCCCGCTTGTCCGTTGCCACTAAAAACCGTTATTGAAGTCTCCCTTGAAGTTCTTTGCTTACAGCGTTGAACGTAGGTTTGAGCTGGATTCTTCCTATCCCTTACCAAGTCAGCTTGGCTTAAAGGTTTATAATTATGATCAGATGTATTAGGTGTTCCTCTTCTATGACCAGGATTATTCAAAGAATCTTTATATGTTTTCTAAAGTCCTTTAGAATAAAATTTGAGGAAATAGAGTCTTCTAATCTTTTAGATTTTACTTATATTATTTCTGAAATCATTATTTGCTTAAAAGGTAAAGATTAAATTTATGTTAGTCTAGCTATCAAAAAGAACTCTTTATTGTTTCAAATTATGCTTTCAAATTTCGTGTTGAGAATTAAACTTCTCTTTTCAAATCATTAATGTTCATCCATTCAAAACAGCATCCCGTGGCCAAGTTAGGATTTGCCCTTTGATATCCCATATCCACTGGCTGAGTTTGTTATGACCTTCGACTCCATTTCCCAATGAAATGAGGATGTTGTCCAGATACCTTTCCTAGGTCCTTCATGTTCCGTCACATCATTCCAACCTGAACAATCAAACAAATAAACACTCGCACTTAATAACTAGTCTAAAATCAATACTCAAAGACACAAGATAAACTTTTGCACAAACATTTAGATCTCTCCTTTGTGTTCAGAGGACCAGATCTCAGAATTCTGTACATTTGTCTTCATGTTGCCTTGTCTTTTGATTTGCCAAACTATCAAAACACTAGACCAACAGCCCATTTATAAGACCAATCGCCGATAAGATGTCTCAAAAGCACACTATAGGCCTCTTGTCAGCCTCCTCAGGAATCTTGAGGAGGCTCACCCTGCCATGACTCTGGTGACCGTTAAGAATAGGGCGAGGGCATCCATCTCTCTCTCCCTCTCTCGCTCTCCCATTGGCTAAATCATAAATATTATTTACTCTTGTTGTTGTTGTTGTCACCATGTTCTCTCTCAATCATTATATTAAATTATTAAAACAAAATTTATTTATAAATATATATATAATTCTTTAAAAAAAACATATTAAGTTTTGTTCAGAAAGCACACATCGTATTTAATGTATAGAATATTTTAATGCATCACTGAGGTCAGTCAATAACTGAATTATCTACTGCTTGTATGTCTATTTTTCAAGCATCAGATTATTTATAATTCAAAATATGGTATACGATCTAAATATGTCTTATTGCTGATATGTGGTGTGTTTCAACACAATGACTTCATGATGAAGGACATAGTTGACTATATGCTTTTTACTCTGTCATTAATCGTTGACCTCTTATGTGCCATGGCGCTAATAAACTGTGGCAGAAATGAGTCAATTAATTTAATTTGGGATGAGTCATAATAATTAAAACAGATAAATGAGTGTTATTTATTTTTTATTTTTTGATGAAATTATTCTAAGTGCCTTCCCATCATTCTTAAAATCATAGAAAGTCACCATACTTGATGGTGCTGCCTATAAATTTCATTGTGAAGAATACACCTGTATGTTTTCAAACAAATTTAACGCACCACGCGAATAAATTTTTTTTTTTAATGTAATATTTTAAACATTTTACATCTAATCTAAAAGGCTTAATTAGAAAATTAAATATATCTACATTTAAGGCTTATAGATAATTATGTTTAAAATTTGGAAAATAAATTGCCCAATGTTTTTCAAATGTGTCAGAGATTACGTGAAATGCAGTGTTAGCAAATAATGATATACCCATATGTGGCTACCAAGGCATTAGTATATAGCAATGTAGTGGTTTGAGAGTTCTTGAAAACTGAGAAAGTAACACCAAGTTTTTTGGCCGTAATTTTTTTGACATCTTGTTCCCGAGGTAATGTGGTTTTATAGAACACCATGTTGTTAGGTAAACCAACGTAGAGGTGAATTTGGTGACATGACAGGACAAAATAAAAGGCTTTAATCAACTCGAGGTTTCTTCTGCGTAATTATACACCTACATAGACGAGAAAGATTTGTATATTAGTTATGTAAGCACTGTTTTTTAAGATAATTTTTTAATTTATAGTACTATTCCAATGCTGTCGCTTTTGGTGCACCAGCAGTAATAGTTTAGCAGTTTAACGCTTTTTGGCGCATTTTTTTATCGCGGAGAGAACACTATCTCCAAAGGCGTATTGCTGTAGTAATATCAAAGTGAAAATAGTTGTAGCACGGTTTTTTAGCGTAATTTTATTAGTAGTAATTATTCATAATATGGTGCAATTTGCAATAGAGAAGAATGACACCAAGTTGTATTTTTGCTGTATGACAGTTATGATGCACCATGAAGAGCATTTAGTGTCTGGTTACATAAGAGACTAGAGAATTTTACGGTATGTATCATGTGACGCTTGTCCGAGGTGCCATTGAAATGGTAGCACCGGCATTCGAGGTATCGTGGGACAAGAATTGAGTAGTCTTCTCATGAGCACTGAACCGAAATTCATTGTCGCTTAATTTTAACTGCCACTGTGCACGTTATTTATAAGCCTAATGTACTTTTTTGTTGTAAACGACTGTCAGCTTGTGTTTTGTAATGCTTTTTGGCGATGCACCGACAAGCCAGAGTATTGACAACACGCGTTACTTGTGAATTTGACGCTCTTGATTTGCAGCTTATGCACGCTATCAAGTGTGCCAATGTTTTATGTGCACCAATGTGTTCTATGGTATCGTATGCATCGGGTAATCGATAGCTCAAGAAAACTAGAAACCAAAAATCTGGTTTTTTTGTTGTTTGATTCTAATCCTACCGATGCACGTTATTTATGTTTACCTGTACTTTTCAGCGCAAACACAATCTCCATTTGCTTTTGTTTTTGCGTGTTTTTTATGATGTTGTTGTGTTTTCTGTCACCACAACATGGTTTCTGGTGGTTATGTTGTGTTTTAGATGTTTGCCATAATGAATGGAGGTACCGATGCTCTATTATATTATGATGCACTCTGTGTGTGTGTGTACGAGGTATCATGTATGTCCTGCAGCATGATTTAGGTCTCACAGTGTTTTTATTTTTTGAGAGCACCGAAGGCGGTAGCTTTTAACGATAAGAGCACTAATAGGAAAACATCCCAAAACCCTCCGTCTACCAACTCCTCCTCTAGTAACTCCTCCGTCAGAACGAATGTGTATTTTTCTTTGTGGTTCCTCAAAACATCCGCTAGGAGGGTCTCTTCCTTGTAATGAAATAAAGATTACTTATATATTTAGTTGTACCGCATCCAACTAATTCCAATCTTAGAGAGAGAAGCGAGAGAATTTCAACTTCCTCAACAAACCCAAACCAAACTAAGTAAGCATAATCCTACAAATCATAATACCCTCCCCTTAATGCTTACTTAAGAAACATATAATACTTAATCAAAATTACAAAAATACTATAAATATTTGTCTCGTCTCTTTTATCTAACTGGCCCTCAGAAACAACTCTGTTCGGACTTCCTGCATTTTCTGAATTTCCGCCTTTATTTTTCCACATCTTCGAGCTACTTTTCAACTCATTTAAAGTAAACTAAAGCCGATTGTTAAATAAATTTGTGTAAGATTAAAAATTTTTTAATAATCTCCAAGAGATCTGATAATTAAACTTACCTATTGAAATATTCTATCCGTGAAATAACCCCGAAGAATACCCCTAAGTCAGCCATATAGGAAAATATTCTCTGCAATTGCTAGCCACCTATAAAATTAATACCAAAAGGTAATAACTGCTTTGTTCTCTCAAGGAACAATTTTTCATTACTAAATTGCTATTCTCACACTCAGAACATGCCTACCCAAAATCTTCATTACTTTTCCGCTTTAATTCTCAATAATAAGAAACTCAAAGAAACCATCACTATTTTTCCTTTCTCCCACTCATAACTAACTTCTCATTTACTCCCCTTTCTCCATATAATTCTACTTCGTTTATTTCTCCTCCATCCGTAAAATCTTCCCGACATGGTTTGAAACTTTTTTGAATCAGGCCGAAACTCCCAAATAAATTGAAAACCTTGAAATTTTCAAAAACAAAGTTTGAGTGGGAAAGAGAGACCAAGCCCCTGGGCTAAGTCCTAACTAATTTCCCCATGTCTAGAGTGTATAAAACCAAACGCTAAAGCTTTCTGGCTACGTTAATCTAAAATATCCAAAGGGTGCATGACTTTGAACCATTACAAGCTCATTTTCCTTTCAGAAACCTCAAAAACCCACTTTCCGAAAGCTCTAAGTTAAAACTTAAAAATCCATGTATTAATGTTGGTTTCGATTTGAAAATACTACAGCAGTTCAATGGCCTCATTGCGATTAGCTCCTTGTCTTTATAACTTTTAAAAGGTTACATTCGTTTAAACTGCCCCGCACCGCGCCTTTTCTTTTTACTCTAGTATATTTTCCGCCTAACTTAAAATTTGTTTTATTCAAAACTTTGGTTTTCATGTTTATAATGCCATTATAGTATAGGTTTCAGTAAATCTTAACACATCATCTTTATCTAACGACTTATTTTCATTTATCGCAAACTTCTCACCATATGAGCTCACGATCGCGACTTCGATTATTTCACCGTTGATCTCGCTCTTGAATCAATGAGATTGAAATCTGACTAAATGTTTCACCCCTTGCAATTACCTCCGATTTCACCGCCTGCCGATTTGATTCTCGCATCACCCGCCGCCAATCGCAAAGGGCTCAATCGCAAAGTTTCAATCGCATGTTGTTTTGTGACCTCCCTGACAGGACCCTCCGATCCACCCTCCGAGCGTCCATCCTCCTCCCAAGATCCAACGCGTCTCTTATTCCCTCCCGAATGCAAGTCCCGCCCGCTCATTTCCTCAAAACCCGCTGATTCGTTTTCCGTCGTCGATCCGATCTCGGGCAGACACCCGCCGCCGCTGACCACTTAGTTCAATCGCATCCCCTTTTGTGCCACTCCCGATTGAGACCTTCGATTAGATTCCGGGACCGTCCACGTGTCCAGACGGGACATCCAAACTGCTCTCCTTATTTTCCCGGTACTTATCCTTGCCTTCTATGCGATCTCCACCGTTATGCTCATCCGACGCGTATCTTCCCCCGCTATCCGGCGGGCTTTAACCTATTCTGAGCAGATTTTTGAATCGTTGTTGTGTTTTATGGTGTGTTTTGTTTGTTTTCCATTATAGAATGAAGGAAATCCGAGGGATGGGAAAGGACAGCTCTGGGCTTCTGGCTATCTTGGGGGAGCTATTCACGCAAAATTTGGCTCCCTATGCCTCGCCGTGATTTTCCATGAGCATGATGTTGTGCTGCTATGTCCGCACATCGACAAGACACGGTTTTAATTCAAACACGCGCAAGGAAAAATGTTGAAATATTATATACGCACATGGTAAGATTTAAGATGGTTTTTAGGGGATTACGCATGAAGACCGTTATCAAAAGCCTAATCCCCAATCTGTTACGCTTAAAGAGAAAACCTAAAGCGGTTTAATTACGTGGCTTCCAATCGTTTCAATCCAGTTAATTGATCTGTACTACCAATTCAGCCACTCCGGTGCCTCAACATTCAAACCAAAGGTCGAGAAAGGATGAAGAAAAAATCAGATATCCGCCTCCAAAGATGTACCTCTGCTGTGAGCAGTATTTCCTGCGAGGAAACCAGTGAAAGAATATCCCAGAGTTACTCCAAAAAACTACAGAAATATATGAGCCCTGAAGTCAAATAAACTCACTTCTCGAAGCCAAATCATAATGTAAAGTTAATGCAAAGACTTCCACCTGCATTTCTCCAATCAATGTCTCTCAAAGGGCCGAGAAGTCTCTCTACTCTCAAGATTAATCGTCCTGAGAATTTTTGTTAAAATCTCACCTCCTCATCTTCCTAGTAACACTTTGCTTAAGATGAGAAATTGTTGGCTGCGTAACTTTGAAATACACTTGAGCTTGAGATCACATTTGTGCTATATATCTAATCGTCTCTAAGCCTCTAAGCAAAGCAGAGAAGTTGTGCTGAATAGTGAAGATGATTGCCGAACCGAAATATCAGACTTGAAGTTTGTAGTCGGTTTGACATCAATATAAAAGTCGCTTTCATGGGATCTTGACTATATTACCGGAGGACTTTTCATTTGTAACTTGTTTTATTTCTCGTTTTCATGTTGTTTCATTTTCCACTCAGAAATAGCTTTTGGGCCAGGTTAGGACTCGTTGTATATCAAGAATCTTCTCTCATTTAGAGAAATCTTATTTGAATGTTTTCTTCCAATCTCGTGTTATTTAGGAATGAATTAATTCAGCTTTTAGGCATGAGAGAATGCCGGTGTTCCCTCATTTTATCGTCCTAGTCAATATTATTTCTCCAATGTTATCATTTTCGCAGACAGCAGGGTGATGAATCAAGGAAGATATGGTTAGCCCCCGGTCCTGCATTTGTCCTATAACTACGTATTGTTTCTAATGTGTTGTTTCTGCTAATAGAAGACTGTTGGGACTTTAGACTATTATAAGTAATTTTAGTTTCCCCTTGTTTTGTATGTTTTCTATTGAAGTGTGTCAAAGGTCAGTTATTTAAAAGCACTCACTGATCTCTAAATCGTCGTGTCCTCCTTAAGTGTTACAAAGGTCGATCGTTTAAAAGTACTTATCGTATCCTAGGCTTCTTCTTCGTTCGTATCCGTTTAATTCCCTTCTTAGTGTATCACTCTCCATTCCATAAATCAAAATTTAAAGAAACTTTAGCCATAGATGACTGCTCCCTTGGATCTTAATTGATGCTGGTTGTTCAATTAAAGCCCATATATGACTCCATAGCCCAATGGACTAAAACCAGTCATATATCTATCCTAGCCCTGCCAAATTTGTTCTATTTACTTGCAACTTCTCACTTTTGAAACTTTTTTGCATTTAGGATTTTCCCCTCAAGTAACATTTCATGCCTGGGAATCATCCAAAACAAAACAAAACCCAGGCCTTCATAACTAGCCTAATATCATTACCCCAACTTCACATGAAGATCAGCCCACATATCGAGAGATCCTCTCCTGATTCAGAGGGCTAGATCCTAGAATCCCAAAGCTGGTTGAAATGATGTTGACCTCCTTGATTTGACTTTCCCAATCTTGCTAATAAATACAGACTCTAACATTTATGTACTACTGGGAACCCTTACCTAGAATCTCTGAGGTAACATCTTGTGAGTCAAAAGCAAATTTTCTGGGCACTATCAAGAAGGTTGTAATTAAGATGAAGGCTCAATAACCGTTGACAACCAGGGTCACCCAAGACTTTTTTAAGTTTTATTCCAACCTTGAAAATCAGCTATCTTAGCCATAAAGATACACCGTTCTTGCTGTACAAACTGAGATAAGTTTTAAAGTAAAGTTAGATGTTCTTAAACAAACTACAAACTGAAAATGACTAAAAAAACCTAAAAATATTTCGTCAAATTTTAACAAACATGGTGGTGGACTATAAAACCTTTTACCTCCGAAAGGAGCTAAAATTTCCACTATGACTCCATAATCCTAGCATTCCAGACTCCACTGGGAAGAACCCCTACTATTTATGGTAAATCATTCAAACTCAGTTAGAGGACTGTGGGATTTAAAATTGTAAAAACAGATTGGTTAACCTCTCCAAAATTGTCATATCTGGTTGAACTTTTCTTGTTTTAGGTCTAAACAACATAGCATAGTGGCTTCTAAAAAGATTCACACTAGAGCCCACCCAGACCCTAACCCACCTGAGATAGTTGATAATCCAGAAAGTATCCTTTGGAAGTCTCCTAAGGTTAAATTATTAACTGTTTTCAGATCACCCTTGAGAGCTAAATCAGTCCCTGAAAATCTTTCAGCTCTGCAACAATCACAAACCGACTTAGTGAACCCATTTAGGACTAGGTCATTTGATGATATAATCCAGTTAGACTCTGAATCTTCACTTTCATCTCCTGAAACAAGTGAACATCCTAGTAGCAGGGAAACAACACCTCCTGATTTACATTTCCTTCACAATTTAGGTGTCTCTCATCCAAGATCATCTCAACAGTCTACTCCTGGTCCATCCACTTCTACTCACCCTACATCCACTGTTCAAACCACTTCACCTCAGCCCACTTTCCCTTCTGTAAATCCACCTCCACCTCCTGCCATGGCAACATGGTATGCTCCCTTGGTCCTTCTTGTACCATTAGCCAATCTTCCACAGGACTATCAGTCCAAAATTCCATTATATGATGCTAGTAATACTATAACAACATCTCAACATGTGGACAAGATGAATGACTACTTTGACAGAAACGAAATTGATGATGATTCTGTCAAGTTGAGACTATTTGCTCAAAGTTTGGGGGGAGAAGCAAGAAAATGGTTTAAAGGTTTAACCCCCCATAGTATTAACGATCTCCAAGCCTTCCATCAAACATTCTTAAACAAATGGGAAGTGAGAAAGAATCCTCTTCAAGTCCTTGCTGACTTTAACAATCTCCATAGGAACCCTGGGGAAAGTGTACAATCTTATTGTACCAGATTTAACAGCGTCTATAATGCACTTTCCCCTGAACTAAAACCTCCTCAGGGCTCAGCTTTAAACAAATTTCCTAAAGGGTTTGATCCAGACATGACATATTCACTCAGAGAAAGAGTTTTTGCGACCCTTGAAGATATGCAAAGAGGTGCTCTTTCTGTGGAAGTTAACCTTATGGAGAAGAGAGCGAGGATGAAAGCTGAAAAGAGAGTATCTTTTAGAGAGGAATCCACCCCTTCCACTTCAAACTCAAAGATGGAAAGAATGATGGAAGAAATGATGAAAGAGATGAGCATAATTAAGAGAGCACAAGCAAATCAAAATCAAACTGCTCCTCAAAATAGAAACCAGAATCAAAATGTTAGAAGGAACCAACCTCCAAACAGACCCAGGGAAGATGATCAACAGATCACCCCTCCCTTTCATCAAAACTATGTAAGTGAGGTTGAAGAAACAAAAGACATAACAGAGCCAGAGGATATCAACATGTTTGGGGAAGAGGATGATGACTTTGAGGTTCATTATGATAATAAACAAGGTCTTTACACACCTTACGATGACAAAAGAGATGATAATGAAAATTATTATCAAGACATGGAAAATGTCGTCATAGAACCTCAAAGAGAATATGACCTTAGAAGCAAGACCAGTCAACAAGCCCCCAACACCAAAACCTCTGACAAATCCTCTCAAAGCAGCACCGCAGCTAAACCCAAAACATCCAAACAAAAAGACAAAACAGTGGTTGTTAATTCTGATAAGGATAAGGAGAAAAATGCTCAAAATTCTTAAAAACAGAGTGAAGACATCAGCAGTACTAACACTTCAGCTAGTACTCCTTCTACAACAGTTGTGTCAAGTAAAACAAATCAGCAAGCTGTAATTGTTGATAGAGTGACAGCTAATAAGGTTGAAACAAGTGCTTCAAAGAATCAAACCCCTTTCAGCCTGGAACAGGAAATCTTAAAGATCAAAATCTCTGTTCCATTAACCGAGTTAGCTGCCCAACATGTATATAGGAACCAAATTTTGAAGGCTTTAAATATAGAGGAAAATGGAGATACAGTTAATCTTAGTGACGACCTACCAGAGTTGATTTTTGGCCCTAAGATTGAAGGGAAGTTTCAAGAAGGACCAGTTCCTCCCTTTTATGTGAGTTTGAACATTCATGAAAAAATTATACACAACGCTATGCATGATTCCGGGGCTTCTCATAATTTAATGCCTAAAGCTGTGATGGAGAGCCTTGGTTTAGAAATTACCAGACCCTAAAAAGACCTATACTCCTTTGACTCAAATAGAGTAAAATGTCTAGGATTGATCAAAGACCTCTGTGTTAACCTAGCCCAGATTCCAGCCAAATGTTTACTCATGGACATTGTTGTGGCTGATGTCCCCCCAAAGTATGGAATGATATTATCAAGATCCTGGGGAGCTAAGTTACAGGGGACTATGCAGATGGACATGCCATATGCGACCATCCCAGTTTTCAATCAGACCAGAAGACTTTACAGGGAGTCTCATATGCAATACACGGTTACAAGTCAAGACAGACCACAAAACTCTCCTATATATTCTGTCAATACAGGCCTTGATTCTTTTATCATGTTTAACAATGAAACTCCTAGTGAGCAAGTCACTTTAACAGAATTAAAGGCCGACAGGGAAGAAGAGTATAATAACGCAGAAGTGTCCAAACAGTTTGCCACAAGTGAAAACATTAGTAAACAAAGCATAGGTCTTGATTTACCGGTTATGAGTCCATTTTTTTTAGGACTTAACAACCCAGAAAATACCCCTAACATTTATGGCATCATCCCTCAATCTATTGAAGAATTTGAGGAGTCAAAACAAATTCAATTGGGTGCTGCTAATCATGAACAGTCAGAAGGCATCATAGTTAAAAAGGACAATCGCCAAACAGACGAAACCGAAGACAGTCCTTTATGGAGTATGTATTTTGATGGGTCATGCACTAGAAATAATGCTGGTGCAGGGGTTTGGATCATTAACACTGAAAACAACCACACAGAATGCATCTCATGCAAATTAAACTTTCAGTGTTCCAACAACATAGCAAAATATGAATCCCTTCTCTTAGGCTTACATCTCTTGAAGAAATTAGGAGCCAGAAGAATTAATGTGTATGGGGATTCTGAGTTAATCATTAGGCAATTCAATGGGGAGTATAATGCGAATCATCCCAGACTTAGAGCCTATCGGAATGATGTCATGGATCTGTTGACAACATTTGAGGAGTCAAACCTGAGTTTCATCCCAAGGAAAAAGAACATTATGGCCCACAATTTAGCTTTTGCAGCCAAGACATGTCTAACGCCATATGAGACTGGAGACAACACAACTCCGATAAAATTTAGACCGGCAGTGCCTGATAACGAAAAATATTGGCAAGTGTTTGACAATGACAAACAAATAGAAGACTTCATGCAATTCAAAAATGAGTTCGAACTGCACAGTTCAGATTCATATTATGATACAGACTGCAGTGAAGAAAACTTTCTTGGTGAAGAAGAATCGTCTCCTCAACCTGCCAATATTAACCTATTGTCTAGCAAACTTAGGAGCAAAACAGAATTAAGTGCAGAGTTAGAAACGAAAGAATTACAAACTCTGCATTCTAAAGATGAAAATTTGCCGAGTGGTCTAACGCCTTTAGAGGAGTTGTTCGATTTTAACGATGTGGCCAATAAACCAAAACTGGAACCTGTAAAGACTGAAGTAGAGGAGTGCAATATAGGCAGTGAGGAAAAACCGAAGATGATCAAACTGTCCAAAACTTTGCCAGCTCACATTAAACTCAAATACATAGAGTTGTTCAAAGAATTTTCTGATGTTTTTGCATGGAGTTACGAAGATCTTAAATCCTATGACACTGAAATAATACAGCACAAAATCCCTCTTAAAGAAAACCAAAAACCATTCAAACAGAAACTGCGCAGAATAAACCCTGTCCAGTTGCTATTGGTTAAGAAGGAAATCATGAAGATGCACGATGCTGGCATTATTGTCCCTATTAGATATTCTGAGTGGGTATCTAATCTGGTGTCTGTTAGGAAGAAGACTGGAGAAATCAGACTTTGTATAGACTTTAGAGACTTAAACAAAGCTTCGTTAAAAGACAACTACCCTTTACCAAAAATGGATCACATTTTACAAAGGGTGGTGGGGTCTAAAAGGATTTCGTTGTTTGATGGCTATTCAGGGTATAATCAGATTTTAGTTCACCCTGCTGATCAATTAAAGACAGCTTTCACTACTCCATGGGGCACTTTCATGTATGTGAAGATGCCTTTTGGTCTAATGAACGCTGGAGCAACCTTTCAGAGAGCCATGGACATAGCATTCTCGGAAGAATTGGTCTTTTTCATCATTATCTATCTAGATGATGTCACTGTGTTTTCAAAAATAGATGAAGAACATTTAGAACATTTGAGAAAAGTTTTCGAGAAGTGCAAAAGGTTTGGAATATCTTTAAACCCTAAGAAGACACTATTTGGTCTCCAAGAAGGTAAGCTTCTTGGACACATTATTTCGGAAGAGGGTATAAAGATAGATCTAAAGAGGATTGAGGCTATATTGCAAATCTCTCAGCCTCGAAATATCAAAGAGTTGCAGTCTTTCATTGGAAAGATTAACTTTTTGAGAAGGTTCATCCCTAACTTGGCAGAGCTCCTTAGAAATATCACAAACATGTTGAAGAAGGAGAAAGGGATAAAATGGACCTTGGAAGCAAAGACATCCTTTGAGCTGGTGAAACAAGCATTAACCAAAACACCGGTTCTCATAAGCCCTGATTTTTCAAAAGATTTTTATATCTTCTCGTTTGCATCAGAACATACCATTGCTGCTGTCCTTTTACAGAAAAATCCACAAGGACAAGAACAACCTATTGCATTCTTTAGCAAGGCATTGAGGGATGCCCCTTTGAAGTATAATATTATGGAAAAGCAAGCTTTTGCTTTGGTTAAAGCATTGAAAGACTTCAGAGTATACATCCTTCACTCACACATCATTGCCTTTGTCCCTAATTCAGTTGTTAAGGACATTCTAACACAGGACCCAGATGGTAAGAGAGGTAAGTGGATTGCTGTTATTCTCGAATATGATTTAGAGATAAAACCCACTAAACTCATCAAAGGCCAAGGTCTAGCTAGATTAATGGTTGAATCCAATTTTGAAGTTCTTGATATTAATATGATTAATGCTTTGGACAACCAAGAAGAATTCTCAACTCCCATTATTGAAAACCATTTTATGAATTCTCCTTGGTATGCTGATATCGTTTATGTTTTGCTTAATTTAAATACACCTCCCGGTTTGTCGAAAACAAAGGCAAGGTTCTTAAAACTGAAAGCAGTAAACTATTGCATTGTAGATAGGTGTCTTTATTGGAAAAATGCTAGTGGTATATTGCTTAAATGTTTGCCCGAGTTTGATGCAGAGAAGGTTAAGCAGGAATTTCATGAAGGAGAGTGTGGAGGCCATTTGTACTGGAAGTCAACAGCCAACAAAATTTTGAGGGCTGGTTTCTATTGGCCCACCCTTTTTCCTGATGTTCACAAAATGACAACTACTTGCCACAAATGCCAATTGTTTGAGGGAAAGAGAAAATTATTACCCCTTCCTCTGCACCCAATCACCGTTGAAGCTCCTTTTCAACAGTGGGGACTTGACTTCATAGGTGAAATCCATCCCTCATCTTCTGCCCAGCATAGATGGATCCTTACTGCCACAGACTATTTCACTAAGTGGATAGAAGCCATTCCTTGTAGGCAAGCCAATGATTCAGTTATTATAAAGTTCATAGAAACCAATATCCTCTCCAGATTTGGCTGTCCCACCAAGATCATCACAGATAATGCAGCAGCGTTTGGATCAAGAAAATGGTTGACTTCTGTCATAAATACCAGATAACACTAGGGCATTCCACATCCTATTACCCTCAAGGTAATGGACTTGCAGAATCTTCCAATAAAAGCTTAGTGAACATAATCAAGAAACTGTTGGAGGACAATAAAAAGTCTTGGCACACAAAGCTGATCCATGCACTTTGGGCTGACAGATTAACTTTGAAGAAATCTATTGGTATGTCACCCTTCCAACTTGTGTATGGTACAGATGCAATTTTTCCTAACAGCCTTGGTGTACCAGTTATGAAGTTAATTCAAGAGTTGCAGACTGAAGAAAATGACATAATCAGAAGAATAAATCAGACCATTCATCTTCAGCAAACCAGAGAGGAAGTGTACAACAAAGCATTACAGAAGCAAGACCATATCAAGAAGATATTTGACAGAAGAACAAAGGCCAACAATTTCAAGATTGGGGACAAAGTTTTAAAGTGGGACTCAAAGAGAGAAGATAAGGGAAAGCATGGTAAATTTGACAATCTATGGCTTGGCCCTTACTCTATTCATTCAATTGCTGGAAACAATGCATTCTTCTTACAAGAGCTGGATGGAACATATTTGTTTGGGGGTCCTGTCAATGGCAGGATGCTCAAGCATTACTTCTCTTGATTCATGATATGTTTTTAAGCCTTATTTTTTCTTTTTCATTATGAATATTTCATCCACCATTGCATTCAAAGTTATGAAAAATCAAAAAATACAAAAACAAAGAAAGAAAGAAAAGAGGGCAGAAATGTAAACAAGAAAGGCAAAGCCCCATGCCAAAAAAGAGAAACAAATCTGAAAGTGTGCAAGCTTAAATGCCACTCCTGCAAAACACACTTCTAGTTAGTCAAACTATTTAATCTTGACTAATTATCTTTCAATTTTCTGCTGATAGGGTAGTGAATTTGATTTGCCAAACCGTTTAATCTTGGCTTATCAGTAGATAGATTAGGATAGAAATTAAGGTTCAAACAAACTCAAAATCTGAACCAAAGTTTCCAAAGAGAGAAGACTCAAAACTGTTTTATTTTCTAAGTCATAAAAGAGGAAAAACTAGTTCTAATTTTCTCAAAATCTGAATCAGATATCAAGGAAGAGATAGCTCACAGAAAAAAGAAAAATCATAGCTATGAAAAGAAGAGAGAAGGCCATACTAAGAAGCTTTCAGATTTTAAGCCTTCAATTTTTGATGTTCAATTTCTGCAAATAATAATCTATGTGCAGCTTGTTTTTATGCCATAGATCATAGCAAGTCAAACGGCTCAATCTTGACTTGACTATTTTTAAATTTCTGTCGTAGAATTTAGAGAATGAAAGTTTGTTGGACTGTTTAATCCCAACAGACAGTAGACTAGGTAGAGAAATATCTGAGCTCAACTGTTTAATCTGAGTTCAGGGAGAAATAAGGAGTAGAAGTAGATTAGATTTCCTGCTTTCAAAAGAATAAAATGTTGTGAGTAGAGTTTGCCAATCTAAGTGCACTCTGATGAAGAAAAAATGCTAGATCTATAGGATTGGGTAGGTAGCAAGCTTGTTGATAAAGGTCCATTGTTTTCATGGCTGAGGCAACTAATCAGCCTCCCAGAAATCAAGTCTGAATTCTTGATGCCTTCAAGAAGGCACCATCCCCAAGTGGAGCCACTGTTAGCCACCTATAATATTTTGTTATACCAAAAGGTGGCTAAGATCTTTTTGAGCCTCCAAGGAACAAATTTTATCACTAAAAATTGTTGGCTCTTGAAGACTCCTTGTAGGCCTCATGCCTCTGTCCAAAATCTTCATCACTTTCCCTATTAATTC
Organism: Pinus albicaulis; assembly: GCA_034641835.2. NCBI lineage: Eukaryota > Viridiplantae > Streptophyta > Pinopsida > Pinales > Pinaceae > Pinus > Pinus albicaulis. The sequence goes on along the minus strand of CM076576.1, from coordinate 6,342,980 downwards.
TATTGATTTCCTGTAAGAAACTGCTGAAGAAACCATCATTTTTCCCCTTTCTCCCACTCATAACTAACCTTCATTTACTCCCCCTTTTTCTCCATATTATTTCCCTACTTTTCATAAGTTTCTCCCTCCATTCGTGAAAATCCTCCTGACATGGTTTAAAACTTCTTTTTGAGCTGTGCCGAAACCCCCAAATCCATTTAAAACCTTGAAATTTTTCATAAAAAAACAAAGTTTCATTGCTATGGACCTAAGCCCCTTGGGCTAAGCCCTAAACCACTTCCCCACCATACGCTTTGGGTCTGGAACCACTTGCTAATACATTAAGGTGCTAATCGCATCGGAAAGAATCAAAGACGCAAGTCTTTGCCATACTCCAAAAGTTCCGATTGCGATTAGCCTTGCTGCTTAAGACCCCCGATCATATTATTTTCATATAACCCTGAGCCCGCCCTCGGCGCTTAAACCTTGTGAATATTTCATTTCCGACCCATTTTTCCTTTGTAAATTACAAAAACCCTCTTTTCCAAAGTTTTGATTTAATGAGCCAAAGTCACATGTTAAAAATAAAATGGGTTGATCGGAAAGACCAGGCTCGCAGTTTCGATTGCGATTAGGCCCTTATTATATATAAAGCCCCGAGCCTATCAATTTTCATACATCCAAAGGCCCCGCAGTCGGGCGCCTATCCGCTTTATATATATGTTTTTCTACCCCGACCCATAAAAACCTTTATTTATTTCAAAAGTTCTGGTTTTATATAAAATACAAGGGTTTCTCCCCGATTCCATTCTCCACCGTTGTTCTAGTCCTTTGATCCAACGGCCTGCGCTCAATCGCATCGCAATGTTTCACCCCCTTGCGATTACCTCCGATTCATTCCCCGCCGTCGATCTGGTCCTCAGATCAACGGCCAGCGCTCAATCGCAAATTTTCAATCGTATCCCCTTTTCTGTCACCCCCGATTGAGACCCTCCGATTAGATCTGGACCGTCCACGTGTCCAGATCGGACGGTCCAAAACTGCTCCTCCTTATTCTTCTTTCGCTATCCTTTTTTCCTTTCTATGCAGATCTCCACCGTTGGTTGCCTTCATCCGACGGCTACGCTCCTCTCCTGCCTTCTGAAGCAGTCTAACCCCTTTCGCAGGATTTCTTAATTGTTTTTTGTTTTATGCAGGGTTTTCAATGGTTTTCCGTTGTATCACGAAGAAAAGCCGAGGGTTGGGAAAGACGTTTCCTGCGCCTTCGAAGCTACTAAAAGGAACCATTCACACGGTTGGATTCAATGATTTGTCAATGTTTCATGAGCATTGATGCCGAAAAGCCCAGCGCGGCCCTGCACATCGACAAGACACTGTTTTATTCGAAAGAACAGTTAAAGAGTATCATTTTTGAGAATAAAGCACAACAGAAGAAGATTGAAGACAGTATTACGGGGATTACGGCTAAGACAGTTATCAAAAGCCTAATCCCCGACTCAAAACACAGTTTAAAGAAAACCTAAAGTGTTTTATCAGACAGAAAGCCTCCACCGCCACAACTTGAGGCAAATTGATTCCTCAACTACCAAAGAGCCACCTGTCGCCTCAAACCATTCAGAACAGAGGCCGAAGTTATTGCTCGAAGAAATATCCGCCTCCAGCATTGCCAAGAAGTTATTTCTGCAAGGAGACCAATGAATAAATATCTGCAGAGTTACTCCAAAACATACACAGAGCCTCAAAGTCAAACAAAGCTTCCACCGAGCTTTGATATTTATTGTGAAACAGTTAATGTAGTGATCCACCTATAAATTCTTCCCTCGAGCCTCTCAAAGGGCCGAGAAGTCTTCACTCTGCATTAATTGTCCTTGAGATATTTTGTTAAAATCTCACCTCCTCATCTTCCTATAAGTACTTCTGCAGAAGATGAGAAGTTGTTGGTTGCAGAACTTTGAAATACACTTGAGCTCGAGACTTCTATTTGTACATAGTGTTCACTGGCCCTTGAAGCTCTGTTTGCGCTAGAGTAGTTAGGTTGAATAGTGAAGATGATTGCTGAACTGAAACATTGGACTTGAAGATTGTAACTGGTTTGACATCAATATAAAAGCTGTTTCTTGGGATCCCGGTCTTTATCACTGGTGAAGTGCTTCTTTCTTTGTTAATCGTTTTCCTTCTATGTATGCCATATTGTTCATTTTCCCTCTGTAAAGAACAGTTTAAACAGGGTTAGGATTTTCTGTATAGCAGTAACCTTCTCTGGCTGAGAAATCTTTATCTTAATGTTTTCTTCAGATTTGTTTATTTAAGAATGATTAAATACAGTTTAAACAGTTAGGAATGTTGGCGTTCCCTCGTCCTTCTTTTTGCTCAAACATTGTTCTCGAATGTTATTTCCATTATTTGATATTAAAGTTAGACTAGAGAAGATATGGTTTGCCCCGATTCCTAGATTCTTTTCTCCAAAGGCAGATTCTGAAAGTTTCCCTTGGTGTTGACTGAAAGCAGACTAGGTTTAAAAGTACTTTATCTGATCTTAAGTTACACTCTGTTTTTCTTATGTGTTTTCATACTTTCTAAAGGTAATTATGTGGATTACTGGATTGTTTGTCAATTAAGCTACTTTAATAAGAACTTGCCAGAAGTCTATGGTTAGCCCTGTCCTTGGTTGGTTTTAAAATAGTTACTTAAGAGGCTTTTCTTGTTTGGACTGACTATAAATCCTCTGAGAAATTATTATCAGTTTCCACCCCTCCAACATTTTAATGTTTCCATTTCATCATTTTAAATCTCAATAATCTTGTGGTATAGATGACTTGCCCCTTGGATCACACTTGATGTTGTTGTTCAATTAAAGCCCAGATATGACTCCATAGCCCAATGGACTAAAAACCAGCGTTATATCTATCTATCTGCCAAAACTGTTATATTTTCTTGCAACTTCTCACTTTTGAAACTTTTTGCACTTAGGACTTTCCCCTCAAGTAACATTTCATGCTCAACCATCCAAAACAAAACAAAACCCTTGGCCTTCATAACTAGCCTAATATCATTACCTTAAGCTTTTCAAAGACAATATCCATCTTTGCACATATTGGAGAGATCCCTCTCCGGATTTCAGAGGGCTAGATCCTAGAATCCCAAAGTTTGGTTGAAATGATGTTAACTCTGTGATTGGACTCTCCCAATCTTGCTAATAAATTACAGAGAGACTCAACAAGTTACAATAGAAGAGTGGAGAAATCCCTTTAAAACAAATGAAAATAGTTTTTCGCTTTTTACAAAGGGGGGAATGATTTTTACATTGAAAGAGCGGAGGGCCTTTAAGGTGGGACCTGGGAGAACATTTGCAGTTGGGAATTGGGAGGGGAGCGGACCCAAGTGTATTACACATCAGGATTTTCCCGATGCGATTGGGAATAGGCAATGAGGGGGAAGTCCTTTTGTAAAACGAAATAAAATAAAATTTGATTTTTTACAAAGGGAAAGGCCCTTTTATTATGAATGGGTGGAATTTTATGTGATGGGACCCAAAGGTCAATTGGGATCGGAAGTGAAAGGGGAGCGGAAGCAGAGCATTATGTGGAAATGCCGATGGTGATGGAGCGACGGGATGTGGGCCTCCGATCGGATGGGTAGATTGACAGCTGAGGAGTAATCGAGGGGAGTCAATCAGAGGGGAACGATTGAAAGCACCGATCAGGATGGAACGATGAAGTATGGGCCGTCCGATTGGATGAGAAAATCGATGGTTGGGATCTCATCGGGTATATGCAATCAGAGATAAGTCAATCAGAGGTATGGAAATAGGGTAGACTCAATGAAATCACATCAGATTTTTTACAATGGGCCAATCGGGGCGCACAATACGTATGGTGCGATTGCGATTGGAGGGAGGGATTTTATAATACAAACTTTAAAAATTTATTATAAAGGGGTATGGAGGGGAAGTGGTTTATTAGATCACATATGTGTTTAAAATATTTTAATAATGCGATTTTTCCATCGGATGGGGGAAAATGGGGTTTTATAAAAGAAAATATTAAACTTTAATAAAATGAAGTTTTAAGGGAAAGATGGGAAAAGGGATTGGTTTAGGGTATAGGGGAGCTTTATTCACTTAGGCATAAATTTCAATCCAGGAGTCAATTTTGAGAGTGTAATATATCGGTTGAAAGATCTTTCCAGGCTCTTTCTGGTGGACATACTTAGAACATGATTCTGGACTGAAAATGCTGTAAAAAACTTGTCTGAAGGGCAGGGTGGTGACTTTGTGGAGATCGCAGCTTCTGAATTGTGACTTATTACATATGATGACATAAAATTACATAAAAGATGATAATAAAAGAAAAGTATCATGTTTTCACCTCAAAACATTGTTTTGAGGTGAAAATGACATCAAGCTGAATAAAAAGTTTCTTTGATCTTCCGAGGTGCTGTGACTTTGAGTTTATTGACTTCCTCATGACCTTGCTGATATTTATTGACATTTTACTCATTTATTTGACCATGATGAGATCCTAGAGCCTAATGAGACCCATCCTATGACCTAGAAAGTAAATCATGACTAAATACCATAGAGAGGAGAATCAACAAGTTTCACATGAGGGAAAAATGATGAAAAATCACTAACATTAATGAATCCATGGCCTAGCGGAATGGTGAAAATTTATGGTATGGGACTCCACATATGAAAATGAAAAAGAGAAATTTTGATCACTGATGGCAGTATAACTAGACTGACACTAACATTGGCTCCAATGGGGATGGTAACTCCTTGGAGGTGCCAAGAACACCGTAGACCAAGTAGCCTTATCCATTGGGCATGGAGTCAAAAACACTAAAAACTAACACAATGCAGACTGACTCTGACTCAAGACTAAGACTGAAAAATGAAATTGAAACCAAACCATACACATATCATTTAGGTTTTATAGCCTTAAACTCGGGCCCCAAACTTCAATGACTGTGTACTTGAAATCTGACCAAAAAATAACATGGTATATACAATGATGGTGACATAGTTTCTGATCCATTCTCTTCAACAATGGTAGTGCTTCAAAATCCTACCATTCACTGCTCATCCAGGGAAATCTTGGCCATCCATTTCGGAAAGCAAGAAATTATTATGTCCCCTGTATACTGAAATCTTGTATGGTCCTTTCCATAGGTTTTCGAACTTACCATGCTTCCCTTTGTATTCATTTCTTTATCTTCTCCTGCAACTGAATAATGTTTTGTGACATTTCCTCTCTTGTTCGCTGAAGGTGGATCATCTGATTGATTCTTCGCTGATTGTCATCGTTTTCACTACCAACTTCTTGCAATAATCTCAGGACTGGAATTGTAAATGATGTAGGTAAGACAACATTAGTACCATAAACCAATTCAAAAGGTGACATACCTATGGATTTCTTGCTACTAACTCTGTCTACCCACAATGCGTTGATGAGCTTTCAATGCCAATTTATTTTGTTTGCCTCCATCATTTTCTTGATTATATTTATCAAGGACTTGTTCGATGATTCTGCCAGGCCATTGCGTTGTGGATAGTACGCTGTTGAATGGCCCAAGACGATATTGTATTTTTCGCAGAAATCCACCATCTTCTTAGACTTGAACGCTGCTGCGTTATCTGTTATAATTTTGTGAGGGCAGCCAAAACGAGATAAAATATTCGATTCTAGGAATTGAATAATTACCGTATCTATAGCTTTCCTTGCTATGACGACCTCGATCCATTTAGTGAAGTAATCTGTACCTGTCAAGATCCATCGATGCTGCGCTGATGATGCGAGATGGATTTCCCCTATGAAATCAAGTCCCCACTGTTGAAAGGGAGCGTTCACTGCAACTGGTTTCAAAGGAAGAGGAAGCAGTTTCCTTTTTCCTTGGAAAATTTGACATTCATGACAAATCATGAATGTTTTATACAAATCTGAAAATAAAATGGGCCAATAATATCCTGCTCTCAACACTTTTTTAGCTGTAGTTTTCCAAAACAAATGACCACCAAAATCACCTTTGTGAAAGTCATACATTACCTTCTGAGCCTCTTCTTCAACCAAACAATTGAGCAGAATACCTCCTGGATCTTTCCAATAAAGAGCACTGTTTAAAATACAATATTTAGCAGATTTAAGTTTTAGTGATCTACCTTTGCTTTTAGACATCCCTGGAGGCGGTGAAAGATGCTGAAGGACATAAACAATATCTGAATACCATGGGGATTGTAGAAAAATATCTAAAATTGGAACAAGAAAACCTTCATCTCCATTCTCTGACATTGCTGTTATGAGGTTTATATCCAGGGCACGCAGATTTGATTGGGCCATCAGCTTTGACAAGCCTTGTCCCTTGATCAACTTTGTGGGTTTGATCTCCAAATCATACTCTAACATAGCTGCTATCCATTTACCTCTTTGACCTTCTGGATCAGTTTGCATCAACACATCCTTTACTGCTGCATTATGAACATATGCTATTGTATGTGAATGCAGAATATAGACCCTAAAATACTTCAATGACTTTATAAGAGCCAATGCTTGTTTTTCAATAATATTATACCGTAAGGCAACATCTCTAATATTCCTACTGAAAAAGGAAATTGGCTTTTCAATCTGATCTCTCTTCTACATCAAAACCGCAGCCATAGTATGCTCCGATGCAAATGAAAAAATAATAAAATATTGAGTATAGTCGGGACTAATCAAGACTGGAGCATTGGAAAAAACAAACTTTACCAGATTAAATGACTTGATAGCATCCTCACTCCATTTTATAGTGCTATCTTTCTTTAACATGTTAGTCATTTCTCTTATATGTTCAACCAAATTGGGTATAAATCTACGCAAGAAATTCATCTTACCATTGAATGATTGAATCTCCTTTTTGTTCCGTGGAAGGTCTATGTGCTGAATTTCCTCCACTCTAGTTGGATAAATGTGGATACCATCCTTAGAGATTATATGCCCCAGCAACTTACCTTCATCCATGGAAAAGAGACTCTTCTTTGGATTGAGAGAAATCCCAAACTTTCTGCATCGCTGAAAAACAACTCTCAAATGGTGCAAATGCTCATCATCAGAACCAGAAAATACTGTCAGATCATCCAAATAAACAATAAGAAAAACATCATTTTCATTGGCAAAAGAAATGTCCATTGCTTGCTAGAAAGTGGCTCCAATGTTCTTTAGTCCGAATGGAATTTTGGCATACTGGAAGGTTCCCCAGGGTGTTGTAAAGGAAATTTTGTCTTGGTCTTTCTCATACACCAAGATCTGGTTGTAGCCTGAGTAGCCATCAAGTAGTGACATTCTAGATGCTCCAACTACTCTTTGTAGAATATGGTCCATCTTCGAAAGTGGATAATTATCCTTTAAGGATGCTTTATTCAGATTACGAAAATTTATGCACAACCTTATCTCTCCTGTCTTTTTACGTACTGGGACCAAATTCGAAATCCAGTCAGAAAATCTAATTGGAACAATGATACTAGCTTTGTACAATCTGTTTACCTCTTTTTTGATGGATGGCAGCAGCTTTGGGTTGATTCTTCTTAGCTTCTGTCTAAATTGCTTCTAATCCGGCTTGATGGGAATAGTATGCTGGATTATGTTCTTATCATATACCTTCAAATCTGACTGATCCCATGCAAACACATTCAAAAATTCGGAAAGAAATTTAACATATTGTTCCTTTACATCAGGGGATAATGCCTTTGATAACTTCACAAGCTTGGGCTTGTCTGCTGTTCCAAGATTCACATCTTCAACTCCTTTCTTAGTAGGCACCAAGCTTGGTTTCTTAGCAACATCATCCTGATCAAAAAGCTCTTCTAAAGGTATTAGACCTCTAGGAATTACATTGTCTTTTAGTTGCAATATGTCCATCTGATTTTCTTCAATTTCTTGATCATCAACATCATAATCACTTTCTATTGAAGTATATTTTAATTTTCCTTCACTTTGCAAAAAAGCATTGATTTCATTGTCATCCAAAAACACTTTCCAATATCTTAAATTGTCAGGAACAACAAGCCTATGTTTGACATAAATCTCAAACTTGTTGCTGGAGTTCATCGAAATCTTCAAATTTCTTGCAGTAGTGGCAAGAGAATCAACAATAATATTCTGCATTCTGGGTACTGCTGTCAAAGTTTACTCAGGGAATGTCTTCAAGATATCAAGGACTGCATTTCGATAGGCCCTCAATCGGGGATGCTTTTCCTGATACTTTCCTTTGACCTGTTTGATTATCAGCTCTGAATCTCCATAGACATAAATCCTCTTGTCATTTAACTTCAAAATTTTCAGACCTGCAATCAAAGCTTCATACTCCGCTTCATTGTTAGAGAAATCAAAAGCCAACTTATAAGCACATACTATAACATTACTAGGAACCCTTTCAAGCTGGAAAACAGGGCTTCGAATCCATATTACAATACCAGCTCCATCCTTACCAACAGCTCCATCAAAGTCCATGCTCCAAAGGCCTTCTTCTTCTTCTTCCAGATGCTGAAACTTTTCTTCTTTCTCCACTTTATCTTGACTAGTTTCTGCATCTTTCTGCTGTTCACTGTCTTTTTGTTGCTGGCAGGTAAGAGGTTCAGAAGTGCTTTCTGCTTTATCCTTTTCCTGTTTGAGGACTTCCCTAAAATTCTCTGAAATCTTAGGTATTTCATCCACCTGTACCAACTGAACATTCTCATCATTCAAACCACCATTTGAATATAAGACAAAGGACTATAAATCTGTGTGGAATGCATTAATGGGATGATTAACTGGCTTCTCTTTGCTAGTGATCATGTATTTCATTTTATTCTCCCTATATAGTTTTCTCAACTGACCAAACACGTGAATGGTGGCATAAGAGAAGTCAAGCTACATGGTTCCTTTAAGTTTTGCACCACAAGACCTAGATAGAAGCATTCCAAATCATGGTGGAACATTAGCAACAACTACATCCATCAAAACATTATCGAGTTTGGGATTTGATATAAGGACACTACCAAATCTTTGATAAGACCGATACAATGGAACCTACCAGAGTTAATGGAATAAAAAATCATGGTATTTGCGGGTAATATCAAGTCTCAAATTCTCCATGATGGATTTGGGCATCAAATTATGTGAGGCTCCAGAGTCCAACATAGCATTATGCAAGATGAACTCATGTAATTTAAGGCTCAGGTAAAAGGGAGGTACTTCACTTTCTTTAGACTGATCTTCTGTGGCTGGACCAAAAATGAGTTCAAGATAATCATCTTATACATTTACCATATCTGAAACAGAGTCTATTTGAAAAATTATAGACACCTGGTGTTTATAAGTACTATTTTTCACCAAATCAATCAAGGGCATGGACATTTCAGCTTAGAAATTTCATTCTCCAAATTAAAAGAAGGGACTTTTTCTACCTCTTTAATGGGAGGATCTTTCTTCTCTACTTGCTCCTTTGCTGCACTCTGCTGGTTCTTTTCAATTGCGGTGTTAATCACTAAAGATGTTTTGCTGGAGGAAGGATCGGCCAACTCTTTCCCTTTCTTCTGAGAATCGTTCTTCATTTGGAGCTCTTTTCTCCTTTGAATGGGACTGATCAGAACCTCTCTGTTCCTCAAATAATATCTCTTTTTTTGGGCTGATAAAGCGTTCATGTATCCTCTTTGGTAGTCATCAGACTCTTCTTCTAACAATGTGTCATTGGCCAAAATGAAATCTTCTTCCTTTCGAATGTCTGCAGTCGCTATGTATTCCTCATCTTCAGTAAGAAAGATGGGCACACCATCTGCAGTGAAGAAATGATTGGCTTCGATCACAAGATCATCATCCTCGTCTGTCTCTATTCCTTGAACGTAATTCTGCTGCAAAGGAGTTCTGATCTACTGTTGTGGTGCCGCTTGGTCCTGCGCTCTTTGTTCTCTTTGTTTAATTCTGAATTTCGGCTGCTGTCCTCTAAAATTCAGATTCCTGATTTGAGGCTCTGGTATATCTGAAATGGTTAATCGATCAACCATATTTTCGACTATTCGAATCAAAGTGTCCATCTTGTTGTCTGAAGGAGACGCTTCTTCTTTCACAGTGACTCTCTTTTCAGCTCTGTTTCGAGCTCTTTTGGCCAGTAAATTTGCTTCTACACTCACCGCTATCTTCTGCATGTCTTCGAGAGTGGTAGGATCTCTTTCTCGCAGTCGATATTCCATATCAACATTGAAACCATCTGGAAAATTAAGCAAGGCTAATCCCACAAGAGGTTTGAGGTTAGCCAGAATAGCATTGTATACAACATTGAATCTTAGACAATAATCCTGTACAGTTTCACCCACATTTCTTTTAATATTTTCATACTTAGACAAAATTTGGAGTGGGTTTTTCTTTACCTCCCACCGGTCTAAGAATTGTGTATGTAACTCCTGCAAAGTGTAGATAGAGCCTGCTGGTAAGGCTTTGAACCACTTTTTGACTTCACCTCCAAATATTTGGACAAACAATCTTGTGGTTACATTTTCTGCCTCTACCTCATGAAGATAAAAAAAGTCATTCATCTTATCAACATGCTGTTGGGCTGTGATGCTTTGAGTGGCATCAAAGATAGGAATTTTACTTTGATAGTCAATAGGCATATCATTCAGAACCTGAGGTAAAACCAGGGGTGCATAGTGGGCAACCATGACTCGAGGTGGATTTACAACAATGTTTGTGCTACTAGGATTCAAGGGAGGTGTTAATGGAGGGGATGAAAACTGAGAATTGAATGATGGGAACGCTGATGAATTAGGAGGAGGAAATGTTGTTCTTGATGACTCTGAAGGCTCAGGGATATTAGTTGCAGTGATAGATGACTAAGGGGAATTCAAAATATAATCATCAATTGAAGTATTTTCCCTTTGAACTTCAATATCTACAAGGAATTCTGAATCTAAGACTGTGTCATGAAGTGCAGTTTCAGACTTACTTCTAAACAAATAAAGCTCAAAACACTCATCAAAAGAAAGATCTTCTACAAACAAGCACTCACTGGGCCAAGTATGGGATATGAAGATAGGTCTAGGACTTAGTGATCCTTGTTAGGTCCCTATATTACTATTATAGCCCCTTATTGTTGTTAGTGTAACGCCCTTATTGTTATTATTGTACCCTTGTAACCCCCATTTTGTTATTATTGTCCCCTTAAATTATTATTGTTAGGTCAGCTAGGATTACATTGTGGCCCACTAGGATTACATTATGGCCCCATGGACTCCTATATATAGAAAGGAGGTTTTGTAAATTGTATCATCGAAGAATTTTTCATTTATGTAATGTATTGGAGGTTGCCCCCTCAAAGTGGCTTATTTCTAAGGCGTTCATAACTCTTTTCTTCTATTTTTGGAGCTGGTTACACAACATTTGGTATCAGAGCTTTGGATTCTAGGGTTTCGCTGCTCCAAACAGGTCATCGTGGCATTTTCGCTATAACTTTTTTTCTACGAAGTTTCAGAAGCTGAAATTTTTAGGGTACGAAGCTGAAATCCTGAGGAAGATTGTCTAAACATTTCAGAGCTTGGTTCGCAATATTTTCGGAGATATCATCTGTGGAAGTTATGTCTTTTTTCAAGCTCCTAAACAGGTCATCGTGGAATTTTCGCTATAAAAATTTTTCTACGAAGGTTCAGAATCTGAAATTCGTATGGTACGAAGCTGAAATCCTAAGGAAATTCGTCAAAAAATTTCAGAGCTTGGTTCGCAATATTTTTGGAGATATGATCTGTGGAAGGTAGTGCTTTTTCAGGCTCCTGAATTTCATCTCAAAGAGGTGATCGTGGGAAAAGTTCAATAACTCTCTCTGGAGATTGGATTGGAGTGCCGTCAAAAGTGGTCGCAAGTACACGGCCTTTAGTTTCTTGGCTATCAATTTCAGAGACAAAGAACAAAACAGTGACACGTGGCAAGTCGTACAAGTTCGCTCTACTGAACCAGTCCAAAATTAGGTCATTGTGGGAGATTGGACACAAATTTGTCTTGGAGAATCCAAATCAGGTCAAACCTGTGGCATTTAAAAGAAGCTTCAGAGGGCTACTACAGGGCTGAATTTGAGATATTGAAGATTTTCAATTACAGAGATAATTCAATTTAAATATCGAGCTCCTAAAAGCTAGTAAAAGGTGTGTATTTTTTTTCCGAATTACATAAGTCTTGTTGGAAGAATCAAGTTGAATTGATTCCAAGGGCAACTTGTAGAATAGATATCAATATTGGATTTTAAAATGGCCCCTAAAAAGAATTCAACACCCATTAAGCCTTCAGAAGGCTCTACTATGACTCATGAAGATGAAGAATTGCAACACGATCTATCAAAATTACAAGAGCAAATGCAACAGTTTTCACTCTCGCAAAGAGCAACAAAAAATGAAATGGAAGTTTTGAAGAAAGGCATGGAAGTGAAGATGGACGGTTTGAAGAAAGGCATGGAAGTGAATATGGATGGTTTGAAGAAAGGCGTGGAAACTAAGATGAATGGTTTGGAAGCTAAGATGGATGGCATGGAAGTCGGCATGGAAGCTAAGATGGATGACATGAAGAAGGATCTAAAAGCATACATGGAAGGCTTGATGACAAGCTTAAAACCAGAAATGATTCCTAATGGCGGAAATATAGCAGAAGAACCTCCTGATGAGAACAAAATAAATGTTAATCATGATTCCATAAACTCGAATGTTGGCGGAAAGAACCACCATATTCCAAAAATGGATATGAGGAATTTTGATGGAAAGGATCCTGTAACATGGATACTACAGATGGAGCAATATTTTGATCTCCATAACGTGCAAAACACACAAAAGGTACGCATTGTAACTTTACATTTAGAACAAAATACATTTGTATGGTATCAATGGCTTTGCTCCCGTAAAAAAATTGTCACTTGGTCAATTTTTACGGAGGAAATGATAGCACATTATGAGGATACAAAGAGCAACACCTTCTTTAGCCAATTGATAAATCTCAAACAAAAGGTTTTAGTGGGGCAACACATTGAGGACTTCCAAAAATTGAATATAAGGGTAACTAATATTCCAGAGGAACACAGGATCGATCTCTTCATAGGCACTTTAAAGGATAACATCCAACATGAAGTTCGCATTTTGGAACCGGATTCATTGGAGAAGGCATTCAGGTTGGCAAGAAAAGTTGAATGTAAAATAATGGCGACAAGGAAGCCTACCACTCAATTCTATAAAGAAGGAAGTGTTGCTACGCCTAGATTTCCACAACCTACAAGATTGACACCACAACAATTGGAAGAAAAAAGAGAAAAAGGGCTTTGCTACAGCTGTGATAGCAAATACACTAAAGGTCGTAAGTGTGCTGAGAAGAAATTATTTCACATAGATTGTGAAGAGGAAGAAGAAAATGAACAAGAAGAGGATATACACCAGGAACCAGCCCTAGAAGAGGAAGAAATGAATCCGACCATATCGTTTAATGCACTGGCAGGAATTACCACTCCTCAAACTCTCAAGATAGAAGGACATATCAAGAAGAAAAAGGTAATAGTGTTGATTGATTCAGGTAGCACCCATAATTTTATTCATTGTAAGGTAGCCAAGGAATTAGATTGTTTCCTATACCCAGCACCAGAATGTCAAGTGATGGTTGCAAATGGAGGAACTATAAATTGCTCTGGAAAATGCCATAATATCAAGCTAACCATGGGGGAATATGTATTGACTAGTCCAATGCTTGCTATTCCTATGGGAGGTGCTGATGTTGTACTAGGAGTACAATGGTTACAATCTTTGGGGACGGTAGCTTTTAATTTTCAAGAACTTTTCTTGAAATTTTTTTCATAAGGAAAGGAAGTCGAATTACGTGGTATTGAAGGGAAGCCGGGAAGGATAATAAGCTCTAATGTCATGACAAAGCTTCTAAAGAAAGAACAACGAGGCGTAATTGCACAATTATGCTCACTAGAAGTTCCGACATCAAAATCATCTATTTTTGCAGATCTCCAACAAGTCTTGGACAATCATTCCAAGGTGTTTGAAACTCCAAAGGACTCCCACCGATTCGTGATCATGATCATGCTATTCATTTGATTCCAGGAAGTGTTCCTCCAAACATCAGGCCTTATAGATATCCTTACTTCCAAAAGAGCGAAATTGAACGTATGATTGCAGAAATGTTAGAGGCGGGTATAATCCAACCTAGTCAAAGTTCTTTCTCTGCTCCTGTAGTATTGGTACACAAGAAGGATGGATCATGGCGAATGTGTCCGGATTATAGGGAGCTCAATAAGCTCACCATTAAAGACAAATTTCCATTCCTGTGATTGATGAATTATTGGATGAATTACATGGAGCAATTTATTTTACCAAGTTGGATCTTCGTTCAGGATATCATCAAATTAGAATGAAGACTGAAGATATTCCAAAAATAGCATTTCGAACTCATGAGGGTCATTATGAATTCTTGGTCATGCCTTTTGGCCTTACCAATGCACCTTCTACATTTCAAGGGTTGATGAATTCCATTTTCAAACCCTTCCTTAGAAAATTTGTGCTAGTATTTTTTGATGATATACTAATTTACAATAGGTCTTGGAAGGATCATGTTGAACATGTTGACAGGGTGCTCAAACTATTGCAGGAGAAACAATTATATGCAAAAAAGTCCAAATGTTTCTTTGGAGTACAAGAGGTGGAATATCCGGGTCATATTGTATCTCACGAGGGGGTTAAAGTGGACCCTAACAAAATTAAAGCCATTAAGGAATGGAAAGTTCCCACAACCATAAAGCAGTTGCGAGGATTTCTCGGGTTAACAGAGTATTATCGCAAGTTTGTTAAGAATTATGGGAGAATAGCAGCACCTCTAACAACATTATTGAAGAAAGATGCATTTTCATGGACTCCCGAAGCAACTAAGGCCTTTGAACATCTTAAAGAGGCAATGTGCCTAGCACCGGTCTTAGCTACGCCAGACTTCACAAAAACCTTTATTTTGGAATGTGATGCCTCAGGAAATGGAATTGGTGCTGTTTTAATGCAGGAAGGAAGACCCATTGTTTTTGAAAGTCATCCAATCAAAGGAAAGTATTTACAGAAACCTATTTATGAGAAGGAAATGTTAGCAATACTGCATGCACTAAAGAAATGGCGAACTTACCCAATGGGAAGACACTTCAAGGTAAAAACTGATCATGATAGTCTTAAACACTTTTTGGAACAAAGACTATCTTCAGAAGAGCAACAAAAATGGGTCACAAAGATGTTGGGTTATGACTTTGAAATAATCTACAAAAAAAGGAAAGCTTAATGTTGTTGCAGATGCACTCTCAAGAAAGAATGAAGAGGTGGAAGCATTGCTTTGTGCCATTTCTATTATCCAACCAGATTGGATAACCGAAGCAAGAGATGAATGGAAGAAGGACAAAGATGTTTGGACACTCATTCAAAAGTTGCAGCAAGATCCTAGTACATCTGATACATTTAGTTGGAAAAATGATTCCTTATGGTACAAAGATAGCTTATATCTTTGTAAGAATTCCCAACTAAAACAAAAGATTCTTCTGGAATTGCACACTTCTCCTTTAGGAGGACACTCAGGATTTTTAAAAACTTACCACATGGTGAAGAAAGAATTTTTTTGGGATGGCCTTAAATCTGATATTCGAAAGTTTGTGGCGGAATGTTTGGTTTTCCAGCAGAATAAAGTGGAAACAATTAAGACCCCAGGACTTCTACAACCTTTATCCATTCCAAGTCAACGTTGGGAGGAGATTTCAATGGATTTTATCAAAGGTTTACCTAAGTCCGAAGGAAAGAGTGTCATCATGGTGGTAGTTGATAGACTTACCAAGTATGCACACTTTTGTGCATTATCTCATCCATTTAAAGCAAGTACAGTTGCTACTACATTTATGAACAAAATTCAAAAGCTACATGGAAGCCCAAGGGTTATGTGAGCGACAGAGATCCCATTCTTACTGGAAATTTTTGGACGGAGTTATTTTCTTGTTTGGGTACTCAATTAGCTCATAGCTCATCTTATCATCCTCAATCTGATGGTCAAACTGAGATAGTAAATAAATGTTTGGAAGGATATCTTCGTTGTTTTGTATCCGATAAACAAACACAATGGGTCAAGTGGTTACCTCTCGCTGAATGGTGGTATAACACTTCCTTCCATACCGCAGCAAAAATGACCCCATTTATGGCACTTTATGGATATCATCCACCATCCATCACATCATCTTTAAGGGAAAATTCGAAGGTTCAAGCAGTGGAAGATCACATCGAGCATCAGCAAGAAGTTCTCCAACTCTTAAAGGATAACCCGAATTTGGCACAAAATCGAATGAAACAACAGGCAGATCAACATCGCAGCGAGAGAAGTTTTGATGTAGGAGATTGGGTATTTTTACGGCTACAACCATACAAACAAATGTCCCTCAAGCAAGCTAAAAAGGATAATAAATTATCGCCAAAGTATTAGGGTCCTTACAAGATGTTGCAAAAGATTGGTACTATGGCATACAAATCGGAGCTTCCTGCTTCTTCGCGAGTACATCCAGTTTTCCATGTTTCATGCTTAAAGAAGGTTATAGGTGAAAATCTTCCAGTTCAAACAATATTGCCAGAACTTGATGGGGAAGGGAAAATCATATTGGAACCTGAAGCAGTCATGGAAAAAGAACTCGACAACTACGGAATCGATCAATTTCAGAGTATCTCATCAAGTGGAAGAACTTACCCACTGAAGATTCTACATGGGAGGATGAGAATTTTATACAGAAGCACCCGGAGCTACTCAAGTGTTGAGGACAACACTTTTTTTTGAAGGAGAGGGGCATGTTAGGCCCCTATATCACTAGTATAGCCCCTTATTATTGTTAGTGTAAACCCCTTATTGTTATTATTGTACCCTTGTAACCCCCATTTTGTTATTATTGTGCCCTTAAATTATTATTGTTAGGTCGGCTAGGATTACATTGCAGCCCACTAGGATTACATTATGGCCCCATGGACTCCTATATATAGATAGGAGGTTTTATGAATTGTATCATCCAAGAATTGTTCATTTATGTAATGTATTGGAGGTTGCCCCTCGAAGTGGCTCATTTATAAGGCGTTTATATTCTTTTCTTCTATTAATGGAGTCAGGTTACACAACACTATTCTTTGTCTTCTGACTATTCTTGGAATGATATTAGGATTTTCAAACACAGGGGGAGGATTTGGATTAGAATTGGCCCTTGTGTATCTTCTTGAAGCCAATGTGGTTAAATTTCTACTGTACAATATTTATTTCAGCCTAGCAAACTCTAAACATCATCTTCCAGAGTCCAGGAATGTACAAAGAAAATATTACTGGGGTGATCTGTCTTTATGCTCTGATACCACAAATATATTATGACTGTGGATATTTGAAATAAGTGCTTGTAATTATATTCCCCTCCAGAGCGCTTTAACAATGTTATCCTTGCAATAATATTCAAAGCTCTCAAACAAGTCTTTAAAGTTTAATGTGATATAGGGGAACACATTTAAAAACACTTAAGAAAACCTTATCACTCCGGCCATAATATCAAAATGTTATAACAATGGCCCGATTCTTTTAAGAACCGCCAACTTCGAACTTATATCACTAAACCCATTTATTCTACCAACGCTACATACATTTCACTCAACGGGGGCCCATGCATCCATTATTCACCTTTTTATAAATTAAATAAACATTTAATAATTTAAAAATCGCCTGATTTTACCTCGATTTATCACTCGTGCACTTCACTACACGATTTTCGTCAGATCTAACATTCTCCAGATCGAGCGATCCTCGTCAATATTGTGTTTTTTCAAAGGCCGAGGGTTAACACATAAAATTTGCACGATATGGGTGGTATTTGGGAGATGACGTGCCCAAATATTATTGGATAACGTTTTTTTGGCGTGGTTTCGCTCTGGGCCAAAAGTGGCACAACAAAGGCGGTATTTTTTTTCTGAAACCCACTTCTGGTAAATGAACTGCGCTTAACTTGGGTTTTTACTATAGTTTGGCACTTAAATTTTTGCGTTAACTCAATGGCTGGGTCCCACTAATATTACTTCGCCGGCAATAGAACAAAGCCTTTTACTTCAACAACGGAGATTTCTAATGGATCGTCGCGTTCTATATAACCAAGGTTTAAATTTAGACAGAGGTTTCAATATTCTTCATTCACACATGGCCTGACTATGATTTGCTGCTCTACAGGGTCTCTATTCGACTTTCTTTAAAATAGAATAAACACATTCAATTTTGAGTGCCGAGAATATGAGCTTGAAGACAGTCAGATCGCTCCCCAGTATGGTCGCCAGAAATTTTATCGCCTTATTTGAACCTCAGGCTAAAGAAGGCAAATCAGGGTAACCTTTAAACCACACTCAGCCTTGTAGCTAGCCCTACAAGGTCAAGAGAGGGCTCTCTCTGAGAAAAGATATTCAACAAAGTACAATTATGAACTGATTTTAGGCTAGATATAATAATGGGAAAATGTTTTAATGAATGAATTTTTTAGGGATGTATGGGACAAATGGGATAGTTTGAAACAGGGAATTAAATCAGGGATACAAGTTATTTCATGGGGCAAGGTAGGAAGGAAATTTTTAGCAATTAAGTTTAAATAATGATGGAATGGAAAGACTGGTGAGGAGCTTAAAAGGGCATAGGGGATGGATCCTTTTCAAACTGAAGAAAAAACAAAATATTGAATGATTTCCCAAGGCAAAGCATTAAAAATGGATTCTACCTATCTATCTTGAAATCATTCAACTAGAAATGTTTATGGATGAAAGGTGAACATAAAAAATTTACATATGAACAAAAAGGAGAGAACAAATGCTAAAATTCATACCACATGGATCCCACAAATCAGAGTTGCATATCTTATTAATTCCCTGTCAAACTGTACAATGGAGCACAGAGCGTCCACCTAAATTTCCACACTATTCCCTTACTTCTGAGTTACAGAATGATTACAAATGAGTAAGAATTACATTTAAATAAACCATAATGTGGGAAATAGATCCACAGAAAAAGGAGTTGAAATTCGAACATAGGAAAGAGAACCAAAAATCTGCCCTTGAAAATAAGGAACAACAATACATTTTGGGCCATCTAAAGATTTCGCTGTTACACTGTATGGAAGAAAAAGAGGTAATCTGAAAAACAGTTTCCTATTTTACTACTGCTGTAGAAGTCTCTGGCTCATATTAGCTCTCGGCCCTTTGACTGTTTCTTTCTATTATTACTCTCTTGAAGAAAAATCCATTTTTGAAGAAAATGCCTTTGAAATAAATTAAAAAGAAATTATGCCCTTTAGTGAAAGGAAAAACGCATTTTGAATGGAGGGAGCGAAGGGAAAGGAGGTGGGGTCCAAATCGCAATCGCAATCGAAATCGGAGGGGAGGAAGGGGATGCAACACATAGTAGAGCATTTGAAAATACGCGTTGCGATGGCGGAATCGCAATCGGGGATCGGAGGCTCGGATATATTTGGAACAAGGCACAAAAATATCCGATGTGATTGAAGAAGTCCGATGGGGTTATACAATAGAAGAGCGCAGAAATCCATTTAAAACAAGTGAAAATAGTTTTCCGCTTTTTACAAAGGGGGGAATGATTTTTACATTGAAAGAGCGGAGGGCCTTTAAGGTGGGACCTGGGAGAACATTTGCAGTCGAGAATTGGGAGGGGAGCGGGGCCAAGTGTATTACACATCTAATCCATATGATGGTTCGAAACGTCGACCAAATCCCAATGATGTGATTAATCCGAAATATTTTCTATCAACTTTGACTAGGTTTAATTATACCAGCCTCTAGCATTTCTGCAATCATACGTTCAATTTTTCTCTTTTGGACATAAGGATATCTGTAAGGTCCGATGTTTGGAGGAACACTTCCTGGAATCAAATGAATAACATGATCATGATCATGAATAGGTGGGAGTCCTTTGGGAGTTTCAAACACCTTGGAATGATTTTCCAAATTTTTTTGGAGATCTGGATAAATAGATGATTTTTATGTTGGAACTTCTAGTGAGCATAATTGTGCAATGATGCCTCATTTTTATTTCTTTAGAATATTTTCCATGACATTAGAGCTTATTATCTTAATTACCAACTTCCCTATGATACTGCATACTTCAACTTCCTTTTCACCGAAAAAAAATTCAAGAAAAGTTCTTGAAAATTAAAAGCTACCGTACCCAAATATTATAACCATTGTACTCCTAGTAAAACATCAACACCACCTATTCGAATGGAAAGCATTGAACTATTCAATACATATTCCCCCATGATTATCTTGATATTATGGCACTTTCCAAAGAAATTTATAGTTCCTCCATTTTCCACCATCACTTGACACTCTAGCGCTGGGTATAGGAAGCAATTCAATTCCTTGGCTACCTTACAATGAATAAAATTATGGGTACTACCCGAATCAATAAGCACTATCAAATTTTTCTTCTTGATATGTCCTTATATCTTGATAGTTTGAGGAGTGTTAATTCTTGCCAATGCATTACAAGATATGGTCATATTCATTTCTTCTTCCTCTAGGGTTGGTTCTTGGTGTATATCCTCTTCTTTTGAAGTTTTTTGTCCCTTTTCTTCTTCCTCTTCACAATCTATGTAAAATAATTTCTTCTTAGCAGACTTATGACCTTTAGTGTATTTTCTATCACAAATATAGAAAAGTCCTTTTGCTCTTTTTTCTTCCAATTTTTGTGGTGTTTTTTATCACTCTGAAATTTCCCAAGGGTTATTATGCGCATTAAAAAAAATAATAGAGGTAACTATCATCCACTTTTGGAGATTAGGATCTAGCCTTCCTAATGATTAGAGATGGCTCTCCCTTAATGGTTTAATTTTGTTTATTTAATATATTTTAGGCTAGTTATTGATCAGGAGTTCATGATTTTTTCTCAAAATTGAAAGTGCTTGAAACTATACTGAACCTGAGCGATCGGGTAGATCTCGTCGTTTTGATTCCGGCGCCATGAACGGTTTGAAAAACCGATGTCGTATGAGGGAGATATCGCATTCTGATCGATTTCCCAAAAAAATAAATTTTGTGTTAGGGTTGACTCGGATGCCCAGTCAGCATTCAGGTACAGTCAATAAAAATGAGAATATTCCATTTTCTAAACCAATGGTGTTTCGCCACATGGTGCATTCAGGATCGTCAGATTTGGTTGAACGTTTGTTTTGATGGTCCAATGAATGGGTGACATGTGGCCAGCTCGGAGGCTGCCACATGTCCCCTGTACGATTTACCAAATTTTGGTTTGGCCCGGGGGTTCGACCCTGTGACCTCCATGCACGCCCACAAAGGTTTCAACCATCTCTGATATCGGGTGAAGCTTACCCTATAGGGGTGCTCGAATTATTTAATGTTTCAAATGTTCCGTGTTGGGGGGTGGGCGGGGGGGAACCGCCGGCGGTCCCAACCCACTGACAGCCCCATTGTGTGATCACCTGCAATATATATATAACTGCGACATAAAGTTGTTACTTCTGTCGGTTCCAAAAAATTGTTACTCTGGCAACTCCAAACCTTAACACATGCACGGTTATTCCGACGATTGTTGCAGTGGACGGTTCCAAAACTGTAACCTCCAGTGGTTAATGCTAGACTTTGTCACATGCACAGTCTGACGGTATCGCCAATGGTTGCATAACTCTGCCTCCTTCGTGGTTCCGCGCCAAATTTGTTTGTTGCAGAGTTTAATTATAACCGTGGGGTTTAAGGGGGTCAACATGTGGCCACCCCGCCCTTAACCATAACAATTATTACTCACGGTTAGAGCTGGAAGATAGTTAGCGCTCCCCTAAAATTGCGGAGTTTGGCCGTTTTTGACTGCAGTTAAGTGAAATTCTCCACATTTAGTGGAGGTTTTGTAGGAGTGATTAGGAAAAAATCTAGGAGGGTCAATTTTTGACCAATTTGGCTGAAAAAAGAGGCCACCTAAACTAATATGAGCATTATGGAGCCATTGGTGCAGAGAAAACATCCATTGGATGCTTGTAAATACATGTATTTGAAAAATTTTGAGCACAAAGAAAGATGGACATGCCATTGGGAGCTAAACCAACAGATGTAGCCCAGGAGGGGTGAACTGCTTCATCATGCCTGCTGTGTAAATCTTATGTGTGATGTTATTTATTATTATACACTGCTGTTCAGTGTTATTTATTCTTATTTACATTATTAAAACTCATAATTTCATATGTGTTTCATGGTTAAATTCCTCAATCCTTAAGAAAAAAAATGGAGACAAATATGTACATGTTTTATAACTAAAAAGACACTTAGCACAACAAACTAATACAATCCTTTCAGATCAGGTTGGTATCAGAGATATAGTTTATTATCTGGTGTTTTTGTGTGCAAAGATTTGTTTAACTGTTTGCAAGTGTTCACATGCTTACTAGGCTCAAGCTTAAGAGAGGAGAAGACAAATTCGTGGAAGCAAGAGGTCTCAAAGTGAGCCACAACAAAGGAGGGCAAGATTTCCACATTATCCACCACCTATTTCACCTCCTAAAGAAGCAGAGGCAACATTAAGCATGCCTTCAGAGGAAGAAGAAATCCATGAAGAAGTGGATCCAAAAGAGGAAGAAAAAGTGTACAGAAAAGCATTTCTTGACTTGACTGAGATGGTTAGAATCCTTTATCAAGAGAGGAATGAGAAACTAGAAGAATAAAGGTCCAAACTTCATAAGGAAGGACAGGGATCATTAGGAGGTCACAATGATGAAGATAAGTCAAAGAAGGGAAATGGAGGAAATGGAGATGTGGAAAGTCACCATCCTCATCCTCATCATCATCATCATCCTCCACTTCATCTTCAGTACATCAGCCACACAAGTCAAAGAATACTTGTAAAAGTCCTTTTATAAAACTTGATGTTAAGTTTGAATTGCCAATGTTTTATGGTGAAGTCAATGCATAAAAGCTTGATAATTGGATTAGGCAATTGAAGGTCTATTTGAGAATCCAAAACTTTCATGATGATGATACCAAAATCCAATTAGCTTCATTTAGAATGGAAGGTGCAACACTTGTTTGGTGGGAAGCCAAGACAAAGGAGGATATCAAGAAGCATGGTAATATTATTCTATCATAGACTGATTTCATTTCTGCAATAAAACAACAGTTTTATCCATTAGTTCACATGCATAAAGCCATAATGAATTGGAAAAATTTTAGACAATTGACAGGATAAAATGTACAAGTTTACACCCAATAATTTAGGAGAAGAGCTCTCTTATTAGGGGTATATTTGCAGAGCCAAGATAATTTTTTAAAGTACATCGGTAAGACATACTATCGTCATGTTTAAACCTACAAATATAGATGAAGTTTGTGTACAAGCCACACACTTGGAGGCAAGGGGAAAACAAAACATAGATGAGAATGAGGAAAATGAGTTTAAAGGTAAATGGAAGAAAAACATGAATGCAAATATCAGGAAAGAGAAGGGAAAATACTTTTATAAAACCGTTCAAAAACTGGCCATGATGAAGACCATTGTTGGAAACTTCATCCAGAACTAAAACCAGATAGCTTGAAAGCCAAAGAGAAAGGCAAAAATGTTGCTATAGATGAACAAGACTTAGGGTAGGAGATGAAACAAAAATTATAGCCATGGGACTAAAGAACATGAAGGGGAAAGAAATTGAAACTAAACCTAGTATTGGTACATCAAACTGTCACATACAAGCTCCAAATGGAGAAGAGAGAATTGAAATGTTTCATTTGAGGGTCATATCCAAACATACCAAGATTGACACACTATTTGGCAATTGGTCACAATAAAACTTAATCTCGGAAGACTTGGTCAAGAAACTTAATCTTGAGACCATTCCACATCAAAAACCATATCCACTTGGTTGGATTTGTAAGGATGCAAATTTACAAGTTTCAAAGATGTGCATATTGTGGTTTGCAATAAATGCACATTTCATTGACACAGTTGAATTAGATATGGTTCTGATTGACATAACAGGTATGGTGTTCGGAAGTCCGTACTTGTATGACAGGAAAGCAATCCTTCGTCGCCATGAGAACAAATACCATTTATTCAAAGATGGCAAGGAGTATATTTTGAGATCTCATTGCAAGCAACTGGATACTTCTTTAGTTAATGCAGGGAAAATGAAGAGGATAATCAATGCAAGCCAAAACTTGACATTGATGATGATAAAAAAAAGATATGTTTTGCATCATACTTTTCAAACAAATGCTGATATATGTAATGAGTTGTTTCAGATTGATAATATGTTTTCTTTAAAAGAAGTTGCAATAGTCAACATTGGTGTTGAACGGTGTTGAAAACAAGGTGTCGGTGCAAGAGGTTGCAAAGGTAAAAGAGAGGATAAAGCAGCTTGGTAAATAAGGCACATGTTTCACAAATTTTCATTGCTGGTTTCCAAAAGGCACAATACAATGGTGAAGAAACTTGGTCAAGGGTCAACACAAGTTCAAGGCAAAAGCAACTAAAAATTTCCATAATGACCGAGTGCAAGGTGAGAAAGATTCCAAGTTTCCTTTGATTATTGACCAATGTAGAAACAAGATGTTTACTGCAAAATTAGATTGTTTTTCTGAAAATTCAGAAAATGTGCAGCATGACGGTGTCAAAGACAACAATAGATGGTCGACGAAATCAAGGAAAATTTTGTCTTTTCATGAAAAGCTCCAATTAATGAAATTAGGAAAATTTCAGTGGATAAATACTGGAAGAGTGAGGAAACAGTATCCTAATATTCATATTCAGTAATCCAGAGAGATTTTGGGGTCAAAAAGCTTCCCAATGGGGAGGTGTGATCAAGAGTTCATGAATTTTGATAAAAATTAAAAGTGCTCGAAACTGTACCGAACCTGAGTGACCAGGTAGATCTCATTGTTCTGATTTCGGTGCTGTGAACGGTTTGAAAAATGATTTCATATGAGGGAGATATCATGTTCTGATCGATTTCCCAAAGAACTAAAATTTGTGTCAGGGTTGACTGGGATGCCCAGTCAGCATGCAGGTACAATCAATAAAAATTAGAATATTCCTGCGAATATTCCCTTTTCTAAACCAATGATGTTTCACCACATGGCACATTCAAGTTCGTCGAATTTGGTTGAACGTTTTTTTTGATGGTCTAATGAATGGGTGACCCGTGGCCAACCTGGAGGCTGCCACGTGTCCCTTGTATGGTTTACCAAAATTTTGGTTGGGTCTGGGGGATTCGACCCCATGACCTCCAGGCGCGCCCGCAAAGGTTTCAACCATATCCGTTACTGGGTGAAGCTTACCCTATAGGGGTGCCCACATTATTTAAGGTTTCAAACATTCCGTGTTGGGGGGAGGGGGGGGGGGGGGAACTGTCGGCTGCCCCGTTGTGTGATCACATGCAATATATATTAACCAAGACATAAATTTGTTACTTTCGATGGTTCCAGAAAACCATTACTCCAACGGCTCCAAAGCTTAACACATGCGCAATCATTCCGATAGTTGTTGCAGTCGACGGTTCCAAAACCATAACCTTCGGTGGTTAATGCTAGACTTTGTCACATGCACAATTCGACAGTATCACCAATGGTTGCAGAATTCTGCCTCCACCGCTGTTCTGCACCAAATTTGTTTGTTGCGGAGTTTAATTATAACTGCGGTATTTAAGGGGGTTAGCATGTGGCCACCCCCACACCTAACCATAACAGTTATTACTCATGGTTAGAGCTGGTGGATAGTTAGTGCTCCCCTAAAATTGCGGAGTTTGGCCATTTTTTACTACAGTTAAGTGTAGTTCTCCACATTTAGTGGAGGTTTTGTAGGAGTGATTGGGAAAAAGGCTAGGAGGGTCAAGTTTCGACCAATTTGGGTGAAATAAGAGGATACCTAGATGAATTTGAGCATTCTGGAGCCATTGGTGTAGAGAAAACAACCATTGGAGGCTTGTAAACACATGTATTTGCAAAGTTTTGAGCATAATGAAACATGGACATGCCGTTGGGAGCTGGACCAGTAGATGTAGCCCAGGAGGGGTGAACTGCGTCATCATGCCTGCTGTGTAAATCTTATGTGTGATGTTATTTATCTATTATACACTACTGTTCAATGTTATTTAGGATTATTTACATGCTTAAAACTCATAATTTCATCTGTGTTTCATGGTTAAATTCCTTAATCCTTAAGCAAACAAATGGAGACAAATATGTACATGTTTTATAACTGAAAAGACACTTAGCACAACAAACTAATACAATCCTTTCAGATCAGTTATGTATGCTTTATTGGGTTATTTTGATTGATTGATTGGTTGATTAATGGAATTAATGATTTAGATGGATAGATGCCTTTCCATTTTCAATTGGGTTATGGAGTCAATTTGTTTTAAAACAAAACATGATCAAATCATAAAGGAAGTGTTACAGGGCAAGATAGCTGAGAAAAATAAGATCTTAAGGCTGAATGGTGAAGTGGTTCTCATTTAGGATCAAGGAGTAGTTAAGGATTACTTAAAACAGACAATGAAGGAAGGTGACGGAGGTCAATCGGGATCAGAGAGTAATTAAGGATTTTATCAACCAGATATCAAAAGAAAACATAAAAAATGGATAACAATTCAAAACAAGGTGTATTTAAAAAATTTCTGTAATAAAATTCTTGTTATAACATTTAAATTTAGAAAACATGCAAGTTTATGGAATACTTAAGAAAATAACATGAAAAATTAAAATATACTTCACTGAGATAGATCAACACATGAATCCTGTAAAGAAATGCCTTTATTACTTGTCCTGTCTGTCAATTGGAAATGATTACAATAACCCTCAGGTAAATAGATCAATCAGCTATAGAAATATACATAAATCCACACTTAATCGACCTTTGATACTTCGAATTATGTAGTATTTATACAACTTATTACAAAATATCCTATCAACTGATTTAAGATTTATTTAAGAAAAATAAAACACCTTCATGCAAGAAGATAGAGACAGCTATTAGCTAACTGAAAGTTGTCCCAGTTTTATTTGATTGATATCATTTGTTTGTTTATTTCATGTTGGCTATCTCTTTAATTTGTTTTTATCTGTTTTCTCTTTAACCTGTGCATTCTTTCACCTAGCTGCTCTTTTACCTGTCACAATAAATCACACCATTTTTCCCAAGTTTCTTCATCTGGAAGTTTTATTTTCACCATCCTCCGATAAATCTCATCTGCCTCAATATACTTGGAAAATGTAGGATTGTTTACAAAAAGGTGGTTTACCTCATGCTGGAGGTAAAAGATATTTTCAAAGATTTGAAAGAGTACTCTGCCTGTGGGAATGCCTTTTAATGAAGAACTACTGGAAGTTTCTTCGGCTACTTCCCTTATCTTTTTATCATAATCTTCATGCCTCATTAGTTTATCATTGATTACTAATGGATTAGGCAGACCTTTTTGTCTTAATACATCAAAATTGTTCATAAACCTGTTCATTGCAAGCTCCATAGTTTGACATTTGTCCTCAAGTTGTGTCATCAAATTTCTCTTGGAAATCACTCTGTTTACCTCTAGGATAGTTTTTGTTATGTCACTTATCCCAAGTTATTCTAATTCCTGTTTGTTTTTGGAATTAAGGAATTTGATTATCTCTGTGGATTCCTCTGGTTTCTTTCCAAGATCTTCTTTGAATTTCTGAATTGCATCACCAACCTCCTTTATCAAGTCCTTGTGTTCAAATATAACTTGTATAGAAGGCCAAATATCATTAACAGAGTTAATGATATTGGACCACCACTGCTGTTTTGCTTGGGCTAGAGGCTCTTTCAGTGATAAATCCTTTTCTAATTTATGGATTCTTTCAATTAATCTGTTTGATTTCTGTGTTTCAGCTTTATGCATTACTTGAG
Organism: Pinus albicaulis; assembly: GCA_034641835.2. Classification (NCBI taxonomy): domain Eukaryota; kingdom Viridiplantae; phylum Streptophyta; class Pinopsida; order Pinales; family Pinaceae; genus Pinus; species Pinus albicaulis. The sequence goes on along the minus strand of CM076576.1, from coordinate 6,315,078 downwards.
TCAATTTATTTTCATCCTCTAAAATTTTTACTTGTTCTTTGAGATTATTGATCTCAATAGTTTGAATTGACATATCCTGCATTGCCTTGATTAATTTTTTGGCCTCATTTGTGGGATGGGCTGATGCTGTTGCCGATGTAGTTGCTGGTGTAGTAGTTGGAACTTCTGTTGATACTGGAATTGCTATAGCCAATGGAGCTGATGTAGAAGCTATAGCAATGGTAGTAATGGGAACTGCTTCCATGTTGGCTTGCTTTTCTTTCACAAGTTTTTCCATTTCATTTTCCATCTCTTTCAGTTGAGTTGACAAATGAATGAGGAGATTCATCATTTCATCCTTTTTATTTTTATTTTCCAAAACTTCTTTAGTTTGTGGATGCTCTGTTATTGGTAACTTAAGTTGTTTCTTCAATGCAACTATGTCTGCATTCTTCTTTTTGATAAGCTCTTCTGCTGCTTTGATATATTTTGGATTATAACCTACTTCCATTACCAAATATTCAAGTGATTTTATCATGTTATCCTTTTATTAAGAAGCTTTATCTAGCTATAAATGTGTCCTTATATTTTCTAGAGAATTCTGTAACTTTCGTACACTTAAAGCTTTGTGTGTCATAGTGGAATAGATAATTTCTCCTGCCTATTTGTGAAACTAAATCTGGTCTATGGGATGCACATATTTGGCAAGAAATTCAAAGGATGTTTTCTTATAATCTCCTAATGATTTTGGGGCCTGCACTGTTGGCTGTAGAAATGTAATTTGCATCTTTCTGGTTTTGTAATCAGAAGCTGAAGGCAATCTGTTCTGGTCACTAGAAGTTTATTTCCAGTATAGGGCATAAGTTACAACTTTCAATGCTTCATTCCTTATTTTTATTTCTTTTTATTTATCCATGATATCTTTCTCTTTCTCCATTGGTTTGCTATATGACGAAAATTCTACACTATGCTGTTTCCAAATGATTTGTGCACTGGAAGTTGATGGTAGTTGTGTTTCTTCTGAAATAGTTGGAGGTGCATCATCTCTGACAATCATATTTGTTTCAATGGTTTCAACTATATCAACTATTTCTTCCTGTTCTATCACTGGATTCAGTTTTTCCTTCTTCCTATACATAAGCTTGAACTTAGTATCAGAAGTATTCTATGCAGAATAAGAGATTTCCTCTCTTGCCCTCTTTGAATTTCTATCCTGTGGGGTTGGAGTAAGTAGGATGGAACTAGTATCAACCTACTTCTCCATCTCCTGTAAAGTATTTTCCAACCACTCTCACTGGTTAGAATACTTTTCAACCTTAGGCTTTGACTCATGAAGGAAAGGGGTTAATTTGAATTTGACTCTTAACTTACTTATGACACCCAAGGGGTCATATTGCCATTTGAGACTACTGCTAAATTTGAAATCTTGTAAATATTTGTCTACTTGCTGACCAACATTCCTACTATTACATATAAAAGGTCCTAGCTGGTTTTTGATCTTGAATTGAGTCTTCATTTTAGCTGACAAGAAATTGACTTCATCTCAATTCAGGATTTTTCTGATGTATTCTAAAGCAATTATCCTCACTGGGAAGTATTTGGGAAGTTTGTATGGAGTTAGCTGGCTTCCATACACTCTAATTTATGTATGATTCTGGTATAAATACCAGTCTCCTGTTTTACTCTGATCTAACAACTATAACACCTTCTTTATCTCTTCATTAATTCTAGGCTGAATGCTACTGCTTAGCATATTAACAACTGGATAAACAAAGGAATCAATGAAATATTTATAGCTGAATTCAGTGGAATCATTTTTGATCAAGGATGTCCAAAAGACAATAGATTTGGGATTACCCTATATATCCAGTTTTTGGAGGTTAACTGCAAACCTTTCTGATTGGAAATATATAAACATGTGGAACAAACTGAGGAGTATTTGAATACTCCTTCTGGCAACTTGACTAGCTGATCATGGATTGCATCTGCTGGATATTGGGCAAAATTAAACGTTGAATCTGGAGGCTGACTTAGGAAAAATATGGATAGGAATCCAAGAATAGATGCATCTACATATTCATCAGTGAAATATCCAAAAATACATGACAACATTTTAACAATCTATCTGGTTCTTTCTGAAAACATGGAAGCTAAGTATGGAGGATTGCTTTTAGGGGTTTCTACTGATGGAGGGAGGAAAGTATGAAATATTTGGAATCTTTTGGGAAAGTCCAGCTTCAAGTAGAGTTCTGTAAGGGTTTCAATGATAATGGCACTTCATCAGGTTTTGGTTGAATTTTCAACATTTGATTGATGGATTGAGCAGTGACTGTGAATATAATTTCTTGGTTTGGGGTTACTAAAGCTCTTTCATTGGGAAAATAGTTGAGTTGGAAGAGTCTAATGAGTTCTAGAAATTGGGAAAGGCTTGTGGGAATATGTATTTGGGTAAATTTGAATCCCATAGATGGATATCATATTCCTGGTCAATATATTTGTCATGGCTCCGGCAGTGAAGCTCTAAAAGGTTAGAATCAGTCACTGTATCATTTATTTTGAAGTCCTTATCAGCCAATGGGGTATGGTCAACATCTACTAGAGGTGGTTGCAGAGGGTTTACAAATATAATTCTCGGGGAAGCCATTAATTTGTTCAATTATTACTTTCTGTGTTTAATTAATAGTTTCTGGTGATTAGAATTGTTGGGAAAAATACTGAGAGGGGGGGGTGAATCAGTATTTAGGGCATACTCAAATCTTTTTACTTTTCATGCTCTAAAACCCATACGCTACTTTACTTTATCAGACTCGCGTATATACGCGGATACCCTTCACAAAACTCGCGTATATGCAGCGATATTAATATGCAATTAATTCATTACTTAGATCCTTGCATTTATTCATTCATCAGATGTTTATATAGCAACAGACATGTGCAGTAATAACAGATTAAATCATCAAACATAAGCATCACACATGAACACCAGGATTTTAGGTGGAAACCCAAGTCGGGAGAAAACCACCGCTACCGTTGTCTCAGCCTTCAATATTTTATTATAGAGAAAACATCTTACAACATATGTGCTGGCGCAACCTCCTACCAGCACGCAGGCACCCATGTGCGCTCGTTTACTAGCCTCTCCTGGAAGGGAGCTACGACCCCCTGCTCTCGTTTACCAACCTCACCTGGAAGGGAGCTCCGACCCCCTGATCTTTTTTACCAGCCTCACCTGGAAGGGAGCTACAACCCCCTGACTGAAGGCTACAACCCTCAGCACCACCATGGACCACGTTTCATCAATTTTCATGCTGGATCCAAAGCTTCCTTTAGAACACAACTTGCAGGCCACGTTTCATCATATTTTTAGACTGGACCCACTCCACACATTTAAGCTCAAACTTAACAATTCAGAAAACCCAGATCTGTAGAATACATCATTAACAGAAAAAAGTAACACAGCAGAACAGATCAGACATTTCATACTTCATACTTCATCAAACCCTAATCTTCATATGCGCTTTCCTTTCACTGATCCTGCGTATATACGCGCCTTCGACCATACAAACCCGCGTATACTTTTGTACATATTACAGAACTAATTTTTCTTCCCATACGCGCTTTCTTTTCAACAAACCTGCGTATATATGCGCTTCCTCTGTGGCGAACTAGCGTATAGTTATTCAGACATTTAGGTCATTGCAATTCTTCAAAACAGATATATCACACAGATTTTACCCTTTACTTCAGACGGATGTTCGCCTCATCTCAGATCTAATCATTCCATAAACAGATTTAGAAGATACAAATACATTTCAGATCTAGATTCCCTTCTTCATCATTTTCTTCATTGGTGCATCATGCATTCAGATCTATCATTCAACTATAACCCTTTCCATTCAGATATACTTCAAAGAGAAGTATTCATTCAAGCTCAGAATTCTTGCACACATTTGCACAATGAATTTCTTCTCCTTATATAGGTTTACCCTTTATCAATACCATGAGCCAAAACCACATTACTTTCGATGGTATTCCTGGATTGGGTCACATAGACGAATCATTACTCAATACAATGGGTTAATACCATGGTGGTTACCCCTGGTTTTACATAATTATAGTGCTTTTGCCCATACGCGATTTGGCACGTTATTTCCCGCGTGCATACGCTACTTTGTTTAGACAAATTCGCGTATGCCTTGAGACATACTCTTTTCATCATGTTCTAGCACATATTGGCATTCCTTCCATCATTACCTTCTGTACTCATTGTATATACATCAGATTTACATCATTTAACAAGTTCATCAAGACATATTCCATCATCAAGGACAACTTCATCAAGTAGGTTGCCATCATCTTCATCAAGTGGGTTGCCATCAAGGACTACACTCTAGATCATATTGCCAACAATCTCCCCCTTTGGACTTGATGGCAACCACGATGGTGTTTGATCACCATAACGGATAAATACATTAAGCACAACCATCATTCATGATATTCTCCATGATAATCTCCCTTGATTCAAACACCATGTCACTCTCCCCCTTTGACATCAAGGGCAAAGGGTGGCTCAATACCAACACAAGGTTTTTCTCCTCATGTAGACTCCATGCTCCATGTATATCTGATGTGCACTGAAGTTTCCATGCTCCCCCTGAGTTCATGCTGAACCTACAAACATATTTTTCAATGAAGTACATGACTCTATGACCTTCCTATCACCAATGACTCATACTTACATCAAAGATCCATCCAAGTGGATTTACATATGAGACTCAAATACCCAACCAAGTGGGTTTACACATCTCAACTCAACTACCCAACCAAGTGGGTTTACAAATTTGACTCAGCTATCCAACCAAGTGGGTTTAAAAATTTGAACAAGTCCTTACATGACTGAATATTACAATTTACATCATAGGTCTTAACATGACCTTTTCATTAGATTACAAATATGACTTTTCAAGACCAATACCATAAAGACCTCAAGAGAGATCATATTTCAGAACCATCATAATGCCAACAATGCATTATACTCAGCAAGACTAATGCTCCCCCTGAAAATGTGCATCCAATGCATCCTTTCTATATATGACCAAGGCTCCTCCTTAGCTTGTGCAATCTGAATACTTTTAATAGCAGGTCATCAGCAAAAATCTCTGCATGATCTGTCTGGATCTCCGAATCATAAGACTTCCATTATAACCAAAAGATATTATTCATCAAATAAGCAATCCGGGCTCATCCATAATCTTCAACATAAGAAACCATGTATCATTTCATTAGCATGAGTATAACCAGAATAATGCTAACAGTACAATCATTAGCAGTCAGACTGACGCTCCCCCTGAACCTCTGCTCCTGATCTTCAACTGTCATCCCAATTCTCTTATCATCAATGCATACGCGACTGTGTCTGATGTAACTCGCGTGTATATGCGGCTTTAGTTCACTGAACCTGCGTATGGAAAGTGAATTATAGAAAATTTCACATTCCTTCATCTCCCCCTGAATTTGTACCTTCTGTTCCCGTCTTTTCTTCACACCAGATGCACTGTCAGAAATACACATACCCAGAATTACCAAAACAATCATGGAAATCACCATACATCGCTCCCCCTGTGACGATACATTACTAAGCTCCATAATGTATCTCACATCACTTCTGCAGTCATTAAGAGAAGTAAGCTTCAAAAGCTAATGACTGCAGTAGGGTCAATATTCCCTACGTTTCTGACCGGTGCCTCTTCTTTTTCCAGCTTTGCTTGTGACTTTTTATAGGGTGCTGGAAATTATCAGATCTGTTCATCATAATTATCCTGCAATTAGTAGCCTTATGACCAAATGAGTTACAATAGAAGCAGCATCCCTGAAAGCAACCTTTCTTTCTATGCAATTCTTTACCAATCAGATCCCTTTCTTTTGTGAAACTATCATCATCCATGGTAGATGCCATGAGTATTCGTAGATTTTGGTCAGAGCCTTCTTCATCCTCACTTGACACTTCATCATTATCTTCATTTGTATAGTAACTCTTTCCCTTTTCAAATTGTTTCCCTTTACCATGATTTTCTTCATAAGGACATTTAGCAGCATAATGACCAACTCTTCCACAATTAAAACATTTGAAGGGAGGCTTACCTTTGAATCTTCCGGTTCCTAGTTGAAGTTTTCTCACAAAATTTTCTTCTTCTTCTTCTGATATATAATTTGATTCTTTGACAACTTCCTTTTCCTTTTCACATGCCTTAAAAGCAGCTTCTCTGTTTTGAGAGGGACCTCCTTTTCTCATTTCAAAAGTAGTCAGGATACCATGTAGTTGAACAATAGTCAGAGTTTGCATATCTTGCTTTTCTTCAAGAGCAGACACTTTAGATTCAAATTTTGAAGTCAAAGATCTTAAGACCTTTTCTACCAGAGTAGTATCGGTTATGGTTTCACTCAAATTTCTCATTCGATTTACAATATCGTCTAAACGTAAGAAGAAACTGGAAATACTCTCATCACTATGCATCTTCAAATTTTCATATTCAATTCTAAGGGTTTGGAGCTTTGCACTTTTTACCTTTGCATCACCTTCATAACTTAGAATGATTTTGTCCCATATTTCCTTTACTGTGTTCAGCTGCATGACTTTGAAAAATTCTGATGCAATTAAGCTACCTGTTATAGCGTTGACCGCTTTTGCATTTGATTCATAATTCTTCCTTTCAGTTGGATCTGTTGGTGTAGCAGCAGGATATTGATATCCTTGTTCAACCATGGCCCATACATCTGCTCCCATAGACTGAAGATAAGATATCATCCTAATTTTCCAGAATAATAGATTACTTCCATTGAATAGAGGTGGCCTTATAGAAAATACTCCTTCACGACTTCCCATTGCGACGGATCTCCTTCAATCGATCAAGCTTCTGCAGAAGGACCTGCTCTGATACCAATTGTTGGGAAAAATACTGAGAGGAGGGGGTGAATCAGTATTTAGGGCATACTCAAATATTTTTACTTTTCATGCTCTAAAACCCATACACTACTTTACTTTATCAGACTTGCGTATATACGCAGATACCCTTCACAAAACTCGCGTATATGCAGAGATCTTAATATGCAATTAATTCATTACTTAGATCCTTGCATTTATTCATTCATCAGATGTTTATATAGCAACATACATGTGCAGTAATAACAGAGTAAATAATCACACATAAGCATCACACATGAACACCAGGATTTTAGGTGGAAACCCAAGTCGGGAGAAAACCACCGCTACCGTTGTCTCAGCCTTCAATATTTTATTATAGAGAAAACATCTTACAACATATGTGCTGGCGCAGCCTCCTACCAGCACACAGGCACCCACCTGCACTCGTTTACCAACATCTCCTGGAAGGGAGCTATGACCCCATGCTCTCGTTTACCAGCCTCACCTGGAAGGGAGCTATGACCCCCTGATCTCGTTTACCAGCCTCACCTAGAAGGGAGCTACAACCCCCTGACTGAAGGCTACAACCCTCAGCACCACCATGGACCACGTTTCATCGATTTTCACACTGGATCCAAAGATTCCTTTAGAATACAACTTGCAGGCCACGTTTCATCATATTTTCAGACTAGACCCACTCCACACATTTAAGCTCAAACTTAACAATTCAGACAACCCAGATCTATAGAATACATCATTAACAGAAAAAAGTAACACAACAGAACAGATCATACATTTCATACTTCATACTTCAGCAAACCCTAATCTTCATATGCGCTTTCCTTTTAGTGATCTTGCGTATATACGCGCCTTAGACCATACAAACCCGCGTATACTTCTGTACATATTACAGAACTAATTTTTCTTCCCATACGCGCTTTCTTTTCAGCAAACCCGCGTATATACGCGCTTCCTCTGCGGCGAACTAGCGTATAGTTCTTCAGACATTTAGGTCATTGCAATTCTTCAAAACAGATATATCACACAGATTTTACCCTTTACTTCAGACGGATGTTCGCCTCATCTCAGATCTAATCATTCCATAAACAGATTTAGAAGATACGAATACATTTCAGATCTAGATTCCCTTCTTCATAATTTTCTTCATTGGTGCATCATGCATTCAAATCTATCATTCAACTATAACCATTTCCATTCAGATATACTTCAGAGAGAAGTATTCATTCAAGCTCAGACTTCTTGCACACATTTTCACAATGAATTTCTTCTCCTTATATAGGTTTACCCTTTATCAATACCATGAGCCAAAACCACATTACTTTCGATGGTATTCCTGGACGGGGTCACATAGACGAATCATTACTCAATACAATGGGTCAATACCATGGTGGTTACCCCTGGTTTTACATAATTAGAGCACTTTTTCCCATACGCGACTTGGCACGTTATTTCCCGTGTGCATACGCTACTTTGTTTAGACAAATCTGCGTATGCCTTGAGACATACTCTTTTCATCATGTTCTAGCACATACTGGCGTTCCTTCCATCATTACCTTCTATACTTATTGTATATACATCAGATTTACATCATTTAACAAGTTCATTAAGACATATTCCATCATCAAGGACAACTTCATCAAGTAGGTTGCCATCATCTTCATCAAGTGGGTTGCCATCAAGGAAAACACTCTGCATCATATTTCCAACAAGAATTACTTGGAAAATGATTGAATTTGGTCTGCAGAAGTCTAGGTGGTAGTAGAGGCTTTAATTCCAGTTGGTGAAGGCTTTTGGGTTTCTTTTTCGCAAATAATAGAAATGCTGAAATAACTGTAAGTTGGGTTTTATTACTTTGAATTTTGGTTTATCGTAATGGCGCAGGGACTTATTTTAAAAGAATGGTGGTTTCATCGCATAGCAAAAAGGTGGTCCGGCAGATTATCGCACTGTGAAAAGAAGTCTAGCAGTTTAGGGGATGGGGGGTTGCGATAAGACGTGAGTGCTCCACGTAGTAAGGGAGCGGAGGTGTGAAACCACCCATTTTTCACCCCCCCCATTGGTTTTAAATTTTGGATGTTGAGGGGTGTGAAATGGTTTATGGGTCGTTAGATATGATCGGATAGGATTAGGGGGTATATGGATATGTGGGTTTTAAATAAAGTGGGACCTGGGTGTTACATATGCGAAGGGGTTAAAAATGATAGTGGAACCAGGGTAAATGTGAAGGTTTAATAGGATATCGGGGGGGTTTGTGAAATATAAAAAATATAGGCTAAAATAAAATAAGGGGGGTCAGGAAATATATATGAAATGGGGGATTAATATAATATGGAGGTTAATGAAATATAAATAGGCGGTAGATAAAAATGAAATAATGGGATAAATGTATTAAGCAGGGGGGATTAAGTGAATGGAAAGTGGGGTCCACTTAATACTTTAATCTTTTTAAACTATGAAAAAGTGGGGTTTTCATGTTTTATTTAAATAATGTGGAGTTAGTAAAGGGGAAGAGGTTTTTCAAAGGGAAATGGGTTTTTAACAAGGGAAAGGGGATTTAGGAAGGGGAAAGGGTTAGAATAAGGGGAAAGGGATATTATCAAAAGGAAAGTGATTTTTACCAAGGGAAAGGGGATTTAGGAAGGGGAAAGGGTTAGAATAAGGGGAAAGGGATATTATCAAAAGGAAAGGGATTTTTACTTGGGGAAATGGGATTTAGGAAGATGAAAGCGTTAGAATAAGGGTGATTTGAAAGGAGTGTATTAGTTATACTGCTAAGTGTCCTTTCAGTTAAATAAAAATGTACAAATTGTATCCATAAGTTTTCTTAACGTATGAGAGTTTTAACCATGAAAATTAGTGAACTTTAATCATGTAAATAAGTCTTAAAACACTGAAAAATAATGCATAATAGAGAAAAACATTCACACATAAGTTTAACATAGTAGGCATGATGAAGCAGTTCACCCCTCTTGGGGTACATTTGCTAGTCCAACTCCCAATGGCATGTCCCTCTTTGTCATTATGCTCAAAATTGTAAATTACATATATTTTTAGGCCTCTAATGGTTGTTTTATCTACACTAATGGCTCCAGAATGCTCAAATTAGTCTAGGTAGACTCTTGTTTTACCAAAATTGGTCGAAAATTGACCTCCCAATGCATTTTCCCCAATGATAGCTAGAAAAGCTCCACTAAATGTGGAGACTGGTAGTTTAACTGTAGATAAATTGACAGTTTACCCCAAATTTGGGGGCGCTCTCCAAAACTGCCGAGCGGATAACCTTGACATTAATTGTGAGTGGAGAGGTGGTCACATGCCACCCCTACTGAATACTTCGTTAGCTATTTGGACTTCGTTGCGTTCAATGGAACCAAGAGTTACGGGTTCCATAACCTTTAACCGTTACAAAAAATGTTTATTCCGCCATGTGATCACCATTGCAATTAACCCGTTGGATGAGTTTGGAACCTGGAGTATGCGGTTCCGAACCCTTTTGAAACCATCGCATTTATTGTTTATCTCTGCATGTGAATAGGTCTGAACACCCGCCGACAGTTTAAATTTGATGTTGTGGCTTAATACAAAGCCAGGGTTTCGGTGCTAAGGTCACATGTTAGGGGGGCTGGTCCTTCGAGGCTAGCCTCCCAAGCCATCAACACATTTTTAAACAAACATCAAATATGTATTCGCACCTTAGTATGTTAAGTAACATGTGTAGAAGGAATGGAAAATGGTCTTTGCGTGTGAAGAGGAGGTTGCGTTCGACCCCCGTCGGCTCCACAAATTTTTTCACTAACCAAGTGAGGACACGTGGCGGCCTGTGGGCTTGCCACGTGTCACTCAATCATTCGCCCTTCTACAAACACATCCAATGACCAAGATCAACCTCCATACCCTCAACATCCAACGACCCATAAAGTGCCATGTGGTGCCACCACATTGGCTCAGAAGAAAATGGAATACTCCCAGAATATTCTGCTGACTGTACGTGAAAGTTGACTGGGCATCCAGTCACCAAAATTTTGTTGTTTGGGAAAATGAATAGAACACGATATCTTCCTCATATGACATCAGTTTTTTGAACCGTTTTGGTGCCGAAATCGAAACAACGAGACCTTTTCGGTCGCTTAGGTTCAGACCTGTTTCGAGCACTTTCATTTCTGAGAATATGACTTGATCTCCTGATCACACCTCCCCATTGGGAAGCTTTTGGACCTCAAAATACTTTAATCACCTGTTTAGAAGATGAGGGAACAACTCCCTCACCTTTTCCACTTCCATCCATCTTCCCTTTCTTGGTTTGCTGCCCTTGAGACCAATCTGAAGATAATCGACACTTCCTCTTTTAGAAGTGCATGTCCTCCTATCAAGGATGGCATCCTGCTTGATCTCGTCTAGAAATTCTGGCGAGAAATATTCTATTGATGGAAGTTGAATGTCACTCCCTTGATCATCAATAAATGGAGGCTCATACAAATGTAAATTCTCCACATTGACAACAGAATACATTTGCATATATGAAGGCAAGTCAAGTTGAAATGCATTATTACCAACTTGTTTAATAATCTTGAATGGACCATAACAAATAGGCTTGAGCTTTTTACCTTCTCCTTGCATCCTTTCTTTGCTTATGTGAAACCATACTTCATCTCCTTCTTGAAACTTGTGATCAACTCTATGTTTGTCATGCCTCTCCTTGTACTTGCTTTGACTCTTCTCTAGTTGTTCTTGAACTTGATGATGAATAATTTGAATTTGTTCAATGAACTTTCGAGCCTTGTCAATATCACTATGCCCATCAATTGCAACTTCCTTCTGATAGATGAAGTCTAATGGCGATTTCGGAAAATACCCAAAGCATACTTTAAAAGGTGAAGTATTTGTAGAAGAGTGCTTGGCCGGGTTGTAAGTGTGCTAAATGTAATGTAGTTGTTCATCCCACAACTTGGGAGGCTTGCTGTAATATCCTCTCAATAGTTGCACAACGGTCTTGTTCACCACCTCGGTTTGGCCATCATTTTGCGGATGAAAAGCAATACTCTTTTTCAACTTTGTGTCCATCATCTTCCAAATATTGGACCAAAATTTCCCAATGAACTTGGAATCCCTGTCACTAACAATAGAATTTGGCAAATCAAAATGAACCCATACATGTTGAAAATAAAGTTTAGTAGTTTGTTTAGCAGTAATGGTTTTCTTACATGGCATAAGTATACACATTTTACTAAACCTATCCACAACTACATAAAGATAATCATGATGTTTTCTTAAAATAGGTAGACCTCCAAAAAAGTCCATGGAGACAATCTCCCATGGCCTTGATGGTACTGGTAGTGGCATGTACAACCAAAGCTTCCTATTTCTAGGCTTGCCTGTTGCACACATAGAACATCCTCTTATAAAACATGACACACTATCTATCACATGAGGCCAATAACAATACCTTTGTAGATGCACCACTATTTTGCTTACCCCAAAGTGACTAGCAATAAGAGATGAATGAGCCTCTCTGATGACACTAAGTCTCTCTCCTTGTGGTATACACAACTTTCCCAAATGAAACAACAAATTTTTATGCAAGTGATAATCATTTTCCTCAACTTGATTCCCTTCATTCAAACTAGCATACACATCTTTAAAATCAGCATTAGATGCATACTATTCTATGTAACTCTCATGTACAATAGAATCATTTTTAAGCAAATTAGAAGAACTTATAATAGTTCTTGAAAGCATATCATCAAATTTATTGAAAATACCTTTCTTGTACCTTATAACCAAGTGAAATTGTTGAAGAAATCCCATCCACCTGAAATGTCGTGATTGCTGAAATTTTGTTTGCGACTGCAAGTACTGTAGCAGTTGGTGATCGGTATGAATAATCATGTCTTTACCCATCAAGTAGTGTTTCCAATTCTTGACACTTTGTACCAACACATAAAATTATTTTTCATATGTTGGATAATTGATTACAACACCATTGAATGTTTTAGAATGAAAAGCAATAGGCTTACCATGCTGCAAAAGTACTACGCCCATGGCATAATTACTAGCATTGGTCTATGTCTCGAATGGGTGTCTCAAATCCGGTAATGCAAGAACCAGAGATGAACTGATCTTGTATTTTAAAGCTTCAAAAGCTTGCTGCTATTTTCCTCCCCATTGGAAGCCTTTCTTCACACTTGTCATTGCATGCATAGGATCTGCTATGGCAGAAAAGTTAGCATTAAACTTTTTCCAACACTGAGCTACGCCTAAAAAACTTCTTACCTGTGTTATTGATTTGGGAGTGGGCCAATTCACAATGGTTTCCACTTTAGAAGGATAAATTCTCAATGTGCCTCCTCCTACAATGTGTCCCAAATAAACCAAAGAATTTTTTCCAAATTCGCACTTATACATCTTAAGAAATAATTGTTCTTTCTTCAAAACATCAAGTACCCTCTTTACATGCAAGACATGATCTTCTCTTGTTTTGCTGAAAATGAGTATATCATATAAATACACAATCACAAGGTCATCAAGAAATGGACGCAAAATGTTATCCATCACACGCATGAAAGTCTCCAGTGCATTACACAAACCAAATGGCATAACCAACCACTCAAAGAGTCCTTGTTTGGTTTTGAATGCAGTCTTCCATATTTCACTTTCTGCAATTCTTACTTGATGATATCCACTTCGAAAATCTAACTTAGTGAAATAATTTGCTTCTTTCAGCTGATCTAACAAATAATCTATCCTTGGGAGTGGGTATCAATTTTTAACCGTTATCTTGTTCAAAGCTCTGAAATTGACACACATGCGCCAAGTCCCATATTTCTTCGGAATCAAGACTATAGGTGAACCGCATGGCGAAGTGCTTGGCCTTATGAGTCCCTTGTCCAAAAATTCCTTCATTTTCCTCTTTATTTCAGCATTCTCCATTATCGAACTGTGATACATGCCGATTTCTGGAAGAGGACAATCTTGTTGAAACTGAATCTCATGTTGAGTCTCCCTTTTAGGAGGTAAACATGTTGGCTCCTGAAACATATCATGATGTGCATCAACTACATCATATAAATCTGATTTCAACTTAGGATCACAATCTTCAAATGACTCATGATTAACATCAAATTTAGGCTTAATCATTATAAGAACAAAATTCTTACTTGAATTCACCAGCCTTTTTACTTGTCCAACATTTACCATTGCAGTATTCGTCTTCTTGCGATGTGCTCTAATAATGTACTCCTTGCCATGTTTGAATAAATGGTATTTGTTCTCATGGCGATGGAAGATAGCTTTCCTTTCATAAGAGTAAGGAATTCCCAACACAACACCTATAATATCAAGCAGAACCACATCTAATTCAACTGTGTTAACAAAATGTGCAGTTATTGCAAAGCGCAATATGCACTTCTTTGAAACCTGTAAATTTGCATCCTTACAAATCCACCCAAGTGGATATGGTTTTCGATGTGGAATGGTCTCAAGATTAAGTTTTTTTACCAAGTCTTCAGAGATTAAATTCGCTTGTGAACCACTGTCAAACAATGTATCAATCTTGGTATGTTTGGATATGACCCTCACATGAAATAGTTCAATTATCTCTTCTTCATTTGGAGCTTCTATGTGAAAGTTTGAAGTACTAGTACTCGGTTTTGTTTTAGTTTATTTCCCATTTATGTTCTTCAATCCCATGGATGTAATTTTAGTTTCATCACCTGAATCTTCTCCTAAGTCATGTAGAGTTGTAGCTGCAGTTTTCCGCTTCCCTTTATTATTGTTAAATTTGGGTCTCTTTTTAGGATGTAGTTTCCAAAATTTTTTCTCTTCATGGCCTTCTATTGAACAATGTTTAAAAACCACTTTATCTCCCTCTTTCTTGACAGATGCATTATTTTTTCCTTTTCCTTTTGTGGTATTCTCTTTTTTTTCCCCTTAAAAGGCTTGTTTCTACTCTCTTCAAAAGTATTCTTCCCTCGAGCTTCTAAATGTGTAGCTTGAATGCATACCTCATCTAGGCTTGTAGGATTAAACATGAGGATATTATGTCTAAGGTAGCTATGTAAGCCCCCTATGTTATTTAGAAAAGTATCTTGACTTTGCAAATATACCCCTAATAAGAGAGCTCTTCTCCTAAATACTTGGGTGTAGTCTTGTACATTTTGTCCTTTCAATTGTCTAAAATTTTGCTAGTTCATTATGGCTTTTTACATGTGAGCTAATGGATAAAACTATCGTTTTATTGCAGTAATGAAATCATTCCATGATAGAATAATATTACCATTTTTTTTGATCTCCTCCTTTGTCTTGGCTTCCCACCAAACAAGAGCTGCACCTTCCATCCTCAATGAAGCTAGTTGGATTTTGGTGTCATCATCATGAAGGTTCTGAATTCTCAAATAAACCTCCAATTATCTAATCCAATTATCAAGCTTTTCTGCATTGACTTCACCATTAAATATTGGCAATTCAAACTTAACATCAATTTTTAGAAAAGGAATTTTACTAGTGTTCTTTGAATTGTGTGACTAGTGTACTGAAGATGAAGTAGAGGATGACGATGATGAGGGTGAAGATGGTGAATTTCCACTGCCTCCATTTTCTCCATTGCCCTTCTTTGATTTATATTCATCATTGTGACCTCCTGATGATCCCTGACCTTCCTTGTGAAGTTTGGATCCTTCTCCTTCTAGTCTTTCATTCCGTTCTTGATAAAGGACTCTCACCATTTCAGTCATGTCAAGGAATGCTTTCCTAAACACTCTTTCTTCTTCTTTGGGATCCATCTCTTCATGGGTTTCTTCTTCTCCTGGAGGCATGCTTGATGCTACTTCTGCTTCTCTTGGAGGTGAAATAGGTGGTGGAGAATGTATCTAATCATGCTTTTAGATTTTCAAAATCACTAGTTTAGGGAAAGAAACAGCAAAATAAAGAAGAAAATGTGCCCAATGGATGAGGCACTGGTCTTCATAAACCAAGATATCAGAAATTCTAGACACCTCCTGAAAAGGTGCTACCCTCCCTAAGTGGAGCGACTGTTAGTCATCAGTAATTTTTGCTTGTTTAGATGACTAAATTCTTTATCCTGGATTTCTATAAACAGAATTCAATAATCATGTGAGTTCCAAGAAATTCCTCAAAGAGAAAATTTTCACTATCCCACCTCTCTGCCAAAGCATGGCCAATCTATCACCCAAAAAAGACCAAATCCTGAACTGATGTCCCTCGATCTCACTATGTTTTCCACCTCTTCCTATAACACTCTGTCTTTGTTTGCCTAAGCTCTCTACTTTCACACCTTGTTTCACCAAGTAAACCAATTTTTTTCCCCTACTCACCAAGTGCCTCAAGCAATGGTGGTTTCAAAACTCCCTTTCTAAAAGCCCTTTGAATTAAAACAAGGTTTTCTAGTTGTATAGGATGATAGTGCATAATAGAGTGTCAAAAACCTTGTATCCTCATCCAAACACTGAATCAAGTTTTCAGTCAAAAAACCTATTCCAAGGACATTACAATAAGTCAAATAGGGTCACCTAGGTTATGCACTATCATGGTTCTAAATTCACTATTTCCATAGGTATTTAAAGGTGAATTCAAGAGAACACAAGGATGAGGCTTATCATTGTCCAAAGAACATCATAGACCTCCAAAGGTATCCTCTTGATCAAGCAATAAGCCTGGAAAGGAAAAATTTACCATGTCTAAACATTTTTGCAGAAATTCTTTGTAAATGGTCAATAGAAGAATAGAGGCAAAGAAGGAGACCTAAAAAGCTCATAAAGACATCCACAGCTGGTAGTAAGATACAACAGGCTTAAGTTTACAAGGAAGATCATGATATCATGAGAGATTGTTATGAAGTGTTTCCCATCAAAAGGTCCATGCAAATCCTAAAAAGACTGTGGCACATAAGAAACAACGTACATCAATAAAAAATATCATTAAAAAGTTGTTTGGCCTTAAGCATGAATCTTGTAGAGGGACAGCTGCCCTTTGCTTACATTCCTACAAAGAATACCAAAAATCCATCAGATTAGCCATGAGGTAAGGTACGAGAGAAGGATCATCATAAGAGGACTATTCATAGCAAGAAGGAAGCAGCAGGTATGTGTTTGATGGGAATCAAGGTTCATGACTATTTTGATCAAGAAATAGAGCAATGCTAAGGTTACAAAGGCAAAAAACCCCTAAAACCCCTTCAAATGATCATTGAAGGCTTTTAGACATAAATAGTGAGTTTTATAAGTGTATCTTTGACAACTTAGAGGATAACACTATTTTTTTTTCTAAAGTGTCCCTAAAAACTCAGAAGCTTGGGAAGATAGACAAAGATTGTCAAAATAGTGACAAAAAAACCTCCTTCATCAGAGCAGATGGTTTCAAGGGTTTTAAAACTACCTTTATAAGGTTTGGAAGACAATCACTATACTCCACTACAGTCAAAGGAAATAATGTTTCAAATACAGAATATGAGTCAAAAGGAAAAATGGCAAAAATGATCAGTTTTCTGTGTATAAGTGCTAAAGTCAAAAATAGGTTCTTTTTCATAAAAAGGCTGAGAGGCATAGGCTTGGTGTCTTTAGGAAGGGTGTCAAAATAAAAATATCCTTAATAAGCTTCCAACAATGAGAAAAAACACCCGTTTAAATCAAATATGCCACCTGCAAGACCAAAACAATCAAAGACACAGTGAGAAAAAGTGAAGAAACATGAACATTACAAAAGTGGGTTGTATTTCTAATTTTTCAAAAAAGTATAAAACCACTACAAATCAACATATCTCCACTCCTTTGGTCATTTACGCACATAGTGAGGGTTTTAAAAAAAAATTCCAGAGTCCTTGGGAAAAATTTTCTAGGCGCTGCGCTCCTGTAGTGTCGCATTGCGCACCTGTAGCATCTCCTTGTGTAAATCTCTACTATGCGTTGCACATCTGTAGAGTGGTGCTGTGCTCCTGCATTTGTGCCTAATGTTCATAGGAAAGGCATGAAGGCCCGTGCAGACCCTACACTTTTATCCTTTCATGTTGTGACCCTCAGCACTATACTCCTGCCATGGTGTTTAACGCAGAAGGTGACACGAGCTGCCCGACCACCGTGCTGTGCTCCTATTACTGCTCCAAACTCTACACGACACTAGGTTCAGGGATGGCCCAAGCCACTCGACCACCATGCTGCGCTCTTGCCACTGCTTCAAACTCTGCACAACACCACATTCATGGGTGACTCAAGCTGCCCGACCACCTTTCCGTGCTCCTGCCACTGCTTCAAACTCTGCATGAATGCACATTCAGGGGTGACCCGAGCTGCCCGACCACTGTGCTGCGCTCCTGCCACTATTTTGTAGCTTCTGCACGTTTTCAAGTTCAGGGTCGACCTGACTCTGCCCAATTTTTTTTGAGCTATTTATTCTGCTGTGGAGGCACTTCAAGAGGTATTTTGAAATTTTCCTGCATATGCATGGATTTCTGAAGATAAGGCCACTAATAAGTTTGAAAATTGGTGTTAGAGAAAGCAGTGAAATCCTAAAAGATAACATTTGACCTACACACTACTATGCCTTGACCTAGTTAGAAAACTAATCATCTCCTTTAAATCCCGTTCCACATCATTTCACTAGTAGTACCATTTCTCTTTTAGGATCTTGAGGCAGGGGTAAAAAAAGAAAAAATGTCTGAAGAAGAGAATGTTGACATAGATGAGGCGACTCAAAGCCCTAAAAAGCAGCAAAGGAAGGGTGGGATGCCAAATAGGTTTGAACCTATAAACACTGAAGAGTTGATAACCTCCCCTACTATTTTGGCCTGTTTTCAAGAGTTGGGATGCTATGAATTCTGTAAAAAGGTACAAAAGCTCTAGAGTCACCCTTAGTTGACCAAGCTCTTTGCCCTAAACCTTCATAAACATCAAGTACACCTAGCCGGGGTAAAATTTGAGTTGACTGCCTATGCCATCTCTAGGGCCATTGGAATGCCTTGCATAGGAGAAAGGTGGTTCAAACAAAGTATCTAGACCTAAGCCACTATCGCCCATTCTTGAACCCAAGTTGCCAAGCTGACTGTAAAACTATGTTCCCCTTCTCTCATCTATTGGACAAATATTCTCTCCTAATGAAGATCATCATGAAATACTTCACCTGTGAGGGTAGGGTCTCTAGAGTCTATTCATACCACATAAGGCTCCTCATGCACTTCACCAAAACGAAGATGCTACACATGCCCTACTATCTTTGCAAAAGTATTGAGAAAATGTCTTCCATCATGTAGAAAAGGCCTTAATCCCAAAAAATGTCAAGCCTTTTTCATCATTCCCTCATCAAAGTGATTGTCTCACACCAAATAGAAAAATAGGGCATCCCCTGGGAGGTTTTCAACGTCCACGATGATTTCACAACTCCATAGCCCACTCCTCTGCAAAGTCTACCATCATCATCTCAAAATCCTCCTCACACACCTTCATCACTTTACACTAACCTTGGTTCATCTCCTTCACATGAATCATCTCCTAAAATAGACCTTCCTCATTCACCTTACCCTAAGAAATCAGAAAATGAAGAAAGCAGTGATGGCTAAGAAGAAAGAAGTGATGGCCATGAAGAAAGTAGTGATGAAAACGAAGAAAACAGTGAGGGAGAGGATGATTAAAAAGAAGAAAATAGTGAGGGAAAGGATGATGAAAATGAAGAGAAAAGTGAAGAAAAGGAAGGTGGCAGAGAGGGAGATAGCCAAGAAGAAATTAACAAAGGAAATGACAAAGATGAGTGTGTTGATAAAGAAGAAAAAATAGTTGAAATTAGTGAGACCCATAATGAGAAAAAGAGCCAAAATAGTGAGCCTTATGATGAATAAAATGACACCGAGAATACCTATGAAGATAGTGGGGAGGAGGCATATGAAAGCAATGAAGAAAACAAAAATGACAGTGACAATAATGGAAAAGGCAGCCAAGAAACCAAGTTTGAAGTTGTTTTCCGTAGGCAAGAAAATGATGACAAAGGGCCAAGTAATGAAGATAATGAGCAGGGAAGTGAAGAAGAGATCAACCAAAGGAACTCACCAAGTGAAGAAATAAATGACCCTCCCAGTGATGGGAAGACTAGTGAAGGTACCCAAGATAGTGACCCTACAAAGAATGCAAACAGTGATACAAAGGTTCAATTTGACAATGAATAAAGTGGTTCAAAAGATGAGGAAGAAGACAGTCATGGAAATGAAGATGTGCCCAACAAAGATGAAGGTGCCTCTAACATTGAAAAAACAGAAGAGGATAGTCCTAAGGATCTTGACAGTGATAATGGCATAAAGGATAGTGAAGATGCTGATCAAAAGGGCAGCCAAGAGAAAGATAACGAAGATGCACACACAGAGATCATCCATGAGGAGGAAAACAAACCAAATTTCACTAATGATCAAAGTTTTCAAGTAAAACTTCTTGCACCTTTCACCTTTACCCATGAAAGAGGAGATATGCATGCATTTTTTACCTCCAAAGGGCAAGGGGCCATGCACTCCATATCAACTCTAATGAAAGACAAAGGTAAAGAACAAGTGAAAGAGGAAGAGGATAATCATGAGGAAGAAAGAGAATTTGAGCTCATTCACATAGACAGTGATGAGGAAAATGAGACAAAAATAGTAAAATATCTTCTACAAGATTGGAATGCATAGATCAAAGACTTGGAATTTGAGTTAGAAAGGTCTAAGGATCTCATTCACTTTTTGCAGATGTAGAACAAACAAATGAGTGGCCAGTTGGCCATCTATGAAGCAAGGGCGCTCAAATATTAGAAATAAGCTCAAAGGTCACAAGTGCAGTTGGAGGAATACATGGGCGCCCATGAGGAGGATAGTGGTGAAGAAGGCTAGACTAGAAAGAGATCTAAGACTATCGGTCTTAGGAAAGTATTGGCAAAGCACAAAGAGGAAGAATCAACCCAAGCACAAAAATTTTCCCTCACTGAACTCCTTGCCATGGAAATTGAGCATAACAGGGAATCATGGCTTGAGAGAGCCAACATACAGCTCGAGGAAAAACTGTACAAAGCCAACAAAGACTTGAGCCTAGAAAGGAGAATGACTGAGCACTATAAACAAAGAGATCACTTTGCAAGGAAAAAGCTCAAAGCTGCCCAAAATGAGGGCCTGGCACCAAATGATGAAAAAAACCAAGCTAGGCTTGGAATTTTGGCCCAAGTTTCTCTACAGGTCTCCAAGGACCCATAAGGCACCTACCTACCAATTTTGAGAGCAATTGAACAAATTTTTGTTTTTTGCAAATTTTGAGGCTAGGAGTGCAACACACCCTGTGTTGCGATTTTTTCTAGGGAATCTTTAGGAGGAACAGCTTACATTTGTGGATTCCTCATCATTATAGGAGCATTCTCACCAATTTTCAGCTCATTTGGAGTTTTTTTGACCCCCCAAATGGGTCAAAAACACCCATTTTTTCACCTTTTTGCCCACTTTTCTGAGCATGTGCTGCGCTCCTGGAAGTCTTGGATTTTTCCACTTTTTGGGAAACTGTCAAAGGTCAAATTGAAAAAATAAAGGTATATCTGGAACATAGACTTCAAGGGCTTTCCAATGAGCCATCTCAGAGCCTTTTCCAACATCGAAAAGGCCTCCAAAACACTGCTGCAAAAAGACCTATTTCTGCGTTGTGCTCCTGGAAAGTTTTCAAATTTTTGAGACAGTGTGCTGCACTCCTGTGTGTGACTGGGAAAAATGTGCATTTAACAAGTTTTCAAAGGCATGTCAGGCCTAAAATTCAATTTTCTTTCCATTTATAGTCGGAAAAGATATTTATTAGATATTTTTGTGCCTTGGGCTTTGCAAAGCCTCAAGAACAACTTAGGATATTTATTTTGGGCCAATAGGCTTCTAGATACTCTCTTTGGCTCTCCTCTTCCTTTTTTGTTATATAAGGCATGAGGATTCATTGTAAACAGTTTGGACTTGATGTGTTTAAGATAAATACATGGTTTTATGAGCTTGGAGAATAAATTGTTTTTATGAAATGAATGAATGGCTTGTTTGGCTTGATGATGGAGAAGCATGTTTGTAGGATTCCATAGGTTGGTGAATGGTGATGTTTTGTTAACTTGTTAATGTTTTCTTTTCCTCATTTCTATTTCATTATTCTTAGTTGCTATAGATCATAAAAGTATAGGTTGAGACATGCTCATGGAAGCACCTCAAACCTCCTTTTTGTTATAGCCTTGATGTTTTCCTCTTTTAGTCATCTTAAGGAATTCTTGACTGCTCCTTACACCCACTAAAACTTGTTTTTTTTTCATGAATGGTTAGTATGCTAGCTTATAAATATGATTCATGGTATGAACTACTTATTTAAAGTTTTCAAAACCCTATTTTGAAGCTTTTCTATGGAATATTGATTGATTAGGTTAAGAAAAAGAGGTCTCGTTTCGATCTTGCCCTTTTCCCATGCTTACCAACCTATTTCAAAGTTCCAAATAACTTGATATATGATGTTTAGGAGTTCCCTCTCCATAAATTGAGTTGTTTGTTTATCTTATGTGTTTTCCCAAAACTCTAAAGGTGATTTTCTAAAGTTAGGATTTTTAATGCTTCTATGTTTCACTGGAATGTTCATCTTAAATGTTTATCTTTTTGAGTATTGTTCATAGAGATTAATGGTTTTCCCTACCTGATGAGTTATTGCTTCAGACTATATATGTTTAAGACCTCTTTGTTTTTTCCCAAACTTAATGTTCATTACACCTCATACATCACCTAAAGGATCCATTAACCCTGCTAAATCGGCCTTGCAATACACGCAGTTTCATCATTTAGACACCCTTGAATTCATTTGACCCCATAGCCCTATTTATTTGATAACCTCTTATTTCCACCTATCCTACTTGATCATCTTACCCCACCTCAAAACAAACAAACAAATTACACTTAACAACTAGCCTAAAATCAATCATCCAAAGCGAACAATTTCACATCCTTCACATAATAGAGAGAGCTCTCTCTGAGTCTAGGAAAGCTAGGTCCTAGGACTCTGAAGACTAGTCTGATGTTTCCCTATCGTTTGGTCTACCAATCTACCAAATCACGGGACCACAAAATGACCCCCGCGGGAAGCTCCATGAGGTCAATTTTGACAATCATGACTTTGAGAATTACGAAGCCTTCCCTGAGTTGGCCCCCTTATTGTACTTCAACACGATTTATGCAGATGATGGGGTCACAGTCGTTCCTCAGTGCCGGGTAAGTAGATTGGCTGGATCCGGGCTCTTGAACCTGCTGCGTATGCTCCAGTTTGGCCATTACAACATCACAGATCGGCTGGGCCGCCAGCTGCGCACCTTAATTCACAATGGTTGCCTATGGATTTAGGACATGGTCCCCATAGATGCTGTGTTGGTTCAAAGAATCATGAACCTTCCCATGAATGAGCCACACCCTATGGAGCGTGTGGGAAAGAAATATGAAGGGGACACCGCTAATATGTGTGTAATACCTACCATGTGGAAAGGAATAAGCGGGGCTTCATCATCAAATCCATCAGTGACCCGGATACGTAGATGGGTACCATATTACTAGCTTGCAAGCTAATGTGAAAGTGCTAGGGTGCAACTGTCCCTGCCTATGTCATTCGGCTAGCCAGTCAGTGTGCAAAGGGGGTCTGCCTCAATTGGGCCCAATACTTATGCGACTAGTTCTTAACCAACATCCACGAATCTCAAGAGCAGGGAAAAGCATTTTTCTATGACCCGCTATTGTTTCTTATAGCCCTCATTGCCTGGGAAACCCCTGTGGATTCAATCCTCCTCGAGATCACTCTAGATATGTGTGAAGGGCCTTGGTATGCCCATTTATGGGATTCCAAGGACGCGCAAGGCATAGAATATAACTAAGTCTTGTAGGTCCTCTTCCAGAGTAGCATAGCCGCAACCATAAATTCTCGACCTCTGCTGTCCCCCACAATATATGAAAAATACAAAAGTATCTCAGCATTCCAGGTTACCACGCACAACCACTAGAAAATTTGGCGGAATTTCCGATGGCCAATTCGTTGCTATTTCGACACATAGTCGTCGCAAGAGCGACAGTTCGAGGATGCCCAAACCATGGTTTGCCGTGCCATCGTACTTTCGACACACTTAAAAAGTGTTGCATTACTGACACCTTTTCCGTCGCTTCCAAACAGGCGTCGCTCTTTCGACGTTTCCCAAACCGTCACACTTCCGATGAAATGTGGTCTGATGTTTTGAATGTCGCTCTTCCAACGATTGTAAACTGTCGCAATTCCGATGAAATGTGGTTCGATGTTTTGGACGTCACTCTTCCGACGCTTGTAAACTGTCGCAATTCTGACGAAATGTGGTCCGAAGTTTTGAACGTCGCTCTTCCGACGTTTGTAAACTGTCGCAATTCCGACGAAATGTGGTCTGACGTTTTGAACGTCGCTCGTCCGACGTTTTTATACTGTCTCTCTTCCAACGTTTTTTAAGATGTCACAATTCCGACGCTTACAAGCGTCGGTATACCGATGACGGGTTCAATTTTAAAAAAAAAAATGAAACTTTAAAACAGGACAGTAAATCTCCAATATTTGTTATGAATTGTGGGCGTTCCAATGACCATGAAATATTAATATAATAAACCACCCCGCAGCGTTTCGAATATAAACAATCATTTTTTTTTTCACAAGAGAAAAAACGTTGTTTTGAATATATTATATGAAGTAAAATAGTCCATGAAGTCATTACATTTGCACATCTGAAGATTGGAACCCAAATATCCATCCAGAAAAGTGGAAGTCCCACCCCAGACAATGATAGAAAAATACCCCATCTCACATACAGGGACATGATATAAAACCCAGTAATGGTCCACATGAAGATTATTGACAATCTGAGAAAGCATCCAAATATGCCCGAGGCATCTATAAGAAAAGTGAGACCGCGATGTAGAATAGTAAAGAAACAGATAGAGTACCGACGTCCATTGTTCCAAATAAAAATTGAAGTACCCAAAATCCTTGAACAGAGAAAAACGCTAATCATGTGAGGAGTGTGATATGTCCAAAATATAAAAAGACCATTAGACCATATCAATAAACTAGCAACATAGACCAGCATCGCTAGTTTTGAAGGCGGAGTAATAAATAATAATTTTTTTTTCACAAGAGAAAAAACGTTGTTTTGAATATATTATATGAAGTAAAATAGTCCATGAAATCATTACATTTTCACATCTGAAGATTGGAACCCAAATATCCATCCATAAAAGTGGAATTCCCACCCCAGACAATGATAGAAAAATACCCCATGTCACATACAGGGACATGATATAAAATCTAGTAACGGTTCACATGGAGATTATCAACAATCTGAGAAAGCATCCAAATATGCCTGAGGCATCTATAAGAAAGTGAAATAGCAGTATGTAGAATAGTAAAAAGCAGTTAAGTGTCAGCGTCCCATTGTTCAATGATACAAATTAAAGTACCCAAAATTCTTGAGCAGAGAAATTATATGGGGAGTGTGATATGTCCGACATATAAAACATCGGACCATATCAATAAACCGGCAACATAGACCTGACGCCGCTAGTTTGAAAGCGGAGATGATAAACATTAATCATTTTTATTTCACGAGAAAAAACGTTGTTTTGAATATATTATATGAAGTAAAGCAGTCCATGAAGTCATTACATTTTCACACCTAAAGATTGGAACCCAAATATCCATAAAGAAAAGTGGAAGTCCCACCCCAGACAATGATAGAAAATACCCCATGTCACATACAGGGATATGATATAAAACCCAGTAACGGTCCACATGGAGATTATCGAGAATCTGAGAAAGCATCCAAATATGCCCGAGGCATCAGAAATGGAAATGAAGTATGTAGAATAGTAAAGCAACGGATAGAGTATGACGTCCATTGTTTCCAAATACAAATTAAAGTACCCACATCTGACAGAGCAATCATGTGAGTGTGATATATCCAAAAATATAAAGACCATCGAGACCATGTCTTCTAAACCGGCCCGACATAGACCAGCATCGCTAGTTTTGAAGGCGAGTGATAACAAATGTTTTTTTCTGAGAAAAAATTGCTTTTGAATATATTACTATGATAAAATAGTCCATGAAGTCATTACATTTTTCATCGAAGATTCCTCTCCAAATATCCATCAAAGTTAGTGGAACTCCCAGACAATGAAAAGAAAAATACATGCTGCATACGGACCATGATATAAAATCCAGTAACGGTCCACATGGAGATTATCGACAATCTGAGAAAGCATCCAAATATGCCCGAGGCATCTATAAGAAAGTGAAATAGCAGTATGTATAATAGTAAAGCAACAGATAGAGTACCGACGTCCATTGTTCCAAACACAAATTAAAGTACCCAAAATCCTTGAACAGATCAAGAAAAATGATAATCATGTGAGAATTCTAAGTAAAGTTAATCTATTAACAGTGGGAATAAAATTACACCGAAGTCAGAAACATTGCCCAGAATCATGGCAAATTTTTCATCAAAAAATAAAAAAATTAAGAAGACTGCCCTCATACAGGGAAACTAGTCTTGAACGTTTACAGAATTCAAAAATATTACAGAGGTCCAGCACAATAATATAATCTAATTAAAACATGCCCAATTAAGTGGGCTTGCGAAGCAAGAAAACCAAATTAACCAAACTACTCCTCCGGTGGTTCGTCCATGATTCGGCACCATCCTTCGGAAGGTCCAGGATCGCTAGGTGCTACCTCCACATGCATGCCACAGCTCCCCTCCTGAAGGCCCGAATGCTGGTTGGATTTTTCCAAGCTCAGACCTGCCAGACGGGTGCATTCTTCCTCTGTTTGGGCCTCCTCGCGGAAAACCATAGTGACTAAAGTCGTGATTTGTGGGTGGTTGAGAGAGCAATTAAAGGAAAATTGCGCAGTGCGCGTCGTGGGAGAAGGTGAACTAGCAGTGGGGAAACGAGGAGCAGGGGAATCCATACGGTGGCCAGATCCTACAACCCGACCCCGCCCACTCCTAGTATTTGGATATCGACCTGCGTAATAATCACTGGACTAGCCGGAAGTCGACTCGGTTGAGGGGCTGGAGCGAGCGCGCAGGGGTTGACCTCTAGTGCTCCCCCTGCGGCAACGCATTCTTTGACGCTGGCGAGGCATGGGTGCAGTCTCAGGCGCAGTGTGCACAAGTGGAGACGGAGAAGCACAATTCCAAGAAACAGAGGAAGACAGACACAGACTAGACAGAGAGAAATGCAGATATGCAGCAAGGTCTAAGCAGCAGTTCAGCTGGCCACTTCTCCTTCTCGTCACAGTGAGCAGGCAGTGTAATCTAGCAACCAACTCATTTGAAAAACCATAGCGAAACGCCATTTTATTGACCCAACTGCAATGCAATCAAAGGACGCCCGTCATAATTAATCTCTGATCATTAATGAGAGCCGAAGGTCGGATCATATTGGAGCATTCGGAATTTGATCTTGAACAATGGAGGTCCGATCTTGAACAGTGTTAAAACTTAATTAATGTGGATTTGATGTGAAAACCTTGGAACTTAATTGAACAGTGTTAAAAATTAATGTGATTGATATGAAATCGCCACATCCATGTCCCATCGCCTTAAACGCCATCGAATGCACCCGCAGTCGGGAGCAGGGCAAGTTTTTATTGAGGACACGTGGCAGAAATTGATTAGAGCGGATCTTTGTTTAGGCCGCTCGCGCAGTGGAAATCCGGACCCGAAAAAGATTAGGGCGAATTTGATAAGAAATTCGCATCATAACTCTCCCTTCGTACGCCATCCCAACTTCGGACCCGAAAAAGATTAGGGCGGAATTAATTTGGTTTTCGCGTCACAAAATTGGCCAACGTCAGCAAGCTATTTTGGAACGCGAATTTGGTTTGAATTATGGTTTATCGCCGTGTGAAGTCCAGCGGGCTCGACTTAAGAACAATTTTGTTTGATCCCATCTTATAAAATTTGTGTTGGTTTTCTTTTGATAATACACATATTAAAATCCCGCTAATAAAGCAGACAAAATTGTTGTGCTTTCGGAACTCGACCGAGGATTGGACATGAGTTAACAAACAAAGGATAGCGCAACCGTACATGTACCCGTGGTCAAGCCCTCTACCAAAACCACGAGCGGAATCACAAAAGCGGGTTGCCCATATCGCACCGCTTTTAAGAGTAGGCGGTTTCCTTATTCACAGCGATTCCATAGGGAATGCGACACGTGGCGAAGTGACCCCGGAAAACAACCGTTTAACCCACGCCATCGCATGTTAAAGCCCGACGTTGGAAGCCGAGCGAAATTGCCAAGAGTCGTTGATTTGGAGAAGCGGCCATTTGATGTGGTCGCACGTTGAACTTGCCCGAGGTTAACTAAGTGTGCAAGTGAGGATAGCCAGTACGATACGAGTGTTTGATTGGTTATTGATATATATAGGTGGGGCCGAGTATAATGAAATTGTTTAATTAAACGATTGGCGGATAATTAGCATAAGTCCGGAGGGTGATTGTTGTAAGGCCGGGTGGTGAAATATAGAGCCGAAAGTTCACTACAAGTTATTTATTTAAAAAGAAACGTGGAGTATAAATACAAAGTGTTGAAAGTTAAACATTGGTTATATGATTGGAGATAATATAAAGTCGGGAATATAAATTAAAGTCCAACCATTGTGGATAGTATTTATTTATCAAATTCTCTACGAATTTGATAAATAAACCCGAAGAAAGAAGAAGTCAATTAGGACTCGGCCGGAGGAAAAGAACTAGGTACACCAAGGGAAAATGCCGACACATCGATTGTAGACACACCAGCCTCCTCGGGGTCCAATTTCAGTTTTGTTGTACACGATGATCTCTTCTCTCGGGCATTTACTTGTATTGAAGATCACTATTTCTAGGAATAAGGAGTTATTTTTCTCCAAAAATAACCCTAGCCAAACATTGACAATGCATCAAGGATATCTTTCTGCGTTTACAAGCACATTTGTTCTACTTCTAAATCATGTTCGGGAAGTGGTTGTTGTGGCCGGAAATTATTCACCAAATCGCTGGTTTCATACCAAAGTCTTTTTCACATTTTCGCATCCAATACATGAAAAAGATAATGGTTTAAAACAACCTAAATATTTGAAATTTTGCAAGAATTGTCTCGCACACTTTGAATATAAATTTTGAAGTCAAGTGCATGATGCCGTATGTGATCAAGTGTCATTTTGAATACCAAATGTTTCACAAAAACTTCTCAACATGCTACACCGCAAGAAGGATTAAATGACAATATTGCATCAACTATTTCCATAATAAAGTGCACTTCGCCTACAAGACTAAACAACTACAAATGTTGTAGATCTAACAAGACCACACAATCAAATGTATTCCACAAGGCCAATACCGTATGAAAAATGAAAAGGAGTTTGTAACCAAAAATACCTTAGGCAACTAATTCAATTAGATACACCAAACCATCAACAAAAAGGAACCAAAATTCTTACTCAAAAGGCAAGCGTTTACCTCCTTTGACAAAATTTTGAGTTCCGAAACAAGGGCCTTTATTGTCTTGTCAATGCCCCTAGTAATTTGAATGGGGTTTGCACTCGCTTCAACAACCTAAACAAAAAGGTTTCCATTTCAAATTATTTTCCACAAATTTAAGATACAACCATCATTGCTTTTGTATTTCCTAACAAGCTCATAAATTCTGACAAAAAACCAAAATTTTTTAATACCGATAGCAATTTTTTCACTCAAAACTATCTTAGACTCAATAAACCCAACCCAAAACTAAAAAACCAAACACCATAAGACCCTACAAAAATGAATAGATGATCTTAACCAAGACTACTCCACAAAAAAAAGTTACCTTACACCCTCACTTATTAAACCCCGCAGGTCGTTGAATTTAACTTCAACTCATTTGCAATAGTATGACCTTGATGCAACAACATTTTTTTTTGGAGGTCGTTGCATGCCATCCGTAAATTTAATTCAGCATTTAAAATTCCTCGCAAGTTTTTTTTGTAGACGGCCATACCATATTTCGTACAGATTGTATTTAAACACAACAGCCCAACATTAACGCAATTCACCAACCAGAATTAAACAAACAAAAATTTACCCGAGCGCTTTGTAAATTCAAAAGGAGGACACGTGGAGCATTAATATTGGATCGCATGAAATTGAAGGGAATCTCGAAAACCCGAAACCGACCAATTTTTTATAGGGTACATTGGATTGAGAATTCGAGTTAAAATTAGGCGTACGCGCATCCCATTTTGGAACGCGAATTTGGTTTGAAATTCAATCTATTTAATTTTTGAAGTCCGACTTAAAGGGTTCTTTAATGTTTTGATAGTTTAATATATACATATGTTATATATATATCATATGCGAAATGAAAGGTGGGCCATAGAATTTAGTTTTAATTTTATTTTTTTTAAAAGAGGGTTTATTATAATATGTTTTATATGTTCCGGCATATAAAAAATAAAAAGGTCGTAAAAGCTTGGTAGTTTTTTTTATGTATTAAGACGTAAATTTTTTATTACATACAAAGGTGTAAAAAGTGAAAAACTCGAGTGTAACTTTAAGTGTGTATGTACGCAGTTGCAAAGGAAAAACACAAACAGTGTCTTAGAGACAGCATGTTTGTTTTGAAATGGGTATTGCTGAGTTGGTTTTATGCACCGCGTTTTGTAGCAACATAATTTTGTAATCCCTCTCATGAGGAAGTAGTGTAATAGTTTTTTTGAGTTATTGAAGGGAATAGAAGTTTGTTTTCAAAGTATTGAAACTCGTCTCCGTCAAAGAAATTTTTATTTTCCGTGTGTTGCAGGAAGGGAGATTTATGGGTGGTTCTTATGAATCAACCAACCATTCGAACATGCTCATCAATCCAAACCATAAGTATTATGTGACAATATTCAAGTTGTGCACTCAATCGGATTTCTCAAGCTATGTTAGAGAAACCCTAAACTCTCACCGAAAATAGGTGAAATGTGGCACCACTCGAGATTGACATGTGCCACCGTGTACAAGTGGTAGACAATTGGCATGCTCAAACAACGAGGTGATGCAAGGTGAATGACATGAGGGAGAAAATATCGGGGAAAGCCCTGCAACTGAGAACTAAAGCTCATCACCAACCCGAGATCGACAACTTTACATGATGTAACCTATGAAATCGTAAATGGAGAAATCATAGTAACAATAAAGTAACCTATGTAACAATAAAGTCGGATTCATCCCGGGGAGTGGTAATGGGAGAAATCATAGTGAACAACAAAGAAACATGCATAGTTGCTTACAATCAAATAGATGAAAAAACACACATACAAAAAACCTAGATAATAATCGTGAACAAGCTTAATATTGAATTATGAACTCAGGAAGGAACTTACAAAATGTGACATTACGAACTCGTCAAGCGCACAAGCAAAAATATCCCGGACATGACCCCGGTTGACAAGTTGTATTGCTCATGATGCAAGAGGATTTGTACCGCACCGGCCAAGTCAATCAAAATCCATCATTATCTATACACACAACACAAGTAATTGATGTAGTATTTTTACTCTAAGATGCATTCTTATGATAATGTTAGAACATATGTTGAAAATGTCAAAACATACCCGAATAAGCTCCTCTTCGTTTCAAGAACACCCTATTGAGTCGCATGAACTTGGAACAAGCCTCCCACAACTGGAAGAGTAGCAACTAAGTCAACAAAGGATTCTTTGTTGCTACGCCGGGATCAAGGAGGTTTGCTCCAAGATTAAATCGCTCCAATAAATTACTCTCTACTAAAATGTACAACTCACGTGAAGGTGGAAGCTCTTATGGCCCCTCCCCCCCCCTCACATCACTCTCAATTCCCCAATACTCCAATCTATATTTCATTTTTTACTTTCATGAGCATAAAAAAAAATATTCAATAACTAGTAAAAAAACAATTCAACAAAAAGTACGCAAGGAAACATTGCAATTAATGCTTGACATAAAAATAGTATGATAAATGAGTTTTTATATAACGCAAAAAAATGTTCCAAGTATGGTAACGTTTGTCTTATAATAATACAATATTTTACATTGTAAAATTTTCTTTTTCTTCTTCCTATTTTTAAAGCTCCTAATTACATCATCAATATCATCGTGCTCGCTCTGTTTCGTGCCTTTCAACCCGCACCGCCGACCTAGTTGCGAGATTCACGATGTCTC
Organism: Pinus albicaulis; assembly: GCA_034641835.2. Taxonomy (NCBI): domain Eukaryota; kingdom Viridiplantae; phylum Streptophyta; class Pinopsida; order Pinales; family Pinaceae; genus Pinus; species Pinus albicaulis. The sequence continues at coordinate 6,282,932 of CM076576.1, read as the reverse complement.
GTCTCATCCAAAGGACGGGCATCGCCACAAAAAACATAATATTAAATTTTAATTGTCGGCTTTTTAAATATCAACTAGTTCTGTGAATATTAATAAAAAAAATCGCAAGGAGATTATTTACCCGGGTGCACCGCCTGTCGCCGCCGACCTAGCTGCATTGTCACGATGTCCTGTCTCATCCAAAGGACGTGGGCATCGCTTCCAAAAACAAACATAATAATTAAATTTTTAATTAATGCTTTTTAAATATCATCGAACTAGTTCGGTAATATTAATAAAAAAAAATTGCAATGAGATTATTTACCTCGGTGCACCGCCTGTCGCCGTTGGGATCAAGGTTCTGCCTTCCTCTCTCGGGGTGGTAAGATCCTCAAGGGAAACATTCTTCGTCATTTAAACAAAAATGTTATAAGGACAACCATCAAGGTATAATTAGAAAAAATTATAAGTGGAAATTAATTACCGCCACGCCCCTCACCGATATGCGCATTGTCACTGTCCCCACTACAATGATCAAAGTTGCACGAGAGGATCATCTACATCCGGCTCTAAAACTGCTACGACCTCGTCGGTAGTGTTGCTCCCCGATTTAAAATGTGCTGTTAGACATTAAATTTATGGACGAAAACAAAAATATTGAAAGGTTAAGGTTTTTACCCTTATCGTGCATCAGAGATCTTGGGACTTCTCCCCCAAGCTTCTCGCGACGTTCAACTACAAATTTCTTGATAGCCAAAACGGAAAGCAATATTTTTATCTTCCTCTCGTAGTTATTGTCCAAAGTCATCACCCTACATTATATGATCGTGTATTTTTAATCATATCCGATAGGATTACAAAAACGTTGGAAGGCGATACAATTAATTATAAGATGTTTAGCTACTTAATTACAATTTTTTATGTGCCTAATTTCAAGTAGCCACCCCGGCCGAGTCAGGATGGCCCTTTTCTCTATCCTAGCTTTGGTTGCCTTTGATAAGTCGTGCAACCTAAGATCAAAAGATCAAGTCGCATATGACGTAGCACACTTTTATTTTAGACATAAAGAAAATTAAAGCTATTGAATTAAAGTTGTAATTTACTCCTATGGTCCATTGGCATTTTTCCTTCTTTCTTTGCCCTTTTCTTTTCCGTCATGGATGAGTGCTCTCCACTCACTCTCCGAAACCTGCGAGAGGACGCTCATATCTAGGGTTAAATTGCAATTGCGTCCTATAGGTGTCCCCTGCATATTTCAAATATTTTCCCGCTGGCTCGAGCCACCGCTTTTCTCTCGTCAAATGTGCCGACCCCAAAAAAGGGCTTCTGGGATAATCTAAAAGTCTTTTTTTCAAAGTTGGAATTCCGGGGAATTCCACCCCGTACGTATGGTTGGGCCAAAAATTACCAACGCATGGCTCTCCCGTAATCCCGTAGAACTCATTGTTTCCTGCTACGAATAAAACCAAAAGAAAAGAAGATATTATCATTAATTTAAAAATAAAAATCATGATAAATATGTTTTAGATAAAGTACATGAAAATAGCAAATATTAAAATTTACCCGGGGAGTTGTACATGCTTTATAGGACACCCTCATCGTTCACCAACAACGTGCCATTAATGGTCCCCTCGTGGAGCCGACACGTGTAGCTCCAGAAACGCACACGTAGCCGGCCATATCGCCATCATTGCCAACACGTTCGCCAGCTTGGTCGGTGCCTACTGCGGTGGTGTGTTTTTGGCTAGCACCTAAAGGAGTAGAAGGTGTACGAGAGGGTTGTTGGGCAATCTCTTGCCCTTGTGTCCCACTACCACCAACACCGGTTCAGCAAATGCCGAAGACGCTACATACAAAATAACTTTTTGTTAGTTTAGTCAATGTAAAAATTAAAAATCAAACTATCACAATTCATCTCAAGGTAACAAAAAAAATATCCTTTTGACTTTTTATTATTACCCGATATCTATTTAGCCGCCTCATAAGATGTTGTATCCTCTCGTTCTGCTTCGTGTGTTTGAGGCGCATCTTATCAAAGCATTAAATTCCGACGTTGCATCTCGTGCCTTTTTTTGCAACAACACCGGAGATAGGGATGAAAAAAGCTCTTCCTCAAAGAGGGAATCATCAAAGCACTATGGCTAGGTGTTCCCTCAGATATTTGAACAAAATTAATATTATTTCAATTATGTAAATAACTAAAATACCCAAAGATAGAGCAATGCCGGCACTTTACATGTTCTTCCGCCGGCCTCTTTCCGCGATCATCCCCGTTCCTAGGTTGTTCCCCGCACCGTTCGACCGTCCGCCACATTGCAATAAAATTATAAATGTAAAAACTTTGAAAACAATATCTAACTTGAAAACACAAAATGAAAATCGAAATAATTTCTAATAAGACACCGGAAGACAGAAAGTTAGAGTTTCAAATATGCCTTGCATTTAATTCAGTCCCGGAAACATGTCATTGCACATTAAGGCACCCAAACATTCAATCCACAAATGATATATTTAAGTAGGCTTTCCTATTCCGGGAAAACACTGTCACATATAATGTATCTACTCGCATGTATAAAGGGAAAGGAAAACATGTTTTCATACAACTATGACAAAGGCATCTTGGGGAAAGGTATCTTCACTTTTTATTTATGTTGTTCACCCACACCACTCTCGTGTTTTCACTAATCCTCGTTTTGTCATTTTTGGATTCAAATTAAGTTAAGGCCTTAAGTATTTTTTGACCTTTCGGTGTAGTTTTTATAAGTGGCATGTATGGATTTTCCATTAACGTATGACTTTTTCTCTTCATGCGCATGTTTCCTTCGGAAATCAAATGCATGATTTAGTCCCATACATTTAACAAGTTTGCTAGATCAACTCCATAGGAAATATCATGTTTCCTATTCAATCAAAATTTATCTCGCTTAGGGTAGGTAGGAAGGTTTTCCTTTGTATTAATAGGGCACTTCTAGCTTGCATTTTTATTATATCTTTCAAATTTAGTGTCGTTTCTTCAATTAGGGCATGATTTTTTGCAACTTTCAAGGTGAGAATGAACAAAGACAAATTTTTGTGATGGATGACCGTATATGACTCCACAAGCGCAGGAAAAGGCACTAATCTACTTCTTCAAATATCTATAGTTCTCATTCACCTCATACGAAGATGGTCCCCGATTTTGAGCCAAATGTTGCAGCAAAAAGTCCCCCTCCATAATTTGATAGTCAATGGAAATTTCTTAAATTGATGATGGGGCAAGATTATGGAACATTGGCACATACATATGTAATGGAATTCCAAGATCATGATATATGTTTGCATATGTTTATGGCAATGTTCCACCAAGTCCCCCGGAGGTGGGAGCGAGGGGACGAGGGAGAGCGCGGAGCGGCCTATGCAAAAGCTCCCTACCACCGTGAAACGTGGGGGGACGTCGGGTCATAAAAATTATAAAATTTAATATTTAAAATGTAACTATATTTTGCAAGGAATGTATATACAAATATCATACACTTGCATCATGAAAGATAAATCATAAATGATAAAATTACAAATCGATGAATGATGAATCATATAATTGAAACAAATTTAAAAGTTAAAAAGTTAAAACATACATCATACAATCATGCATGTAAGTTTGTAAGCTTGTAACTATATAATCATTAATGTAACTACTAACAATGTACAATGAAAATAAATTTTAAGATATCATATGACATATTATATCAAGATTCAAAATAGAGTTTAAACCGAAGTTTACAACTCAAGTCTCGAAACATAAAACTTAAACGCAAATAAGTTATGTCTCGAAACATAAAACATAAAACATAACATATGAATATCAAATGATATCATAATCGATAAATGAGCATAAATGCTCAAGTTAATGCCCCACTAGTCTCTCGCATCCAACTTCGCACGAATATATCAAGATCAACCATGTCACCATCCGAATCGAATCACTTGGATTCTCAAATATGCTAAGTGGCACATCAAATTTTAACACGAAACCATAAACTAAAAGGGGGCTGGGTGAGGGGACGTGAGGGGGCGTGAGGGAAACATCCCCTAGAAGTCCCAAGACCCCGGAGCGCTGGTGTGGGCGAGGAATCTGGGGACTCCCCAGGTGGGGGCGAGACCCCGTGTAACACCGGTTTATGGAGGTGGTGGAGCAAAAAAAGAGCTCAAATAGAGCTGAAATTTTTTACATAAAAAGGACCGGGTGGGCTCGACTAATGGTTCCATTTAAAAAAATGATATCTAGACAGAATAAGTGTGTAGCATGCAAACATGCATTGAAAATCCATCCGAGTTTGCATTGTATTACTTATGATGGATTCAAATTTGGGTTTCAAAATGCCGTGTTATGGTATGATTTTGTCGAGAAAACCCTTAGTTGGATTCTCATGTTGGTTTAATTTATATTTTAAGTTTGTTTTGCAATCTTTGGGTGATAGTAACTCATGAACTAGGTTACCAATGTAACAATCATATTTCAAGAATAAAGATGTGATTTTTTTTATATTATTATTATTATCTAATTAGCTACGAGTATTGACACCTAATGCCTGGAATTTTGACATCTGACAGCATGGATAATTTCGAAAATGTTTCTAGTAATGTTAACATAATAACTATCATTACATGTCTTCACTTTTTCACCATAATAGACCCGTGATATGGACTCATCACACAACTTCATATGCTATGTCCCAACAAGTTCAAACCGGTTGAACCTACCTCATAAGGTGGTTATTAAGGACAAGTTGCTTGATATATAACTCGATAGCATAGACCACGTTGCGCTCTAAAAAGAATCCTCAAGTGTCAAAAACCTTCACAATATGTTCTACTATAAAGCCTTTTTGGATACCTGAAATAATATATGTATCATTGATGACTTTTAAAGTATGACAAGATCCAGAGGGAAAGGAAATCAATGGAAGAGTGATCCACCAATGAGAACCTAGAATTTAGTATCAGATGAGTTAGAGTCTAGGAAATTGAAACCCTATAATTTTAATTAGTGATGAAGGACATCACATAGGTAATTATATTTTCATGTAGAATAATCTGCTAATTCAAATTTAAACTACATAATATGAAAGGCATACCATAAATTTTTCCACGTAAGTCCAAACAACCTATAAAAAGGGAAAACCTTCTTTTTCCATGGGAAATAATTTACCTTTCCTTTTTCAAGATAATCTAAATCACAAAAAATATGAACTATATTGCACACATTATTGGATAATGTGAAAGTGGAAAATGAATTCCTGCTTTGACACATTTAATTAGATTTGTAGTTGAAATAAATGTTTATTATTTGGGGTCAGGTAAGTTTTTAAAGCGAGAAATATCTAAATTATTATTTTTTAAAAAATTTAAATCTGTACATTGGTGATGAAGATAATAGAGGTGGTATTGAACTGATTTCATCAGAACCCTCCTAACCTAATCCAATGGAATTGACCAAAAAAACCCAAATAGAGTCTTCCCTACTATAGGATAATACTAACAACTTACCAGCATAAGAGCCGAGAAGTAATGTTGTTCTGCAAGAGCTGAGGGCGAATGCTGAGGGAAAATGCTGTTCTGCAAGAGCTGAGCACGAATGCTGAGGGCAAATGCTGTTCTGCAAGAGCTGAGGGCGAATGATGTTCTGCAAGAGCAGAGGGCGAATGCGCGCGTCATATCAAACATTAATGTAGCTATTGCGACGCATATGAAACAATAAAATCATTTTTATGTAGTGCGCATATAAGTTTCGAATTTTTATGTAGCGCGCATATAAGTTTCGTATTTTTATGTGGCGCGCATATAAGTGTCGTTATACCGACGGCGGAAAAAGCGTCGCTATTGCGACGAGTACCTAAACGTCGCACTTGCGATGACTGGAGTCGTCTAAATAGCTACGCTTTGGGCCATAGTGTCGCCATTGCGACGTCTTCCTCCAAACATCGCAATTGTGACACTTTTCTAAGTGTCGGTATTGCGACACTTTTCTATAAACGTTGGTATAGCGACGGGTTCGGGCGGGATGGAAAAAATTTGGGGAAATTTCCGACATTTGGTCAAAAGCTTCGTAACCAAGTGTCGGAATTTACGCCAAATGTAGTAGTGGGAGGATGATGGGGGTGGGAGGTGGGAAAATGTAATATCCCAAACTGAAATTTTTTCAATCTTCACAAATTTTAACTCAACAAGTGCTCCATATAAAAATTCCATCCATTAACATATTATTGCCATGTAAAATTAAAAAACATAGAGAAATAAAATAACAACATAATGTAGCAGAAAGAATCTCAAATTTATTTATCATATATATAAACTGGGGGTTTTACATGTTGAAGCAACTACTATAGCTAAGATCGAACTGGCCTCAAGAATCTGTTCAATGTCACACTGGCACTTCACCAAAACTGAACTAAACTTCCACTGCCTAATGAAATCCAAGGGATGCCATGATGTAGAAATGGAATCCAAACATAGTGGACAAGGGGTTGGCCCTTTGTTTTCCAATCAAGAACTTATGGTTCTCCCAAGTGGGTGTGGGGGCACAAGGACATCCTCATGGGTCTCCAAATGGATCAAATATTCATGTAGACCATTTGTGAGGGCATAAGATCTCCCTCTGCAGTGACAGGCATCATGAAACATCTGCCAAGTGTATGGTGCAACTGTGGAGCCGACTGGGCATGGTGGACCAGGTGCATCATCCTCATCCAAAATATGGAACACAAGCAATCAATGAACACTGCTTGGGATCCATGAAGTAATATCTACTATGGTGGAGGCCCATGGCTCTCAACGCTCACCCTACAAGTGCCAATGTGGTCCTCTAGAGGGATTGGACCTCGTATAGAGAGACCAAGCCCCAAATGAAGACCCACCTGCAATCCTACATAAGATCCAATGTGCCCCCTTTTCCCTCGACTACAACTAGTCATTAGAATAATCAAGTAATAAAGCTTACAAGTCACGGGATCAGTGGGGAACTTCCTGGTGGCATGCCCTTCCATAGTGGGATTTTGGTACAAGTGTCTCCAACCTCAATAGGGTGTTAACTGTTGATTTTTCGTAGCATTAGAAAGTTCTCTAAACCCAAATTTAGTTTAGAGGCTTAAACACGGGTATTCCAAAGAACTCGAAAATTGTTTGTGAAAATTCCACTCAGATCATGTTTTATTAAAATAATTAATTATTTTAATGGAGTCTGTTGGGCCAGAATTGTGAATTACGGATAAATCATGCTTCCCTAGACAAGTAACAATAGGTGAAAGACTATACAACTATTTTTCCTAACTTAGAATAGATACATAGAGATAATTGGAGGCTTACTTGATCAGTCACTTCCAAATGGCTCCTTCTGTCGCTTCCGTTGTACCTTCAAATTCAAGCGGTTTGTGCGAAATGCTTCCTGCAAGAAAGAACATTGAAACAATAAAAGATGCAATAATATAGATATCTATTCAAGCTAGTTAGCTAAATCAGTAAAGCATAAACCATATATATCAACCAATATGTTACAATATGGAAATTCAAAGCCAATACATATGCATATAGGGAAAAATAAGCAGTACTCTTTATTGATGATAGAAGGAGAGGTTACAACCTAGTGACTGATTTGAAGTGACCTTCCAGCAACGTTCCCAAGACTCATCACAATATAAATCTCTCTAGCAGCAACTACACAAAACTAGCTCTCAATTGAAAATTCTCCAGCATTTCTCTACTCAAATTATTCCTTCTCAAGCACTTAGATCTGTGCTCAATTTATAGATGAACATTAGGTTGTTTTGCAATCAATGACTTTCCAATAATAGGAAAGACATGTTTCCAGTCATGTAGATGTCAAATGGACACTTAGATCCGAAGCTTGACACATGTGAACTCTTCTAGAAGGCACTGGCCAAGTGGAGATTCCAGAACAATGAAAATTTCGCTCCCAATGTGACCAACGCACTTGTGAATGTTGGGAAGTGCTTTGTAGAGCAGCCTTGCATGGGGCTACCTACATATGCAATGCACTTGGGCCCCTTAGAGCCTACGTTGGTGAGCTCTCATATGCTATATAATAAGCTTCAAACCTTGGGAAACCTTTTCTTGATGAAAGTCTTTCTTGATTTGTCTTGTTACTTGTCTTAGGGCATGTAGCAACTAAAATGATAGGGAATGATAGAACCTTGATCATTGGTCCTGGAGATGATGTCTAGTTAACCAAGTCATTAGGAATGGTGCCTAAATTGACTTGTAACAATTGCCCCCTAAAGCATGATATCCAAATAATAAAAACATTTGATTGAGATTCTTTACACTATGATGAGCCTGGAAACGAAGTGGAGTGGTCACCTACATCAATCTTACAATACATTACATCATGATATATCCTCTTTGATCATAATTGCTAAGGGTAGGCATTCCCATGTTCAGCACATAAAACAATCTAATAACATGTACATAATTTAGAAAGTCGTCTTCATTGGAATGTTGCCCAAATGCAGACATGCCTACAGATATAGGCCCACATTTGGATGACAATCTGTATGTAAGGTCACCATACAGATGATGTGTACAACAATCTTGAAATCGCAGCCTGGATGGATGAAACTAGATCTAAGGTATTTTTATCTCGTTCACTCGATCATTCGGGTACAAGTCTAGCCATGCGAATATATTATTTGTAGTCGAACATGAAAATACATCATTTGATTACCAGCCAATGATGTGAGATGTTAACAAACATGAGAGAACCACCATTAATGTCAATGGCCCTCAAGGTACTGCAGTACATTTCGTAAGGCGTGAATATATGATTTGATGTCGAACGGCAAAAAAAATCTTTCGATCAAAGGTCCGAAAGCGAGGATCTTGTCGATGCTGTAACAAGCCTCATGGTACTGGAATCTGATGTTTCTAAGTGAACTTCTTGGATATTGATTTGTCGTCGACAGGAAGTCACCTTATTGCAAAACTAGAGTTACTGATTTCAGAGACAAGGGTATGACTTGATATAGCAATTTTTAGGGATGATGGTCATGAAAATGAAGGTTTATGAGTGTTGCAGAAGGATGAGTTTTTAATCACTGGATGAATTCTCTTGAACATATCGGTGACACTATGATGAGTTGGCAGCATTGACCCAAAACCGAAGTGAAGGTATGATGAACCATAGGTGTGAATGAACCGTCAAGATGATTACCCAACCCAAAAAGTCACGAACATGGAGTGAAAGAAGTGTCATGTTCAAGAGCGACTTGCTACCAAGAAGAAACTTTGCTCACTTTTCCCAAATTTTCCCCGGCCATTTGTCGACCGATACCTCTTTATTTTTTAACAAGCTTGAGGAGGATAACATTTTCTTGATCTATAATTCAACCCTTTGGGCGAATAAAGTATCACTATTTAATAATTTAATGAGTCTAGCGATGAATGAAACTCGTTTATTGCCATAATCAACAAGCCCGTCACTATTTTATGTTTTAACAAGCTTAACAACAGTGATAACCCAGTCCTTTTTCATATTTCGAGAGTCTGAAAAAGAGGACGAAAGAGAACTCCAAAAGTAATTTTTCGTAAATTTGTCACTTAGATTCGAAAAAGTGTAAAACAATATCTGAGAGAACCTCTTTGGTCATGTTTAACCAAGGTATTCCTTTTTTGTAAATAATCCATCTCAGTTCGAAAAAGGGTTAAAATTATACTGAGTAGATATCAATTCATTTACTTTAACAAGTTCGAAAAGACAAGTGCTCAGCAATATTTTCACATTATCGGAGTCTTAAAAGAGCTGAAAGAAGACTCCAGGGGTTTCTTTTTCACTGTTATCGAAGCTCAAAAAAGAGATAAAAGTGTGCTTCAAATCCTTTTTCGTTTTTAACAAAGCTCGAAAAATAAGGAGAAAAAGTATGCTTTGTGGTCAAGTCATTCTTTGAATAAATCTGCATGACTAATCTATTCATCAGTAGTATTTCATGTTCAAAACAACATCAAATGGATTAAAAATACCTGTTTCATAATAAAAACATAACAAAACTATATTCATAGCAATAAATTTAACTTGCAAACAATTAAATGACTATAATAAGTAGTTTCACTATTCATTTTTACCATTCCATAGTTACCATTTGCATTTTGGAGCTCTGAATCTGATTTTTCCCCTGAAATTCAGTCTTTGATTGCAGTCATTTCTATGGATGGATTTTGTCACTGTTTGATCTAGGTTAGTACCATGAACCTCCTCTTCCCTTTGGTATTCATTTCATTTCCATTCTCTGCGGATTTTTGAGGTTTTAAGGCCCCTAGGGTAAATTCTTCCCAAAATGAGAGCAAAGCACCCCTGAATGTCGAAACTTGCATTGCATAGTAGGTACAGTGAAGAGTACCTGCATATGCAACGCACTGTCTCAGCCTAGAGAGTGCATTGGGTGTAGTTCAAGTTTTTGGTTTACATGTGCCCAAAATTTGCCTAGTTTTTTTCAATGAATGGAATCTAATGGATCTCATGGTTGTATTGAAGGTTTCCATCGGATTATAATGACGATTACATGGAGGGAAAGAGAACATGAAGAAAAAGATATGATTGCCTTGAATGATCTGGGTATTGTAAGAGCCCTAAGAGATTGTGGACTACTTAAGTACTTCAAATTGTCGGGAATGAGGCAACAAATAGAACTCTTGGAGTTCTTTGTTCGAGCATGGGATCCGACGATAGAGGCATTTCACATTAAAAATCAAGTGGTTCCCATAACAATTGTGGACGTGTATTTTCTCACAAGTTTGTCAAGGAGAGCTTTTCCCATTTCTCTCACAGGGTCTATCATTGGAAGAGAGAAAATGAGGGATTATGTTATGTAGTATTGCTATCTAGGGGCAGAAGCTAGCAAAGATGGAAAAATAAACATCTAGGATGTCAGGGATTTTCCTTTAAGAACCATCCTTTTCATGATTGCTAAACTTGCTGGCACCGTTACACTACATGTAGCGAATAGATCGTATATGCAGTACGCGCTAGAGTGTTTAGAGCCAATAGTCTTCAACTGGTTTGAAGTTGTTCTATCTCAGATAAAGGAACAACTGAACAAAGCAAAGGGAGGAAGAAATAAAAATTTTAGTTATGGTTCAATCCTTATTTCCTTCGCTTTGGAATGGATTCCACTGATGCAGCCACAAAATTTAACACTGAATATATTAACTAGTCCTAGAGATCCTCGAATGCAGAGATGGGTAGAATTCATGGGTCAGCATGCAGGCCAATCGACTGTTGTGTTCTCTACTGCATTCTTTGCCTGGTTCCGGCGATAGATTGTCACCATCGATGAGCACGCATACGCAATCGTCGACTTCCGAGGAGATCCAGATTTAGTATTTCCAGAAGGCGCTCAGTGGGGTGCAATAGGTAAGAATGATTTGACCATGTTTTGTTTATTTTTTTAAGGTTTATACAATGTTTTTGTGTTTTTATTTCTTTCCAAGACTAAACTAAACGTTTGATGTAATGCAGATATCGGTCGTGTTCAACCAGTAGAGGAACCAGAGCGCGAAGTAGATGCACCAGCAGAGAGGGTTGTCGGGAGATCAATATTTCAGGACCTTGATATGGCTGAGACTATGGCTGAGCTTCAGCAGCACATAGAGAGTTTAACCTTCGGAATTCCATATTTCCGGGTCGAAGAGTTACCCATGCGACTGCGGCAACACACTATTGGGGTTCCTAACCATTGGATGCGGTTGCTCCATAGGATTGCTAGATCTATAGCATGTTACCATGAGCACCACTAGTTTACTTATGACATTTTGCATACATTTTGAGGTTAGATGACCAATGTGTCTTGGGAATATTTTTTGTAAAAACCTATAACTATATATCTATATGATTTTAGAGTTTTTCTTATGTTTATTGTGCAATCATATTCAATTATGTGAATGTTTTCTTTACTTATGTTGAAAATTTCTGTCTAAAACTTGATTAGCTAATGAATCAGTCAATGTGTTCAAATTTCTGGAAATGTGTCGATATTGAACAAAATCAAAATGTATTTCCAAAATTCGAACTCTTAGGAACAATCTATGAAGTATTGGATTTCTAATGGTATAAACACTAGTAAGTTCTAATACCACAAGTTGTGAGTCTAACCTTATGATTATGTGGTTAATACCAAATGAAATGGCATCAGAGAGAAGTTCGATCAACGCGCTATACTCAGCGATATTTTTCGTCGATCTACCAATACAAATCCTTTGAAAACTCACTAACTCGCCGTTTGGAGCGAAAATGGCCCACACTGCAGAGGATAGATTCTGTGTACTACAACTAGCACCATCAACATATCCAAAAAATGGTTCCGAAGATTCAGAAATCTGCGATAAAATGTAAAGCGGATTACTAACATCAAGAAAACTCTAAAAAAAAATTAAGATAGTGAATGAAAATCAACAACATATATACAATATAATACAAAAAATTACTACGCTCATGATTGAGCCTAGTAAAGTTTAAGATACAACCCATTTCTAGGCTGTGCCAATGGAATCCCATCGTAATCAACTAACTCATAGGAACCCTTAGCAAGAACTCTTTTGACAATATAGGGGCCATGCCACAATGGCACGAATTTCCCTGTACCTATTACATCAGCTTCTTGATCGTAAAGAAGGACCAAGTCTCCCTCTGAGTAGATGCGAGGCTAGAAATTTTTTTCGTATTGTGCCTTTATACGTCTCTTATGCGCTTCGTTGGCCAATTGGGCTTCACGACGTGTTTCATCAAGATGGATGAGGTTAAGGAGACATGCTTCTTCTTCTGAGGTGTCAAGTAACAAGTCTATCACAAGTTTTAACGATGATATTTCGCATTGGATTGGTAAGACAGCTTCCAGACCATACACAAATTGAAAAGGAGTAAATCCGGTTGTGTTTCTCACTAAGGTTCGGTATGCCCACAAAGCAAAGTACAAGATCAAATTCTAGTTCCTTTTACGGACTCCTATCATTCGTTGAAGCATTCATTTAATAATTTTGTTAATAGCCTCAACTTGTCCATTTGATTGTGGATAATAAGGAGTAGAATTATCATGCGACAATCCTAACTTGGTAGTCAATTCAGACATCATATGGTTGCGAAAATGCTTCCCATGTTCTATAAATATAACCTGTGGGACCCCAAACCCTGCAATAATGTGGTTAAAGAAAAACAATGTAGTTGTTTGTCTTGTGTTATTGAATGTAGGCATCGCTTCGGCCCATTTGGTAAAATAGTTGATTGCGACAATAATATAACCATGCCCCCTAGACGAAGGAGGGTTATAGGTCATGAAGTCAATACCCCATTTTGTAATTTTTCCAGCAGAGACAACAGGATGCATTGGTGCTGGCAGTTTTCGGATTTTATGATAAAAAATATGGAATGCATAACAAATTCTAACTGCGAGGATGCATTATTGAAAAATAGTAGGCCAAAAGTAACTGCCGTGGAGTATTTTGCGTGGTAGCATATCCAGATAAGTGTCCACCATAAGCCCCAACATTACAATCATTTAATACTTTTTTGGCCTCCTCATGCATGAGGCACCTCCTTAAAATGGTATCGACACCACAACGATAAAGTGTATCACCGACAGTAAGATAATCTTTGGCTTGGTATCAAATAAAACATTGTTCAGAGCAAGAGGTATTAGGTCAAAAATTTTGAGTTTGGAGATAAATGATGAAATCCCCATCCCAAGGATCAGATGATCCGATCGGAAACAGAGACTCGTCTGGAATAGATGGTTCCGATGTAGTAGCAGTACTATCAGAGGGAAGGTCACAGAGAAGCTCAACCAAAACTAAGACTTCTTTGACTTGGATTTGATGAATTCTAGATCAAATTCCTACAAAATGAAAATCCATTTTGAATATTTTCCCTCCAGCAATTGACGGGATAAGATATAAGTCATGGGGTTGCAATCCGAAACTATTGTTTTTTTCGTAGCAGGATATAATGGCGAAATCTTTGGATAGCTTAAACAGGTGCCAAGGCAAGCTTTTCCACATACGAGTACTTAACTTCCGTGTCATTGAGATTACGACTCAAATAATAGATCAGATGTTCAATTCCATATTCTACTTGGACCAAAACCATAGCGATGGTCTTTTCAGCCGTGGTGATATATAGGAAATAATCATTTTGATAATTAGGAGGATACATTAATGATGCTCAGACAAGAGTGTCCTTGACAACATCAAAAGAAGCTTCCGCAACTTGATCCCAATGGAAGGGAACCCCATTTTTCAATAATCGAGTAAATCCTTTAGCCATTTTGGCGTAGTTTGGAATGAACCTTCTCAAGAAGTTAGACTTTCCTTGAAGTTTCTGTATTTGAAGTAAATTTGATGGTGCCGGAAAATCAAGAATGGCCTGTACCTTCAGTGGATCCATTCGAATTCCTTCTTTTGAGACTACGAATCCGAGCAATCGACCAGAACCAACATAAAACACACATTTATGTGGATTGAGGCATATTTTGTAGTGTTGGCAGTGTAAGAAAATGGCTCTCAAATGCATCGGGTGATCAATCCGATTTCGTGAATGCACTAGTAAATCATCTAGATATGGTTGAAAAATATGCTTGATGTCGTTGAAAGAATAATCCATTACTCTCTGAAAAGTTTCCCTAGTGTTCTTTAAACCAAACGAAATTTTCCTATATGCGAATGTGCCCCAGGGACAGATGAACGGTGTCTTATGTTGGTCATTTGGGTAGATATTGATTTGATTGTAGCCGGAAAATCTATCCATGAACGAAAAATATTTCGCATCCAAAAAAATTGTCAATAATCTGGTCGATAAAGGGAGTAGGATAGTTGTCTTTTGGACAAGCATGATTAACATCCCGATAATCGACGCACACTCTAATGGTTCCTTGTTTTTTCATAACAGGAATGATATTGGAAACCCACTCAGTTAGCTGAACAGGGTAAATAAAACCAGCACGCAAAAGTTTTTCAACTTTTGCTTTGATGGCAGTGGCTTTCTTTGGATGAACAGGATGAAGCCGTTGGCGCACCAGTTTGACATCAGGATACATATTAATAGTGTGTTCAACTATACTAGTATCTATGTCTGGCATTTCCTCGTAAGACCAAGCGAATACGTCACGAAATTCACGAAATAAAGAGCGATATGAATCAAGTTCTAATGGAGAACAAGATACACTGACATGAATATTTTCTACAATGATAGGTTTGGTTGAAATATCGATAGAAATGGTTTCTTCAATATTTGATAAATTTCATTCGGAATCAATTGCATTAATCGGTAAAGAATTATAAAAGAAAGTTTTGATGGATGGGTGATATAGTCCACTGAGATTTTTTTCTTCATAATCAGGAAGATGGGAACGATAATGATAATATTCCCATGGTTTTCCTTCTGACATCATAGCTTCCAAAATATTTTCGTTTGTCAAAAACTTTGAGGAAAATGGATCAGATGGAGTACCAAAATCTAAGGAACGATCAACCCAAACACTCGGCGACATTGATTTTGGATTTTCCGCCAAAGCCAAATAGATTGATTGCTATGCCAACTCAATAGGGTTGGGCGGTAAAAATTCATCCAATGTAGAAATATCAGAATCACCCGTACTCTCCCTTAAGCCAAATAGAGTGGAAGAGATCATGTAGCAGGTCTCTATACTTGCAATTTTTGCCGACGTCGCGGGTGGCGGTAATGAAAATGTTCCCATAAGAGTGGAATCCTTTAAGAGTCCTACACCAATGTTCTGAATTTCTAGTTGGGGTAGGTGAAAAAATGGAAAGCTTCCAGTTTCCAGCGAAGCAGAGAAAAAAAAGGATAATTGATTAATGACTGTGATTGTATCTTTGTGTGGAAATGCAATCATTCTAAAGTATGTAGAAACAATGGCAGTCATTGCATATACCTATGGTCTTCCAAGTAAAATATTATATTCAAGGGGTCCGTCAACAACCTCGACATCAATATTCACTGTTTTCCCCCTTAGTTAAACATGCAGGTTATTGATAATACCACAAGGTTTATATGTTCTTCCATCAAAATCTTTCAACGTTGTTGATGATTGTGATAATTGCGGTGAGCCAAGTGGCTTCCAACAATTTAGAGACATAATGCACGTAGATGCTCCCTCATTAATAATAGTGCGATGAACAAGGTGATTGAGAACATTTACTTGTATGGAGAATGAAAATTCTGCTGGTAGCTGCGGTACATAGCCCATATGATTAAAGACGAGAAAATTAGAATCAATCGGATCAATTCCACCAATGGCCGACAATAAAGCCTGCTTCTGGGAGGGAAAATTTTGTAATACCTCAAGAGTAGACATAGCTGAAGGGGATTGAGCCACATCTTAAACTATATTATAATTTTGTGCAGCTCTTGCTCGAGGATTATATGTCGATTTATGAATTACTCCATTTGGTGGCTTAATTGTCAATTCATGAATAACAGTAGGTGGTACT